>OZ005744.1:52791327-53201327 GCA_963930735.1 Dioctria linearis
AAAGCAAACGTCAAAAGTGGCAGCACATTCACCGTGCGGGCGAAACATAAGTTGACGTTAGATGACAGTGCCACACACCATACTGCATCGTGTGGGCAGCGACCATAACAAGAACGTATTGCTTTCTCTCTTTCATTATGACATTGACATAATATATGAAAGTCTTGCTTTCTCTCTTTCATCAAGTGGTTAGTTCCTCGAAGCAGTTCCCTTGAGTTGCTTATACGTCGTCAACAGCTGAAAATTGAAACGATTATGATATACTACATATATAAAAATCTTCGCCCACTGAGATCAGTTAATATACACCAAGCCGTGTTAGGACCGATGAATTTGCTTACAACACCAAAGGGTGGCACCATTAGACACGTTCTTCCTCACTAACTAATCTTATTCTTTTCTTAACTACGACTTAGATTACTGCACACAAAATGTAAGCCCTTCAAAATTTCTTATCGCGGATAAAAGGTTTCTTAACAGCATCCTTGTAAGTTATCATCCACACTGTTATGGATCTATACTGAGTGATTGGATTGGACGTAAAGTCCACACTACCAGCATGAGCTAACAGATCAATCGGTAGACAGCGTTGAAGTGCAGGGCGGCACGCTAGCTCGCCTCGGCTATTGGCGGAGAGTGTGAGGGTGCTCTACGAAGAGACCTGCCGCTGTCTCCTGCCATATACAAAAAAAATAATTCGTGCCAAAACAAAAAGCCGCAACAGAAGGGACCTTGACATCACTTACCATTAGCTCCTGTGAAGGCGCAGATGTTCTACTTTCTTTCTGCTAGCCCATTGCCTTCTTTATGTTCCAGGCCGTGACATCGAATTCTTTGAATGGATTAGAGTGGTACGATTTCGTACTTCTCTTAGCATTTGTTCTTATGGAAAATTGCATTACATTCAACTTCAACCTTCTTCCGTACTAAAAGTTTTGTTCAGAAATTTTGTTATTTAATTCCTTGTGCATTTACCAGCATAAAAATCTAAGTACTTTCTTTAAGAAAATTGTTAATATTTTATTGCTACAGCTTGGTTCCTTACCTTCCCAAACGCTACACTTCCTATATACCTTACTTAACAAAATAATAACATAGTTTTGATTACAAAGTAACCTTACCATTTTACGCTCAATACCTCTCAGCTGAGTGATAATTGCATGTATGTATGTGCAGCCGGAGTCCGAATCTGTAGGCATGCTATATTCGATATCCTTAGCCCACGGCATCCCATGACGGCATACCATGACGGCATACGGATAACATTTTTTAAATAATTTTGTTAAGAAAGGTATGAAAATTTTATTTCGGTTCGGAAGATAAGAAAACAAGCCAAGATTATCAGAACACCATTTTTCTGTATGAATAGTAGTTTAGGGCGGATGAGCTATTCAAATTAAACTTTTGTCAGTTTTACATAAGAACACTGCAAATATTTTAGAATGTAAGGACTGCATTGTGCCTAGCATGTGGTAGGGAGGGAGTCTGTTTCATGGCTTGTGAACAGGGACTATAATTGTTATAAGATCTGTGATAAAAATTGCACTTTAATAGTTATCTTTGGACCAACTAATTTTTGGTTAAGCCTTAACCATTATTTAACAATATCTTCTTTTTGGTTATAAAATAAGAGTTATCGGTAACTTTTTTAATTCTTCTCAATAAATAAGAGTTATTCTTCTATTTATTTTTATTGCTTATTGGATAACCGTTACTTCACAACTTTTTCTTTTTGGTTATGAAATAAGAGTTATCATAAACCATTTTGATTCTTCTCAATAAATAAGAGTTATCCTTCAATTTATTTTTATTGGTCATCGGATAATAATTATTTCACAACATTTTATTTTGATTCTTCTCAATAATAAGAGTTATTTTCGATTTTTATTTTATTGGTTATCGATTAACCATTATTCATTAATTTCTTCTTTCTGGTTATAAAATCATTCTCTGAGCAGAAATCATTATCTGCAGATATTAACCAATACACACAAAAATAATTAGAAGGAAATACTAAAATTTTAGCACTAAGATTACACTCATAGTTCATTCAAATCTTAAACTTGCCCACTTAAATAAACTAAGTATGAAAGTAACAACTTTGTTCTTTTCTTCCACGAACTATTTGAAAGTTACTGCACAATTAAGTACAGATATCTGGACCCGCACCTAATTAATGTAGTCTACTACTACTGGACATCTGTAATTTATCTTTGCTTGTTTTATCAGTATTTCTGATCTTCATAATGAGACTTTTATGTATTTTTTTTACTATTACCGGTAAAAAATTGAATGCGAAAAATTACATTGGCTCTATCTATAAATATATAAGCGATAAGCGCAGCCTCACAGATTATTGGAATTTTAAAGTGCAGGAAAGCGAGTGAACATTTAATTGAGCATCACTAGTTTTCTTGCAATTGAACCCTTAATATGAATGATGAGTGGTTCATTGAAATGTTTGGGGACGAATATCGCGATGATTGCGAAATCATTGAGGTACCAATAGAGACAATAGATTTAATCGAAAGTGGTAAGTGTTTTTTAAAAAAACTTATCAAACAAATGAATAATTAAATAATTAATAATTGCATAATCATTTAGACGATGAAGAATCCAATGAACAACTAAATGGAGGTAAATTAAATGAATTCGATGATCACAACAGAAATGAAGCTGACTTGGAAAAGCTTAATGATGTAACTTATAACAGAGCAGAGACGGATAAAAAAGAAATAGAAATGTGAAGAAATTGAAAAAATTAACTCAAATGGATCTCGAATTTTTTAAACCCCTTGGAACTTCTAATTGATAAATTAATTTAATTAATTCACTAAGAGTGTGGGCGGGCATGTAGGAACCGATTTTCTCGATAATATACACAGAATGTCAAAATGTAAATATTCCCAGCATTGGTATGAACTGATAATTACTCAATTCATCAAATCTAAATTTTCCTGCTGAGATCTTTTTTGATATGTATACACAACTCTCAATATAAAGCTAAATTTGTTATTTGCCTGCAGGAACGGCGGATCGAAAAATATATCATCGTCTTTGAAAATACTGTACTCCATTGTCTCACTAGAGTAATTTTTGCCAGCAGGGGAACAAAAATATCAGATTTACAAATAAAATTCAGTAATGCAAACCCTCGTCATTGAAAAATTTAATTGTAAGACGATGCGCTTCGAATCGAAAGTGTTAGTACAACATCTTGCAGGCATATATCATTTGATCTAGGTTTGGCGCAAGAGAAGTTTATGTCAAGTCATTTGCAATCAGGATATGGAACCAGCATTGTTTTCAATTTTTGGTCTTATTAGAGGCTATTACAATAATTATGACTGGCCATCTCCCAGTTATTGTCCTCGATGGCAATGGCATTCCAATCTAGATAATGCGTATGATGATTGGAATGAGGTTCTCAACCTAAAGGATTGTCTGGCTGAACATACCAGAAATACATGGTTGACTAATGGATAGCAAAACACTATACAAAAGCACAGAGAGCTCTGCGATGATGCAATCAATCAAACAATTGTATTGAGAGTCTCAACACAGCAATACAAAGTGATGAATACTCGAATACGGAGACGGAAGAAGAAATGGAAACAAATATGAAATAAAAGTTGACTGCAGCAAAGAAAAACCCGAAAACAGTCCTTTTCAGGACTATAGAAACTTTCAAACGGAAACTACTTTGAGCTATTTTGACCAGACTGGACTTGAGTCAATTTGCGCTGCACTGCACTCACGAAGTAGGTGTTATATATCTAAAATAGGCCTAAAAAAGAAAATCCAAATTATAATTCCAAATTATAAATTTTCATAAAAGCTAACCATGCCTAAAACATGGTTAGCTTATCTATTCAATCAGTGAAGAAAATTGCGTCAGCAATTTTCTTCACATTCCATAGAGTTGAAACAAAATTATTCCCATGGCAAATTTTGCCTTCAGCAAAATTTGCCAGTAGAAATATTTAATTTGAAAAATAAAATAAAAGACAAATCGTACCTTCAGTACGATTTGTCGTGGAAATTGCAATATGTATGTACGGACGTACATACATATCACAAAAAAGCTTTCGCGATAAGAAGAGCGCGCCGCGAAAATACATTGTATGTATACGCGCACGGCAATTCTAATCATCGTGACGGTGGCTGATGTTTATAAAAGCATCAAATTTCAAGCCTCCGTCCAACGAAAAATATTCTGGACTTGTTTAATCAAGTCCAGAAAAAATGAAAATTTTCTCAGGGTGAAAATGCAACTATGCATTTTCTACTCTGAACGAAGGCTCTTGATCGCGACAAAAGTTATCAAGATCCGAGTTGGATTCTAAATTTTGATAACGGCGGTTCGGATGAGAATTTAGGGAAAGTTGATTTTCTACCCGAAAAGTGGATGGCTGCACGTTGAGTTTCGTTTTTTGTAGACATACGGTGTGATAGTTGGAAAAAATAATCAGAAAAAAAAGAGAATTAAAATAAGAAGTTTTTTAATTTCGGGATCGGTTGGTCGGTTGGTGCGGAATAATAGATTAGAACGTGTCGATTACCCAAAAAAAAATAAGTTGTTCCTGAAAACCATCTGTAAGATAAAGTGAAACTAGTCATAAATAAAGGTGTTAAAAAAAAAATTACAATAAAATAAAAGTGGAACCAAATAGGATAACCTTTTGTATTACTTCCACCTACCGACGTTGAAGACGAATCGACATATAAATTTATTTAACAATTGGCGCAGCCGGTAGGATAGAGGAAGCCGACTTTACCCAAACAAAGTATAAGCGCTCGAAAACCCTCTATCCTGCGAATCAATAAGGAGTTTAGGACGGGATCGAATACTGGGCAAGACACCCTACTCTTCGCCTGAAGTTGAGTCTGGCTTCAGGAGTATTTCGATCTTGTCGGCTCCCAACGCTCGGGGTCGGACAGCTTTAACTGCCTCTGTTTGTAAAACACGCAGTCACCCCAACAAATACAACAACAAGAGGAGTCACGTTAAGGAGTGGGACAATCCTGACAGGTCCCCACCAAGTAAGAAAAACTTTAAACTTAGAAATATATTTAAAAAATTTGGAAGAGAAAGTGCGAAACTCCTCCGAACTCTCTGTGAATCAGTGCGACTCAGTAGAAAAGCAAATCGGAAAAGTCGAGAAAAGAAAGATTGGAAACAATCGAGAAATTTAAAATTAACACAGAGAAGTTCAAAAAGAGCTTAAAGGAGTTTGGAGAATTTTCGCACTCTCTCGGGGTAGATATCATTCAAAATAATAGTGCTAGGTTAAGAGAAAGTGCCATCGAAGACAGTGTCAGTGATTCCACCGCGAGTGAATTCCTTTTAAATTGGCTGGGTGACTCCCTTCTGGAGACCAGCTTAGAAGAAACTAGCCTCCCAAAAGTGCCAAAGTCTATAATCCCCAATATAAATATGGCAGATTACGCGAAAATCGCCAAGCTAACTGCCCAGCGCGTTCCCCTATTTTCGGGAGAACAGCACCCAAAATTGAGCCTTGAGCTCCAAACTTTCCTAGGATGGTGCAGGCAGGTAATCCAGTGCATTTCGGTGGAGGAACTATCAGCATTTTTGCAAATCTTCCCCACCAGACTTCGAGGCGAAGCTTATCAGCTTTTTGCCTCAAATATGCCAACTACTTTCAAAGAAGTAGAAGAACGGTTAAATCGCACATACCTGCCTAGAGAAACTTACCAGGAACTGGTAAATAAATTAATCACTACAAGGCAGTATGCTTTGGAAAACCTCACAGCCTTCACGGCACGAGTGAAACAGATGCTGGCACTATGTAATGAAGCAGCAGAGTCCAAATATGGAGCCACAGCAGCACAAGCTGTTAAAACGCAGCTCGAGGACTTTGCCAAAAACGCACTGAAAACAGGCGTAAATAACCCATATATGTGCCAATACCTTCTGTTTAAGATGGGGGTTTGGCTTTGGTAGTATCCTTTACGGCACGTGTAAAGATATTTCCTATTGAAGCTCAAGTGACTCCTCACGGCACGTGTAAGAAGCGGTGGTAATAAAATCCCTGATTTGGAATTGATTTTAGACTTTTTGAACAATAAAAAAAGTACTGATATCCACTGATAAGTATTTATTGACTCGAACTTCACTTTGCTAAGGTTACAATCAGAGTGGTTAAAGGCAACGCTACTTCCCTATTGTTAGGCTACAAAAACTACATCGACAAGTATATACAAATCTATATTAATATTACGTACATGTGCAAGATGATAGAGAGAGGCATTATTTATTGTATATGTACAAAGCATACTAGTTACATGTGTATATCGATCAAGTGTGTATTTTAGCAGAAAATTAATATGATTGTCTACAGGAAATGTAACTAAATAAATCACTACAGTTGCAAACAAAATTATTAAAAATAATTAAAATTGAAGTAAACTCAATGTTACTTCTGACTACTTCTTATGGGTCAGAACATCCTCCCGCCGGTTAAGAACACGGTTTCTTAACTAATTTACTGGTAGTTTAAAAATTTTGTTGATTGCTCTGTCAAACGTTCCTCGCTTAGTTCGTATACTAACGACGCGTACTAAGTTGTCCTTCCCAGGATGACAGGCTATTACTCTTCCGATTAACCATTTCGCTGGGGGTAAGTTGTCTTCCCGGATAAGTACAAGCTCTCCTTCTTTCAAATTGTCCTGCGCATTTCTCCACTTCGGTCTTTCTTGCAGAGACGTCACATATTCGTTCTTCCATCGTTTCCAGAAACTGCATCAGTTGCTGGACATGCTGCCATCTCCCTAAGCGGGATATCTTTACATCTGTGATATCAACTTCGGGAAGCGTTGTCAGTGGTTCTCCGACTAAAAAGTGGCTGGGTGTCAGCGCCTCGAGGTCATTTGGATCTGATGATAGCACTCCATATGGCCGAGAGTTTAGTATGGCTTCTATTTGACACAGGAGCGTTGTCATTTCTTCAAGACTCAGCACTGTCTCCCCGATGACTCTACGCAGGTGCCATTTCACGGATTTTACGCCGGCTTCCCAGATGCCACCGAAATGGGGGGCACCAGGAGGGTTGAATCGCCATGTTACTCTATGCTGGGAAAGAAAGGTTGAAACCAATGGATTATTAGCGTTCGATATTGCAAGCTTCTGTAATTCTTGTACGTGCTTTCTACCACCAACAAAGTTTGTGCCATTATCACAAAAAATCTCTAACGGTATTCCGCGTCGTGAAATAAAACGTCGTAAGGAAGCTGTGAAGGCTTCTGCAGTGAGACTACTAACTACTTCAAGATGTAGAGCTCTTGTAGCAAAGCAAACAAACAAGGCTATGTAACCTTTAAATGTCTTCGCACCTCGTGTGACTCTTGAGCACAAGTTGAAGGGTCCAGCGATCCCAACCCTGGAAAATGGACGAGAAATGGTCACACGGGCTTCTGGAAGGTTTCCCATGAGTTGTGTCGTTTTGGCAGCGCGAAATTTGAAACATGTGATGCATTTGCCTGTGACCTTCTTGACCTCGTCTCTAATACCAATAATCCAAAACCGTTGTCTGATTAATCCTATCAGCAATGTTGAACCAGGATGTAAATAAATTTGGTGAAGTTCCAGAATTAGTGAAGACGTGATGGGATGGCCCTTGGGAAGGATTATTGCATGCCTTGCATTAAAGTTGTGAGCGGAGTTTTGAATTCGGCCCCCCACTCTTATGAGTCCATCCGTATCAAGAAACGGATGTAATCTTGCCAGTTTACTGTTTGATTTGACAGGTTTCTCTTCCTTTAACTGCTTGATTTCCTGTTCAAACGCAGAACCTTGGACGGCTCTAAGGCAGGAAGTCTGAGCATACGATAGCTCTTTTGCAGATAAAAGGTTGTGCTTTCTAGTTGACCCCTGGGTTTTGCAATTGTACACAAACCGGTGACAGTAACCAATGATTCGTATAATTTTTGAGAAGGACGAAAAATGAAAGAATAATTTGGAAAGATTGTTTTCTTGTTGAGCTTCTTGATAATGCGATAGAATGATGGATCTCTTCTCTTCCCGTATAACCTCCGATGAGAAGGCCATTCGCTCGTTTCACTAATCAGCCACTTCGGTCCATTCCACCACATATCAAAGTGAAGCAGTTCATTTGGAGATAGTCCTCGCGAAGCAGCATCAGCAGGATTTTCGGTAGAGGGTACATGTCTCCATTGTTTTCTGGGAATCATATCTAAAATCTCTGACGTCCTGTTGGCCACAAAGGTTTTCCAGCGTCGAGGAATGTCTGATAGCCAAGAGAGCACTACCGTGGAATCTGTCCAGGCATGAACTCGTACATCTAAAGCGATAATTCGTGTTAGAGGCCTTCCATTTCTATCAAAACTCCGACAGTAAATGACCGCGGCATAAGCAACCTCTGAGTCATCTGCAAAACCGTGTAGCTGAATACCTTCACTATTGCTGTAAATATACCTGGGAATTTTTACAGCTTCTAGTACTGGTAACTGTTGCTTTATGACTTTCCATTTCATCACGATGTTGTCTGGCAATGGATCGTCCCAATCGTGTTTTGTCAACCAAAGTTGTTGGTAAAGGATCTTAACAGATATCACCATTGGGGCCAGCCATCCCATTGGATCGAAAATACGTGAAGACTCACTTAAAATGGTGCGCTTAGTGTGCTCAGTAGAATTTATTGGAGCAATTTTAAACGAAAAGGTATCTGCTTGTGGGTCCCATTGTATTCCCCAGATTTTCGATACTTCAGAGCCATCGTCAATCGAAACAACGTTTTGAACTACAACGTTTGAATTGTTATGTTTCAAGAAATCTCGTGAATTAGACCGCCATTTGGTTAGATTGAAACCACTGGAACTCAAAATTTCGGTAAGTTGATCTTTAAGCGTTATAGCTTGGGTAAGAGAACTTGCTCCACTTAGAAGGTCGTCCACGTAAAACATTGTGTTTATAACGGATGCAGCTTCTGGGAACTTCGATTTATTATCCTCACTAATTTGTTGCAGAACTCTTGTTGCAAGGAATGGTGCACATGCTGTGCCATATGTTACGGTAGTAAGCCTATAATGCTGGACTGGATGTGACTGGTTTTCCCGCCAAACGATCCTCTGAAAGTTTCTATCGGCTTCGGACACTAAAACCTGTCTGTACATCTTCTCTACATCCGAACAAAATGCGATTTCATACCAGCGAAAGTTTATTAGTGTTGTCAGTAGATCCGGTTGTATTGTTGGACCAACCATTAGCTTATCATTAAGGGACACAACAGAGCTTGATTTGCAGGAGCCGTCGAAAACAACTCGAATCTTTGGTATAGGCTCTCTTTTGAAGACGGCGTGATGCGGAAGGTAAAATGATTTCGATGCTTCAACATTTAGTTCCTCATATGGTACCTTTTCCATGTGTCCGAGCTCTTCATATTCCTGCATGAATTTCACATATTGCTCTTTCAAGCTAGGGTCTTTTAGAAAGCGACGTTCCATGGCATATTGACGCATTATGGCACTTGTTTGGATTCTCCAAGCGCCCCAATCTGCCTGCGAAAGGGCAATGAAACACTATACCGGCCAGTCCTCTCACGCTTATAGTTGCTTTGGAAGTGCAGTTCGCACTCATTGTTTTCATCTGTTAATTGAACTTCTTTGGAAAAAGGGTGCTCTAATTCCCAAAACCGCGCAAGAGATTTATCTGTTGATATGCTTATGTGATGACTTGTCAAGGTTGGATGAGTTGTTGGAAAATTACCGAAAAGTACCCACCCGAATATTGTTTTTTGAGCAAAGGCACGACCAAGTTCGTCAATCTTCTTTCCAGGCTTTAAGACTTCAAAAAAGTGGTCAGGACCGAGAATGATATCAACCGATGAAGGTGTGTTGAAGCAAGGATCAGCAAGCTTGAGTTCCTCAATATGAGACCACGTTGGTATAACAAAGCTTTCAGACGGGATTAAAGAGGTGAGCTTGTTCATAACAAAGGCAGCTACCTGGATGTTCAGCGTTTTTTCCCATCTGGACGAAATACTTAATAGGATTTTTCCTTTCGTAACTCCTACGCCAGAAGATGCTAGTCCGCTTATTGATAGTCGTGCGTTTTCACGCTTGAGCGAAAGTCTTTGCGCTCACGATTCAGAAATCAGAGACACTTGAGACCCTGAATCAAGAAGTACCCGACATTTTTGAACATTACCATAGTTATCGAGAACATGAACTACAGCCGTTGGTAATAAGTTTGTCACTACTGGATGTGATGATTTGACACAAGAATTCAGAGATGAAAGCTCACTTGCTACAGAGCAGGAGGCCTCCGTGGTTACTTTATTTGTGTTGATAGAAGAAGTTGATAATGGAGTGTTGATTGTAGTGGTTGAAGGTAGAGGGTTAATTGAAGAGGTTGATTGTTGAAATTGCGACGGATTACGATTAATATGATCTTCAGAGTTGACTGAGATCATCTGAGTGTTCAATAATGTTGCTTTGTCTGCATTTGAACCATTTGACTGTCTCACTAGAGTAATTTTTGCCAGCAGGGGAACAAAAATATCAGATTTACAAATAAAATTCAGTAATGCAAACCCTCGTCATTGAAAAATTTAATTGTAAGACGATGCGCTTCGAATCGAAAGTGTTAGTACAACATCTTGCAGGCATATATCATTTGATCTAGGTTTGGCGCAAGAGAAGTTTATGTCAAGTCATTTGCAATCAGGATATGGAACCAGCATTGTTTTCAATTTTTGGTCTTATTAGAGGCTATTACAATAATTATGACTGGCCATCTCCCAGTTATTGTCCTCGATGGCAATGGCATTCCAATCTAGATAATGCGTATGATGATTGGAATGAGGTTCTCAACCTAAAGGATTGTCTGGCTGAACATACCAGAAATACATGGTTGACTAATGGATAGCAAAACACTATACAAAAGCACAGAGAGCTCTGCGAAGATGCAATCAATCAAACAATTGTATTGAGAGTCTCAACACAGCAATACAAAGTGATGAATACTCGAATACGGAGACGGAAGAAGAAATGGAAACAAATATGAAATAAAAGTTGACTGCAGCAAAGAAAAACCCGAAAACAGTCCTTTTCAGGACTATAGAAAATTTCAAACGGAAACTACTTTGAGCTATTTTGACCAGACTGGACTTGAGTCAATTTGCGCTGCACTGCACTCACGAAGTATGTGTTATATATCTAAAATAGGCCTAAAAAAGAAAATCCAAATTATAATTCCAAATTATAAATTTTCATAAAAGCTAACCATGCCTAAAACATGGTTAGCTTATCTATTCAATCAGTGAAGAAAATTGCGTCAGCAATTTTCTTCAAATTCCATAGAGTTGAAACAAAATTATTCCCATGGCAAATTTTGCCTTCAGCAAAATTTGCCAGTAGAAATATTTAATTTGAAAAATAAAATAAAAGACAAATCGTACCTTCAGTACGATTTGTCGTGGAAATTGCAATATGTATGTACGGACGTACATACATATCACAAAAAAGCTTTCGCGATAAGAAGAGCGCGCCGCGAAAATACATTGTATGTATACGCGCGCGGCAATTCTAATCATCGTGACGGTGGCTGATGTTTATAAAAGCATCAAATTTCAAGCCTCCGTCCAACGAAAAATATTCTGGACTTGCATAATCAAGTCCAGAAAAAATGAAAATTTTCTCAGGGTGAAAATGCAACTATGCGACAAAAGTGATCAAGAGCCAAGTTGGATTCTAAATTTTGATAACGGCGGTTCGGAAGAGAATTTAGGGAAAGTTGATTTTATACCCGAAAAGTGGATGGCTACACGTTGAGTTTCGTTTTTTGTAGACATACGGTGTGATAGTTGGAAAAAATAATCAGAAAAAAAAGAGAATTAAAATAAGAAGTTTTTTAATTTCGGGATCGGTTGGTCGGTTGGTGCGGAATAATAGATTAGAACGTGTCGATTACCCAAAAAAAAATAAGTTGTTCCTGAAAACCATCTGTAAGATAAAGTGAAACTAGTCATAAATAAAGGTGTTAAAAAAAAAAAATTACAATAAAATAAAAGTGGAACCAAATAGGATAACCTTTTGTATTACTTCCACCTACCGACGTTGAAGACGAATCACCATATAAATTTATTTAACAATTGGCGCAGCCGGTAGGATAGAGGAAGCCGACTTTACCCAAACAAAGTATAAGCGCTCGAAAACCCTCTATCCTGCGAATCAATAAGGAGTTTAGGACGGGATCGAATACTGGGCAAGACACCCTACTCTTCGCCTGAATTTGAGTCTGGCTTCAGGAGTATTTCGCTCTTGTCGGCTCCCAACGCTCGGGGTCGGACAGCTTTAACTGCCTCTGTTTGTAAAACACGCAGTCACCCCAACAAATACAACAACAAGAGGAGTCACGTTAAGGAGTGGGACAATCCTGACAGGTCCCCACCAAGTAAGAAAAACTTTAAACTTAGAAATATATTTAAAAAATTTGGAAGAGAAAGTGCGAAACTCCACCGAACTCTCTGTGAATCAGTGCGACTCAGTAGAAAAGCAAATCGGAAAAGTCGAGAAAAGAAAGATTGGAAACAATCGAGAAATTTAAAATTAACACAGAGAAGTTCAAAAAGAGCTTAAAGGAGTTTGGAGAATTTTCGCACTCTCTCGGGGTAGATATCATTCAAAATAATAGTGCTAGGTTAAGAGAAAGTGCCATCGAAGACAGTGTCAGTGATTCCACCGCGAGTGAATTCCTTTTAAATTGGCTGGGTGACTCCCTTCTGGAGACCAGCTTAGAAGAAACTAGCCTCCCAAAAGTGCCAAAGTCTATAATCCCCAATATAAATATGGCAGATTACGCGAAAATCGCCAAGCTAACTGCCCAGCGCGTTTCCCTATTTTCGGGAGAACAGCACCCAAAATTGAGCCTTGAGCTCCAAACTTTCCTAGGATGGTGCAGGCAGGTAATCCAGTGCATTTCGGTGGAGGAACTATCAGCATTTTTGCAAATCTTCCCCACCAGACTTCGAGGCGAAGCTTATCAGCTTTTTGCCTCAAATATGCCAACTACTTTCAAAGAAGTAGAAGAACGGTTAAATCGCACATACCTGCCTAGAGAAACTTACCAGGAACTGGTAAATAAATTAATCACTACAAGGCAGTATGCTTTGGAAAACCTCACAGCCTTCACGGCACGAGTGAAACAGATGCTGGCACTATGTAATGAAGCAGCAGAGTCCAAATATGGAGCCACAGCAGCACAAGCTGTTAAAACGCAGCTCGAGGACTTTGCCAAAAACGCACTGAAAACAGGCGTAAATAACCCATATATGTGCCAATACCTTCTGTTTAAGATGGGGGTTTGGCTTTGGTAGTATCCTTTACGGCACGTGTAAAGATATTTCCTATTGAAGCTCAAGTGACTCCTCACGGCACGTGTAAGAAGCGGTGGTAATAAAATCCCTGATTTGGAATTGATTTTAGACTTTTTGAACAATAAAAAAAGTACTGATATCCACTGATAAGTATTTATTGACTCGAACTTCACTTTGCTAAGGTTACAATCAGAGTGGTTAAAGGCAACGCTACTTCCCTATTGTTAGGCTACAAAAACTACATCGACAAGTATATACAAATCTATATTAATATTACGTACATGTGCAAGATGATAGAGAGAGGCATTATTTATTGTATATGTACAAAGCATACTAGTTACATGTGTATATCGATCAAGTGTGTATTTTAGCAGAAAATTAATATGATTGTCTACAGGAAATGTAACTAAATAAATCACTACAGTTGCAAACAAAATTATTAAAAATAATTAAAATTGAAGTAAACTCAATGTTACTTCTGACTACTTCTTATGGATCAGAACACCTTCTGACCTTGACCGACGGCACTATAGATGAATTCATACAAAGAGCACTTGACATGGAACGTCTCCAGCAAAGTGCTCAATTCCTGCAACCTTCAGGGCAAATTCAACAAAATGTGATACAAAATACACTACCTCATTCAGTAAGTGCAATAACACCCAATAACGCACAATTTAGTGGAATTAACTCATCGGCTAATCACAGCGTATTTAATCCAGGCATAATGCCATACGCTCAAGTTCCCCAGACCCTGTCAAACACAAGTAGCCACACTCAGCAGCCGCAGTTCACACAGCCAAACACATCCCCATATATCAAACAGGAGCCAAGATCTCCTAATAAAACTTATAATGTAAACAATAAAAATACTTATTTAAATAAAATCAGTTGTAGTTTTTGTAATCTAAGAGGCCACACATATGCTGAATGCCTTAAAAGGAAAAATACGCCTTATTGTGTGAACTGTAAAATGTATAACCATGACGTGCGTGACTGCAGAAGAAACAATAATAGTTTCCAGAGACCACACAACAATAGTGGACCACCAAACCAACGTCCTAGAGAGCCGCACCACCCGAATAACAACTCAAGAGTCTATAACGTGCGTAAAAAGTGCGAATTTTGTGGTCGTTCTGGACATGCAGTAAATAACTGTCAACAAAAACGTAAATGGGAAGCTCGGAGTCAGGGAAACGACCTGCAGTCGACCCAAAACTCCCCGGCTCGACTATAAAGCTCCCATCTAATAAAATAGGGTCCCCTCAGCAGCCCGATTCCAGTGTCGCTACAGTAAAACTTCCCTTAGACATAGGCCTGAACGGCCAAACTAAACTAGTAGTAGACACAGGCGCTGAGCTTAGTATAATAAAGAAAAGGTCATTAAAAGATCTCAAAGAAATTAACCACAATAAAAATTGGTAAGCGTATTGTAACGGTACATAACAACCGTCTAAAACCATACTTCGAATGAAATAAGCATGTTGTCACAGAACCAGGTTGACTCAAATTCCTACTCTGTTCGTTTCAAATTAATCCCATTTTAACGGCTCTCAGGAACACTTGCGGTGGAGCCACTCAACTGCCTGGTCTAATAACGGCACGAAATAAGTAAAGTCATACTTAAAGGATTATTTTCATCCTCCGAATTGTCCACAGAAATGGCGCTACAAATTATTGCAAATGCCCTACTCATACAGTACGCGACAGGAGAAATCGCCGACAAACCCTATGCTATAACCAAACTAAATAGCTCGGGCATATTTTTCGAGGATCTAGGAAGCCTCATGGTGTATCATAACACTTGGAATGTTCTCACGGAGATAGACTTGGATGAGTTAGACACGCAGATAAATCTAACGGAACATGCAGAATATTTGGTGCATAAACTCTGCATAAATATCACGGACAAAGAAGACCTGTGCAACGTGCACCAACTACACATACGCGCTATAATAGATAGCGTACAAAATCGCACGAGAACCATTAAGGAATTAGTTCCAGGAAGGCGTAAGGCCAGATCACTATTCGACGGAATAGGCAATGCTATGCACTATTTATTTGGTACCATGGATAGTAACAACGAGAAGGAGATATACAGCCGCTTAGATGAAATTGAATCGAACACACAAGCCCTAGCTGAGCTAGAGAAACAACAAATAAGTGTGGTTAAAACTACCTTGGAACAGATTCAAAAACCATTGGTTATATTAATGGATCGTCAGCAAAACATAGCACACCAGATTAACGATCTGCATACTGTGACCGAGGACCTAAACAGGAGGCAACTAAGACAAGAGATTATATCAAGCTTATTGCTCCAAATCATCTAAGTCGAATACCGTCAACAAGCCCTCCGTGACATTATAATAGCCACTAAAGGCAACCATATTCACCCACTCCTCGTGTCTCCCAAAAATCTGCTGGATTTATATCGAAAATCAACTTCGAAATGTCTAAACGACCAAAATTGTCTATCGATTCTGTACCAATCAGCAGGAGCCCAGCCACGCCTTATGCAGAACAAATTGCTGGTGAGAATAACTCTCCCAATTTTTGATTCCCCCAAAATGAGGCTACGGCAAGTCCGATGCTTCCCAGTACCACAACCAGCAAATTATTCAATAATCCCTGACCCTGGATACTCTTGTGTGGCAAATAGCGCTCGCACACAGGAATTCCTCTTATTAAAAGGCGAGGATATGAAAAGCTTCAAGAAAGTCACTCATAGCCTGGAGGAAAATACATATATAGGTCGACTAAATACCCCCATAATTAAGGCAACAACCTCAGATGAATGTATAGTGAAAGTGTTGTACAATCCTTTAAATGAAGTTCCCAAGTGTAGGTCTAGAGTACAATTTCCCCAAAAAGATATGTTGATAAAGTTAAACAAGCCCAATGCGTGGCTATTTTCGCTTATTACCTCCACGGTACTACATATAACATGTCGAGATCACTTTGCCATCTCAAAATTAGAGGGGCAGGGGATACTAGAGATAACGCAACCATGTCAGGTGCAAATAGGGGAAAAGGTGCTAAGGTACGAAGGTGAAAATAAACACCCACTCAAAATTACTCAGCCTAAACAATTTCCTGAGCTGAATTATTCATTACTCAACCTGAATCTAGCCGAAATTTTACCCAAGTCTCAAAACCAAAGTGTACAAACCGAAATCATAACAGGGGACGATATCAATAAATCAATCTATACTGGCACACATTCGCTGGAAGATATCCAGCACAAGTTAGACCAGTATAGTAACAAGGTATCAAGCAGACAATCCCATATCCTGTCCACAACTTCTCTATCATTTACGAGCCTACTAGTTCTGGCCATAATGATCGCTGTGGCAGTAAAATATCTTAACCCTGTTGTCACCAAGATGACACAACAGAGAAATCAACCACAAGGTAACCCCGAAATTTCATCAGAGGGAATTCCTTTAGAAGAGCGAACTCCTGCTCCCCAACCCAGTTTAAGGCGAGCCAGAAGCCTCCCCAAAACAAAATCAGTCCAAATCGTTTAAAAGAAGAAAAAAAAAATGGAACACGGACACTGTCAATATGGACAACCAATCAACCTAATTAAGGACATAAAAGGTAGACCTGGTAAAACATGTACATTAAATACATAGAAAACTGGTAATTAAAAACAAAAAGAACAACATAAAATGTATCAATATACTATACATTAGTAATATATAAATAAAATAAACAACATAGGAGAGATAAATATATATAAAAATAGATAGAGCGGCAAAAAATTAAAATACATTAGACTTAATTATGGATAAAATAAATAAAATAAAGCTAGAAGTATAAATAAATTAAAATAGAATGCCCTAGAATTAAATATAATATATAAAACTAGAAAAGATAAAATAACAAAAAACTATAGATAACATTGCATTTGAAATAATAAAAGCAAAAGAAAGGCTACAAATAACAAAATAAAAAATATTTTAAAGTGTGTAAAATTAAACTTACACTAAGAAAAAAAAAGCAAATCTAAAATAAAATCAAAATTTAGAAAAATAAGAAGTAAGAGAATCCTAACAAAAAAAAAGTGTCTCTTAGGATAATAAGAGAAAATTTTATAGAAAATAACCGCGCCGACCGAACCAATCAAGCCAAGCCTATCACACAAAAAAAAAAAGGTAAAACCACCAAAAATAAGTTAAAGTATTAGAAACCACCCTTGTCTGTTTCTTGTCTTCCTTTAGTCCACCCGTAAGAGTACAAAAAAAAGGAATTTAGAACAACTCAAATGGGGGAGTAGGTAATTTTCTTTATTTTTTTTGTTTTGTTGTTGAAAAAGAAGGAAGATAGGAAAGTTACAAAAAAGTTGAGTTAAAGTTAAAAATCAAATACAAAAAATAAAAATTAGATGTTGTCCCGGCTGCATTCCCGGTCCCAGTCATCTTCAGAAACATCATCGAATTCAAAGAGGGGAGGGGTGGCCATCAGCGGCTGGATGATGGAGGTGAGCACAGCATCAAAAACGGGGTGGCAGCGTGCGCATAATCCATGCCACCCCATGATGTTAAGGGCACCTCCTGAAAAAAAGGGAGGGGAGATAAAAATATAACAAATCACAAATACTGTGACATACTTACATACAATACTTTGACAACCCACGCCTGCCCCTGGTGCGGGTATAAAGGTAAATCCACTTTATAGGTGCGCCCGGCCACGGCATCCTCGCCCCACATGGTGAATGGGCGCTCCCCGCGTCTTAGCAAGACCAATCGGATAGGGCCCCGCCACCCGCACGTAAATTGAAGAAGCCACAGAGGTAAGACCCGGTGGTGAGTGTTGGGGAATGTTGTTCAACCTCATCGTGAACAGCATAGTGGCGAAATTGGAAAAAAAATGGGACTAAAACGGAAATTCGATCACTAGCAGCTAGCAGACACAAGTACTAAAACTCAAGTGATCCCTGACCAACAAATCTTCTACCCAAGCCCTCACGATTATCGAAGCAGCAAAGTAACAAAAAGTAATCTGATGCCTTGATAAGGAATTCAGACCCAATTTGTGCCAACAACAACTTCCCCTGAGAATTATTCCTCTTCAAAGAATAATTCTCTTTTTCTCAGGGGGAAGGGTTGTTATATATCTAAAATAGGCCTAACAAAGAAAATCCAAATTATAATTCCAAATTATAAATTTTCATATAAGCTAACCATGCCTAAAACATGGTTATTTAATCAGTGAAGAAAATTGCGTCAGCAATTTTCTTCACATTCCATAGAGTTGAAACAAAATTATTCCCATGGCAAATTTTGCCTTCAGCAAAATTTGCCAGTAGAAATATTTAATTTGAAAAATAAAATAAAAGACAAATCGTACCTTCAGTACGATTTGTCGTGGAAATTACAATATGTATGTACGAACGTACATACATATCACAAAAAAGCTTTCGCGATAAGAAGAGCGCGCCGCGAAAATACATTGTATGTATACGCGCGCGGCAATTCTAATCATCGTGACGGTGGCTGATGTTTATAAAAGCATCAAATTTCAAGCCTCCGTCCAACGAAAAATATTCTGGACTTGTTTAATCAAGTCCAGAAAAAATGAAAATTTTCTCAGGGTGAAAATGCAACTATGCATTTTCTACTCTGAACGAAGGTTCTTGATCGCGACAAAAGTTATCAAGATCCGAGTTGGATTCTAAATTTTGATAACGGCGGTTCGGAAGAGAATTTAGGGAAAGTTGATTTTCTACCCGAAAAGTGGATGGCTGCACGTTGAGTTTCGTTTTTTGTAGACATACGGTGTGATAGTTGGAAAAAATAATCAGAAAAAAAAGAGAATTAAAATAAGAAGTTTTTTAATTTCGGGATCGGTTGGTCGGTTGGTGCGGAATAATAGATTAGAACGTGTCGATTACCCAAAAAAAAAAATAAGTTGTTCCTGAAAACCATCTGTAAGATAAAGTGAAACTAGTCATAAATAAAGGTGTTAAAAAAAAAAATTTACAATAAAATAAAAGTGGAACCAAATAGGATAACCTTTTGTATTACTTCCACCTACCGACGTTGAAGACGAACATACAAAGGTATTTATCATATGAGTAAAGCGCGAATTACGATTACGACCTCGACTTCCGGTTCGACTTTGCTCAAATGGTAAATACATGTCGCAAGATACAATTGCAACTTCGACTGCGACTCCGACTGAAATTAAACTTTGCTCAAAGTACAAATTTGGTGTTCGCTGCGACCAACGTCAGTTCAATCGCAGAAGTCGGGACTTCTGGTTTGTTCAAGCAGTTGAAGCTTTAATTTAATTACAAATTTCAGCTCAGCGTCGACTTCGACTTAAAATGAAGTCGCAGTCGGCAGATCAGCCGTAATTGCATTTCGCGCTAAAAATGTAAAAGACCCGACACAGAGTCGATAGGGTACATTCCAGTTAAATACCGACGTAAAGAAACCCTAGCAAAACTAAACTTCTAGATCATTATATATATGTACAGTAAATATTTAATTAATCAAAATTTCTAAATTATTTTCTCCCCTAGATATGCCTGAAAAGTTTTTGTTTTTTAATATCGTTGGTATACCAGAAGAATCCTTCAAATATAATTTTGACAAAAACGGTGATACTGAATTACTTTTTTACAAAGTTTTGAAAACTCAGAGTACTAGATTTTCAAGCCTATAAATGATACAACCAAATAGGTTTTATTAAACTAATTTTTCTAGAAAATTTCGAAAGTGAATTTTTCGAATTCCTTAATTATACTGACGATATTATATATGCTCAATATACAGTGCTGTGCAAAATATTTGCAAACCTTGAAATATCCACATTTTCGTCAATTTCGACTTCATATTTCTGTTCCTTTACCTAATTCTTTTATATTGCAGTTTTTCAAAATCGGGTTTTGACCAGCACTTAATCTGCTAAAGTTAAAGTTTAAAACTAAATTGCCTGACTCACCAAACACATTGCGAGGGAAACAAATATAACTAAGTATAATAATAAAATTTAATTTTTTCCTGAAATCTAGATTTGGGAATATCCCACACAATATACATATACATATGAATGAATTTCAGAATAGGAATAAAAGTGTCTCCTTGTAAGATATAAAATTTAAGTTTTATTTTATGACTGCTACACATAATGAACTATTAAGTATAGTTAAGAGAAAAGCAGTAGTTATCAAAAGATATCCGAATTCAAAATTAAAATCTAAAATTTACAATGTATGCAGATTTGAGTACATTATATTACTAAATTTGTGAGGAGTTTGCTTCAGATGGTGTACAATGCAGACCTTTGTTTGTTTATCTGTCTTTCAAATTGTTACCAAGACTGATTTTAAATTTTAGGCATAAATACCCAATAATCGAAGAAAAAATATTTTGTTCAGAAATATGCGCAATCGATTTGGAAACCTAAATGTAAATATTATTAGAAAACTTAGTTCAGTCGAAAATCGCATTGATTTGTTATTACCACGCTAATGAATCTTAAAGCCGTTGTCGTATTTTCAGTACTAATTATAATCACAGAGATTAATTTTTCATTTTACATATCAAAATAATGAAAATATATGTGATGTGCAGACGCTAAATTTTTATAAAAGATTACAAAATTACGTTACGTGGTATAACTTTTTAATGTTTTACCTGAAACTTTCTAGTTTGCACTAAATGATGGAACTGATTTTGCAATAGCGAATAATACATACTGCAAGTAAAGTCCCAATAATCATTAAACCTGGCTGCATATCGATCGTCTAGTTCAATACTGCAACAAGTCAAAAAATTCGCTGTAATTAGTAAAGTACAATATTCACTATTCGAATGTATATTTGCAAATGATGACCTGCCAATGAAAACAAGATACAAATCCAATTCCAGTACAGAACTGAAGTTGTTTAAAAAAAACCATTTCAATACAACTTAAATGTCAATTATCTCGAAACAGTTAAGTTTTATTTGTTCTAGTATTGAACTAGACGATCGATATATTAGCTATAACAAGTTTCAGAATATATTGAAAAGAAATTAAGAAGAGTTAAGTCAACAGTTTTATATATTAATATTTAATATTCATTCAAGAGCGCGATTAGAAAATTATCGGAAGGTTTGCTCATTTACCTGATTGTATGTAGTGATTATTCGGTACAATTGGAATTTCATTTAACAAACATTATTGCTTTCAAATTGTCTTCCGACAAATTGCACCGTAAATCAGCCAAAATAATAAAAAGCCCTCTACACTCACTTGGGTAGCAGGTACAGCATGCAAAACGAAAGCCATTTTCCGAAGGAATGGAAAGACGTATTTCTTGTCTTCCCAGTATTCAATAAGGTCGGGCTCAATGTCAGCTCTTTTCTCTTTGTACTGGTGAATTTCTCGATATGCTCTGAATAATTCCTGGTTTGAGTAATGCTGAGAATCTTCATCAGAAGAGGACCAAGAAATTTCCATTTCTCTTATTGAACTTTGCTTTGCGTTGAGCTTTCAACAAATAACATGCTACTTTGAGCGCTGCTTGCATCTGGTATAACACGTTCCACAACAACATTCTAAACCATTTAGTGGAAAAAGAAGTAGTAGTAATTTATTTGTATTTTAAGCTTACTTCTTTCTAACATACCTCAGTCAATGAACGCATTTGAAAAGCCATTTTTTTAAATGCTTTTTCGCGACTTCCCTTTTTCTATTGTTAGCAGGCGCTTCAATCTGGGGTCTAAAAATAGTGCTGCATTTATTGCCTCATTTTCCATCAACTAAACTTCTCTTTTCTCCAGACAAGCCCAGATTACTCCAGCTGTCCTGTTTTCCATGGCTTTCAATTCTACTTTTAATTTTAGCCACAATATATAGAAATCACCAAGAAGCAGTTGTTCCTCTTGGAGTCTCAATGTGGCTGTGTTTAAAGGCGCCAGCGCCAACACTATTTCTTCCACCTCCGCCCATTCGCAAAAGTCTTTGTAATCCACTAGACGCTCCAACATCCTATACGTGGAATTCCAACGAGTTGGAACATCAAGCTATGGTGTTTTTATTTTAAGATGTAACATCGTGTATCTATTTAAAAATTGAAGATAATATGCTATAAAGTTTATAAAATTAATATTGTAACAGACCTAAAATTTGGAGTCCTTAAAGTATTGGTAATTTTACGAGCACGGCTGATTACTTCCTTGTAGTTTTCGTCTAAGAAGTCTTTTACCGCAAGCTGTAAGGTATGTGCAGCGCAACGTACAAAAAGAACATTTACCAAAGAAAAGTTTTCTATGTCATTTTCACAAAATTCTTCTGTATTTTGGCTGTCACCAATATCTGCTTCCGAAAGTAATTGTACAGCCTTTAATATGTTTCGCCCATTGTCTGTTGTCATTGTGTAATGTAATACGCACGAAAATACCCCAAAAGCACAAGCATAGAAGTTGCATAAATGTATGTAGGTAGCATAATGAGCAATCACTACCTGCCTCAAGTGAGGTCAGCGACTTGCATATGCATAAGCTCAAACGTGAATTGACTCACCGACCTACTTAACTGCCTTCTGCATGTAAAAGCTAAAACAAACAAAAGACGATGATAAACTGACTTCTGTTTGTTTTAGCTCAAATTAGTAGCGGCAAGTTATGAATGAAATCGTCAAGGTGGAAAAGTGCAACGCAAGCTTTGTTTATTGAATCGTAATTAATCGATGTCAATTGGTTCTCATGCAATTATTGTAAAATAAGCATTTTAAGCATGGGAACCAACTTAAGTCAACCAGGTAATTTTAAAATATAAATAAGATAAGAAAGGGTAAAATAAAGTCACTTGCTATTTGACATTAGTAAAGTATACGGAGTGTTTTATTCTGCTCAAAATAGTAGACATAGGAGTCAACGCTGCTCATAGCTGCTCCACCTTATTATTAGAGTTTGCGCTGACATAGCCGCTCCTCAGGAGTCCGCTGTTCTTAGCGGCTCCCAAAGATTCAGCATTGGATTTACAGTGATCAGTGTACGTGTTAGTAGAAAGTACCACAGTAAATTTGTTTTTTCTTAATAACAAATTCATCAATAACAGCGCGTTTAATATTTTCGGCGTATGCCTTTTACGCAACTCAATCATTGTGAGTGTGTTCACGCAAATTTGTTTATTTAGAACTAATTGAGCATTTATACCCAAAACTCCGCGATCATGCCGTGTAGCCGTGCCAATTTTTAGAGAAATTAATTTTCCCGTAACTTTCCTCTTTATTTCCTCTTTCAAGACTACTTTTTTTGCAGAAGGAAGTCCATAATGTTTTTGGAGTTTATCGCGGGAACTCCCAGCTCTTTAAAAATCTGGTCCGTTAAGACCTTGAAAGACCGACAATCAAAAAAAGATAAGGGTTGTGGTTCTTTCGTCACTAATTCCACACATGCGTTTACCACTTCACTTTTAGATAATGTAATAAAAATTTTGTTTCGCGCTTTCTGCATTTGAGAAGCCTTCACCCGTCAACTAATCTCTTTCTTGTTCCTCATTGTATAACTCATTGTGCTTGCTAAGCATGTGTCTTTTTAAATTAGTTACATGTGAACCCTTAAATTTAGCACTACACGCTCTACAAATTGATTCATCGTCTTCGCTGGCGAAATCGAAATAGTCGCGAATTAAAATGTTTCTTTTTCGACCCATTGCAAACTTTAAATTTAAGTTATTGAAAATATCATTTTTAGTAAAAACGACACACAAGTTTCTGCAAAAATTGATTTTTTTTTAAATTAAAATTCCAAAAAGTGACCATATACATAAATTCGATTAAGTACGCTCTACTCATATCCCTACCCAGAAAATCAATCGATCAACAGTTGAGCGATGTTTTCGTTCAACTTATGATTGCTACTATACTCCCATTTGTTACAATTAATTTTGTTGAATTTTACTAACATGCATATCAACTACTATTATGTATTTACCCAATTTTATTCAATAGAAACGATATTATTAACGAGAGAAAAAGTTATAGTTGGTCTAAGACCAATGAATTATCAGCATATTTTGTGCACGGGATTTATTTACAAAGCGCCATTGAAATATAAACAAAAGGATAACAGTCACCATTAGTATAATATTAGAATCGGTAGATAACAATGGTCAACTAAACGACACCCTCTTTTCTACCACACAAATTCATTTAGCTGATTTTTGTAAATTTTTCCATACTCAAAATGAATTCAATATTGATTCTCAGGATATTTTAAATCAACTCAGATCTAAATCAGACATATTAAAAGTTCTATTTTTGCAACTAATAAAAAAAACAGAGATGTTTGTAATAACTGTTGAAAGTTTAGTATACGGACCGACTGACAGATATTTATCTTTAAAAATACACAGAAATACTATCATAATTTCTTTAAGTTTTGAATTAAAAAATTGAAGCAATATTTTTTTCAAAAACAAAAGTATGAACCTCTTTAATAGTACAAGAGCTAAAACTAGACGAGAAAGAAAGAAAACGCTATGTAAGCTGGATCAACGAAGGTGCCATGCTAATATTATATTTGAGTTATTTATGTATATTGTTAACTCGGGTTCATCAGTCAAATACTACCGTGTGCTCGTTACTTTGGGAGAATTGCGAGCACGAGTCAATCGCGATAGAAATATCGTAGCAGCGATGCAATCAATGTAGATTTATAGACACTTATTATAGAGGGTTTAAGCTTCATAAAAAAAACCAAAGTTTCTAGTTGGTACTAGAGTAAAAAATGATAGGAAAATTTAAAAACCAGACTCGTTTTTAATGTGCAAAAATTTATAAGGATAGCCTTATAGAATATACGTGATAGAAACACTGTCGACCAGTTTCTTGTGGATGAATCAAAAAAATGAATTTGAATTCAAATTGTGAGGGAACAATAATAATAATTTTTTTTTATGTGTATAATGACTCTTTTATTGTTGGCTTTTTGGCTCTTTTAAAAATAGGTGGCAAAAGGCTCTACAAAGTGTAAAAAAAGACGCTAGCTAAACTAAAGTTGTAAAAGTCAATAGGAACAAACAAAACAATTAAACTAACCAAATGACACAAAACTAAAACAAAATGACACAAAAAGTAAAACAAATTCAAACAAAAAGTAAAACAAATTCAAACAAAATGCTCAAAAGAGTCTATAAACGATCACGAGAATTTTGAAAAAAAATTTAAGTAATAACCAAAAATTTAAAACCAGTCCTAATTTTGACAATAGGGTAAGTGGCAGTTCCAAAAGTTCCAAAATTCCAAAATAATCTAATAAATATCTTTACCTAAACGAGCGAATTTCAACAAAAATTTTGCAATTTAGCACCGAGACCAAAACCGAATTAAAATAAGAAGTCGAACGAACGAAAAATTTACGCGATGCCGTTATAGAGCCCCTCGATGGCAGCCTGTAGTATCATAGACCTCTACAAAACTGCCCTCATCATCCCTCCAGCTTAGCATCCCTAACAGAGTGCTTGTCCTTCCCACAGCACTTGCAACGATTCGTACGCAGGAGAAGCCCCGCGGACTAGTGTTGCAAATGCTGTGGCCTGTTATCACCAGCGAAAGACAAGAGCTCCATCCTGCACCGACGATAGTGGTTGCCATGAGCAATTGAATGTGTCTGCGTTCGTTGCCAGATATTCGAGACGTAAACGTCTCTTCAACCTGTCAACGAAGTGGCGCTTAAGTACGTGTGCGTGGTGTTGTGGGTCAGTGTTCTGATTCCCAGCTCATGTATTACAGGTGAATTGTAGATTTGGCCAGTGTCAACACAAACCTAATCAAACAATTCACCCGACTACAAACCTTTGGTCCCCATAGAAACGATGTCCTAGTAAGGCCGAAATTCGGGTGGATCAACTGACACATACCGCGCACGAGATCCATTAGTCCCTGCAAAGTCGGACAAGTGCAGAGCCTGTGAAACAGGGTGCCTTCACCAGCACAAACTGTGCAAATTCTATGAACCCGCCGGTCAATATGTGACAATTTGAATGCTACATCAGCATCTTTGTAATTAGAAGGATAACTGTAGACTACTCTGCAAGTTATCCCTCCCATCACGCTCAAATTCACCCCGAGGTGTGTTCGCCATCTGTTGTATCCTGTATACTCCGGAGGTCTTATTGACATAAGCACGTCACGGAGCACACATGTTGTAAGTATGCTGAAAGGTGTGTGTGGTGGTCTGTTCAGAACAAAAGCATCTTCCAACTTAGTGCCAGGGTCACTGGTCCCAAGTTGGCGAAATCTCTCCCCGCAGAAGCAGCCAGGTCGTGTAGTTGTGCAGTGTTAGTGTTTATTCGACAGTTTCCAGAGATACCAATAATATCTCCGAGAACCGTCAGTGTATGCGTGTCAGCTTCAAAACTCCGAGCATTATTGAACACTGAATCTATTAATTCAGGATTAAACCTGATTGGAATTGACGCGAATTGCGTGTACCGTAGAGCATTCCACTTAATGTGAAATGCTGGCCTGATTCTGCCCCAGGTCTGAATCGTTGAGATTAGATCCTGTGGCCAGTCACGAGGATAAGGTGGTCGAATAGAGAGTAGGTAGCAATACTCCCCTATGCCGATCCCTCCCAGTACATTCACCCACAGTTGAGAAATCAAGCTTTCTCTCTGGAAAAACACTCTTTGGAGTGCACGCACTGGGAGACACCTTGATTTCACAACCAAGTTAGTGAGACCTAATCCACCTATCTTGACTGGCAGACAGAGCGTGCTTTCAGCAACCCATCGTCTTCCGCACCAAAAGGCGTCTATCGCTTTTGCTTGAAGAAGACCTACGAAGCCTTCATCAAACGTCTCAGACTTTAACAGATGAACGATGGAGGAGGTAATCAAATAGTTTATCACGACTGACCTACCCATTAAGGATAATGGAAACAGTCGACTACGCCATGAGTTTACAGCTCTAGAGAGTTTCTCAAGAGCGATGCGGCTATTATTTGATTTACTCTCGCGTCCGGTATACACACCTAAATACTTCAGGCAAGTATTAGTCCATTGGATGTTCAGTGGAGTATCTGTACGATCTCTCAACCTTCCACACCACAAGCCTTGACTCTTACTAAGGTTGATTTTAGCGCCCGCTATACGTTCGAACTGTTCGAAAACTGCACGAGCGACCGGAAAAGCTTCATCTCCTGTCACGAAAATAGACAGATCATCCGCATACGCCAACATAAGAGGCCTCACATTAGTATATGGTAGACGAACCGCATACTGTCCGAGCATTCGAAGAAGATTCACCAGTAGCGGCTGCAACGAAAGATCATAAAGCATACCTGACAATGGACAGCCCTGTCTGATACCCCGATGAAACGAGATAGGAGCCAGAACTTGTCCTTGATGCTTAATCAAAATTGCTGAATCTCTATACAGTTTCCCGACGATATCGAGCCACTTGGGCGGAAACCCAAATACCTCGAGAGCAGTCAAGAGATACTCATGCGAGACGCTATGAAAATCCTTTTGTTGGTCTAATGAAATCATGGCCATTTGTGCACCTGTCTCCTCATGGTAGGCAAACAAATGCTTGGCTACCGCGATGTTGTCGTAGATACTACGACCAGGTACACAATAGGACTGTTCCGAGTGTATTACCGAAGCAATCACTGAGCGTAGTATCGCCCCTAATGCTTTGCAGACGATTTTGTAGTCTACATTGCATAGGGTTACTGGCCTCCAGTTCCCCATCCTCTGCAAATCTCCCTTCTTTGGAATCAAGCGCATCACAGATCTCCTCCAACTAGAAGGAAAGTCTGAATGTGTCTCAACCGCTGAATTGAAGACTTCCGAAAGGTCAGGAATTAATAAATCCCTGAAACGTATGAAGAATTCTGGAGTCAAGCCGTCATAACCAGGTGAAGTGTGTCGCCTTAGATCCTTTGTCGCAGCAATCATATCCTCCAATGTGATTACTGTATCCAGGAGCTCCTTACTGTCTTCAGAGAAACTGGGAATATTCTCAAGAAATTCATGAGTGGTCGAGGATGTTGTCGCCGTCGATTCAGAGTAGAGACTACTGTAGTAGTCTCGAATATATTCTGATAGCTGTTGTCCGTTGAGGACTTGTCCAGATTCATCAATTACCGATTCGACGTCACAAGAAGCAGTACGACGTCTAGTCGCCTGAAAGAAGTACTCGGTGGGAGAATCGCCTTCCCTCAGCCAGCGCGATTGGCCGCGCAGCACAAACTCCAAGCTGTGCTTGTAAGTCTGTGCCGCCAAGCGTTCCTTTATTCCATTGAAATAAAGGATCAACCCCGGCTGAGTTGGGAGAAGAGCCGCCTCGGCCGACAAGCTAGAAGCTTGATAGCCACTTCGATTGAAACTCGTCTCGATAAAAGACCGAATCTGGAGCTTTCCAACATCCCACCATTGACTAAGGTTTCCTCTCTTGCCAAACGTGCCAGAAATCAATGAACTCATTGATGAACTACTCGGAATTCAACAAATAGTTGTTGAATATCCAGTAAGCAGTTCGTCTTTTAACTAGAGTGCTGGTCGCCACTACAAGAAGATGATCACTAATCGAACACACTTCATGAGTGACACCAACGAAATGTTCTAGTATTCCAGGTGAGACGTAAAGTCTATCAATTCTGGAGCCTGCGAGACTTCCATGGATATTTCGTGTATGATCTAGTCGTGTGATGCATCCAGCGATAGATATCCACGAGTCTGAAAACACCGACAAAATTCCTCAACCGAGTAGCATTGACAGAGTTGAACTCAACTCCAGAGTGCCGACCCATTGAGGGATTCAGAGTGCAGTTGAAATCACTTCCGAGGACAGTTTCGCCGCTAGAGTTCATCAGACAGGACAGAACACTATCAAGAACTTGTCTTGTAATATCCTGGTCATGAGAAAGGAACACGTTTACTACCTTGATATGTATATCTTGAATGACAAGATCCAAGGAAGAAGCGAAGCCCGGGAAGATATCTGTATAGACAGGAGACGATAGTGTAAATTTGTTGGATACAATGATTGCCACCCGTGAGCCTCGGCGGGGCGCACGTGTGGCAAACATTGCATAGCCAGTGTGTAAATTAGCATAGCGATCAAGTTGTGTATACGTGTCTTGAGTGAAATTTGTCTCCTGCAGAAGTGTAATGTCTATATCGAACATTTTGACATGTTCTACAGTGCTGTGTAACCTTGTATGTGTACTTAAACCCCCGGCGTTGATAGACGCTATCCTGCACATTCAAAGAGGTGCAAAGCTCAAACGATGATGGTACGACGTCTACGGACGAGGAGAATCGGCTAAGCGATGCTCCTGTACCAACTCCTCCACCTTCCTATGAAGTAGTTCTAACCGAGCAAAATTTTTGTACTTCCTCTTCTTGCTGGACTCCTGTTGTAGGAGTTGAAGCTGAGGAATAGCATCTCTGGCCTCTCCAGCTCCTTTACAAGAATACTCCAGATTTTATCTGAATTATCTGAATACACTTACCTGTGCATACGATATCCCTGGAACTAACGCCGGGGATCGTGGTGCTGGTGCTTGTTCTGCTGCTGGTCATGCTGGTTCTGCATTCTGTTTCTTGGAAAAGCTTGAAGAAAGCGGTGGCCTCATTAGCAAGACGCTAGGCTTTGGCGCGGACACCGAAGCCGTTTTGACAATTTCCGATAATTTCGGAAGTTGTTCTTTTGCTAAAGGTGCTACAGGGATAACAGGCATTGTAGCAGCTGACGTCCCAGGAACTTCTCGGACAGCATCCGCTGCCCTTGTTACAATCTTCTCCAAGGAGCTTGACTCAACCTTCTTTTATGTGGCCTTTTGATTAGGGCCCTTAATAGCCTTTTCAGTGGGCTCTTGGGGTTTGTCTTTGAAGAAGAAGATGCATTTCTGCTGTTCTTCCTCCTTCCTTTTAATTTGGAGGGATCATCAGTCCCCCCAGAATCACTGCTGCTCTCGCTCATTTTGAGTGATGCAGAGCAGGTCTATCTCCTTTTTATTTAATTTTTCTTTATTTTTTCTTTAACTTTAATTTATTTTCAATTTCATTATTTTCTGAATTTTTTTACTGTTGTCATGGCAACGGCCAAAATTAAATTAAAATTCTTTGTAAATGTCACTGAAATTATTGATTTCTTTCAAATTTTTTATTGTTTCTTTCAGAAATTATTGTTTTAGATGAACTTTTTTTTTAAATAGTATGGCCGATAATATTTGGGGTTCACTTCTCACTTATTTTGGCACTTATTACGCTGCGTTTTTGCTTTATTCCGCGGAGCTCAATTTGATGCGTCCGAACACTGCGGTAATAATAATAATATTTATTCATGAGAAGTACGCAAGAATTACATCTTATATTGTACAAAAAATAAATTCGGTTTTTTGCGAAACTAAACTAAAGTTAGCTTTTACATAATTCATTATTGATTGATATCATGTAGTTCAATTTAATTTAATTCAATATAATTCAATTTAATTCAACTTATATACTAAGAAAAAGGTAATGAAGTAGCATGTAACAAGAAAAGAATAACGAGAAGAAAGTAAAATTTTTCAAGAGATACAAATCAAAATAAAAAGCAAAAAGAATTTAATTAGTGACTAGAAACATCTTGAGAAACCTTCTGAAAGCTGCCCCCACCAACAAAATAAAAATCGAAGTATAACTCTTATTTTTTGAGAAGAATCAAAATGGTTATTGATAACCCTTATTTCATAACCAAAAAGAAAAAGTTGTGAAATAATGGTTATCCGATAACCAAAAAAATTAAATTGAAGAATAACTCTTATTTATTGAGAAGAATTAAAAAAGCCCTCTATAACTCTTATTTCATATCAAAAAAAAAAAAAAAAAAATGTGAAATAATGGTTATCCGTTAACCAAAATAAATTAATGAAAGTTTAACCATTAATATGAAATTTTTATTTTATTGGTTATACTTTTTTAAATTACGCTAGAAATTGAAAGTTCACTTCATGAGGATAATATTGGTCCTACTTATTTAAAGATCTACGTTATTTTTTTGTTTGAAAAGTTTAAAATAATGGTTATTTTCGGTCCCTGCTTGTGAAGTATTCTCGAGGGTTTTGGCATAGAGCATTGATCGAGCGAAGCACCCATAAAGTGATGCACTGCATTGTATATACATGCAGAAAGAATAGTATACAAAAAATAAAGAAACAAAAGTTATGTCCACTTTACTACGGACAAGTGAAAGCTATGTTTATGCTTTACGGTAATGAAAGCATAACCAGCAGCACATGGTACTAGAAAGTAAACGATCAATGAAAAGTATTGCATTGTAGCTTTCTTGTTTACTTTTACCTGGCTGCAACTTTGGGTAATACCCGGTGTGCAAAAATCTGCAAGCGCAGCAATTATGATTAATAAAGAATAGATCAATGTCCGAATGCATTTCATTGATCAGAAATATAGAAAATGAGGTCAGCATAAATTGCAACTGGAATAAAAATAGCAGAGCTAATTTTGAACACTAGAAGTGTTCTTCATTTCGAACCAAACTGAGAGCTCCCTTAGCTCCGATATGGCTTCACTTCAAGGTAATTGAACTCTTCCGCTCTTGCCGCTTTTATTACTAATAGAGCTCTTTATAGCTCTAGTAATTTTTTCTGGCTATCTTAATAGTGAGCTCTGTAGCTCCTACCTGGACTAGGCGATTGGCCAACAGAGAGCAAATGGCAGTTTTTTTAGTGGAAAAATGAGTTTACTTTAATCTCATGTTTGCGAACAATCGTCACGTCCGGGAAATTTGCACCTTAGCGAGAAACGCTCACAACAGACCACTAATGCATATGAAAGAAACAACGGGCAAAATATATGCAAAATGAAGAAAGGGGCTGAAAGTTATGTATTTAGAAATCCGTTCCGCCTCCTATTGGAAAACACAGAAATACTAAAATGTAGGTAGCGTGTAGGCTCAATTTCGGTGGAGCATTTGGTATTTAAAATTATTATTATGTTGCTTCCTTCATAACGATTACATTTTTACCATCTAGGATAGAGGCAATAAGTTAGCCCTAATTGAGCCCTAAAATATTATGCAGTGAACGCTGTTGGGAGGATACTATTTAAATTATTCTCAGTAGTGGTGCTCTAACTTTTAATAAAGTTGGGTTATCCATGGATTTCCAATAACTTGCCGCTGCCACCTGCCATAATCAAAAATTTCGTGCCTACTACCTAAAAAAGCCGTAGAACACACCATAGCCCTGAAGGGGCCTTTACACCACTTACCCTTTCCTGCGTGAAGGCAGAGATGGACTGCCCCATCCACCCAACGATATTGAGGGCAGATTGTGTACAGTGTCCCTATGCTGACCTGAAAGAGGGGAGAGTAGCGGACCAAGACGACCTTCAAATCAAGAGGGCTCCAGGAGAGTGAGAGGGAAAGCAACAGCCTTAGCCCTTCATAACGTTATAAAAATTCTTTAATTCTTAATATTGAATGTCCGATAAAATGGTTCGAAAATATTATACATGTTCTCTCATACATATACTTATATTCCCAGGAGAATATCTACCCTATACTCATTTTCATAGAATTCATGATATGTACATATACCAGCATATGTGTATGTAAAAATTACAAACTAGAATTTACTAACTAATAAGTTCACACGGGGTGTCGACGTCACAGGTGGTTGACGCTGTACTTGGAATCTTATCACAAAAATTCACCACATAGGTACAGGAGAACCACATTATACAATAAGAATGGTACAGATGTCCTAATGATCATACCACAAAATTTTACTCAGCTCGGTATTTATGCCATACGGCCTCTTGATTTCAGTTTCTCTACATACCTATACAAAGCTACTAATACATAAAGTTCTCAATATCTCTACCTAAAGCTTTATCAAGGTATAACTGAGAGCAATTATGCTGGATGCTGTAAGACGTTCCAGTTCAACATAGGTATGATATCACTAAAGCACTTCTATTTCTAGGAAAGTACGTAATCATAAATAAAATGGAAATATAATTCACTGTCACTGAGGTCGTACGCTAGTACTAATGTTACGGTTTAATCAGTACTTGGGTACCTATGGTTATATATGTATATAGCAATATAATTATTTTTCAATTTGTCAGCAGAAAAGAAAAAAGTACTTACCATAGCATTCTCGAAGCTTCGGGTGACACCGGATACCTGGTTTATTTAGCGATAAAATATAAATATGCAATTGAAAAAAGTACTGGCAAACGACGTTCGAGACTGATAATCAACGCAATTCATGCAACTATAAATTACTAATTAGTTGTATAGAATATTGTACGCTAACAGACTATAAGGTGTCTATATTTGGACTATAAATAGGTTGTTTAAATTCTAGTAACTACATAGAGCACTATACTCAACACAAATTCATTTCTGCAATTGATGATGGACGAGTTTCAACACTTTACTTCACGGCACGTTTTACTTGAGTCTGGTCAACCACAACTAGTTCAAAAGGATCCTTCTTGCATGATGCAACGATACCGATATGCTATTAAGTTCACGCCAAGATTATCTCTTGACGGAATGTAGCCTGTGCCAGAGTTTGCCCGTCCCGTGGGTGATAGTGAAGGCGCGCCGCATTAGGATGTCAGCCAAATTCCCTTTTTGTTTTGTTATAGTTTCGGTTATTTTGGTTTCGAGCTTATCGCTCGTCCTCTTGACAGTCACAAATGGTTTCTGAAAGAGGTCAATAGGACCAAGATTCTGATTACCTATATGCTACAGCGCCTGTCATGCCGCCATCTGCGGTCACGTGCACTCCTTTTTAGATTGGAGGGAATATTTTCTTAGTTAACCTGTCTTTCTGAGTCTCAAACTTTGCCAAATGTAAAAATAATTAGTTTATACAGCACCTTCTGATTCCTTTAATGGTCCACATGAAGTGGGGATCCCTTTTTGAGGATATCGTCACTCGCAGAGAGTCTCCTTCCTTCTGCAATAGCGTAAGTTAATCTCGAGCACTTTTGGCAGGATAATACTTTTTTGGGAACAACCGGACCTTTTTGTGGTTACGTATTTTAAAATTTTATCAAAAAAACTTATTTTAAAATTAATTTGACTACCGATTCTTGTAAAGTCCGCAAAATCCTCGTTTTGCTCTCTGCTGTCTTCTTCCTTTTTTTCGAGTCGCGAGCTGCGACGTCGATCTTTGCCGCTCAAGTGGCTATCGGCTGGCATAGGCGTGCGCTTCGCTCAGTGTAACCGTGCTACATACACTACGATACGACCATAACAGTAAAGGGAAGAACTTTTCCTGCTTTCTTAGAAAGGTGCAGAAAATAGACCCTTCTTCACTTATTCGAATCTCGCACTTAAATGCAAATAATCTACTTCTTCTAAAATAATGCGCAATTCAGAATATTTTTCATCTAAGCACATTTCCTTCCTTCATTGTTCTTAGAAAAACAATGAAACGCATTTTCGACCCGCACAAATTTCTATCTTTTCTCGATAAGAACATGAATTAACAGATCTATTCATTACCTTTGCCTTCTCTAAGCATTCCCTGAAGCACGACGCATCAATACATTACGCATCAATATATTACGCCAGCCTTCATTACTTATTACTTCTCTAAATATTCCCCGACAGGTACCTAATATGCTCAAAAATATGATTCATCAGCACATTACACCTGCCTTTTAATGTACCCATTACTAATAATTCCAGGTAATGTTGACAGTAAACATTAACTAAGTGAGGCATTCTCTTTTCCCGCCGGGGACTTATCAGTGAAATGTCAAGGCGGGATGGTTCTCGCTAACCTCGACGCAGAAAAACAAACAAGATGGTACGGAAATATCTTGCACGACGTACCAGTGCAATGTCGAGGCGGGATATTTCTCGTAAACCTCGACGTGGGAATACAGTGGCGCTGGCGACATGTTATAACTTCGCATCGAAAGCGATCATCGAAGCGAAGATTTCACTATGTTATAAGATTTTCGTTTGACAGGCGAGTTTGCTTGTTTCGAAATTATTTACGAATTTTTTCCCCTATCACAAAGAACATTTATAGATTCTTTTTCTAGTTGTTGATAAATTTTAATAATAATAAATTGGAATTTATGAATTTTCCAAGCGCATTGGCTTTATTTGTGAAGGATAACGAAAATGACGACGAAATAATTAATTATCGGAGCAAAAGAAAGTTTTTAAGGTAGCGGTATATTCTTACAAGTTCTATAACTTCAAGTTTGAAGAATCTATATAATTAATATATAAAGTCATATATATTGAATAAATTTAAAAAAATGTAACATTTAAATCTAATTTCTTTACTTTTACATACATTTTATAAACTTCGCTTGTACTATCACTCTCAGCAAAACTCAGTGATATTCGAACTTATCGCCTGTCGAAAGTGTTACAACATACAGACTATCGATAAATTGCCCCAGGAGACGATTGTACGGGGATTTATCGCACGGCGTACCAGTGCAATGTCGAGGGATGTCTAGTACATTCTTAATTGAATATTCAAAAGATTCAGGCACATAAGTAATACCACAAATAAGTAAATATATATTTACTTATTTGTGGTATAGTGGTTGCAACCCAGCAGGAAATGTGGTCAACGACTACGAAGTCAACAATGCTTCATTGTTGACCGTTTACTCTATGTGTCAACAGTATATACCAAATGAGCTGTATAGTTGAAATATTTTAAGTGTGTAAGTATTATTGACACATCAAAGACTTGTCAACGATGAAATAGCGTTGACATTGTAGAAATGAGTCTTAATTTGAGGCAACAATTTGTAACTGCTGTTAGTAGTAAAGTCTACGTTGAGTCATGTGGGAAGGGTATGTGACGGTTAGCAGTTCAGTGACAAAGTGAGTTTTGAAAGGTTTGAAGGATATGAAAATGAAGTAAAATACTATAATAAATTCATATAAAAAAAATTAAAGAATCATCATTATATAATAATATAATAATTGGGTGTTACAAGATGCATTTTTTCGGTTACCTACATACATAATATGTATTTTCGTTTATTTTCCGATCTACAAAGCACTTAACATCAATGGGAAATTTATTTACTGATGTGATGTCAACGGGATACACATTATTATGTCAACGTCGTTTCATATTACCTCTTGTCGCTACTGCATCATGTATGACTCTTGTCAACCTATTTTCATCGATTTTTTGTCATTGTGGTGTCATGGGTGAGCTTGTCAACATTGTGTCTTTTGCCGATTGTCATTGTTGCGCCATGTATTACATATTCATTGTTTTGTCAAAGGATTGGTGACTTCACCGTTGAAAAACTGTGCCACTCTCTTAAAAATATTCAAAGATAAGTCAACGATACAAAATATCGTTGACTCCTCGATGACTCAACGGAACTTTTTCCTGCTGGAAAGTAGCTTTTTTATAGCATTTTGTTAACTGCTCACTTGTGGCGCTGCAGTAAATAACTCGAACTGATATACATTTCATAGCAGGGACTCATATCAAAGACGAAAAACTTTTATATTGTGCTTAGAATAAAAGCTTAAAAGTTCGCAGTATGACGTGTAATGAAACGAGGAGTAGAAAACAAAGGATTTTGTATTTTTAATGCTCTGCATTCATTTCATGAGACATTTGTCGTCTCATTTCTGAAACATTATTCTTAGAATTGGGTTGCTTTTGGTGCGTATTTACTGTTTTTAGTTTATAATGATTGCAGTTTCGCACATTCGATGTGGTTTTTAGGCTACGAGTAAGAAACTAAAGGAGAGGCCATTGCGTGTATATATATGTATGTATGCTATTTTTGTGTGCCGAACGTGATGCTTCTTCTCACTTTCTAACAAATGGTTGTATCTCTGTTTACATGTACCCTAGGTGTCACTTTTGTTTATGTTCCGTAAAGAAATTTACCCTAGCACAAAAGCCGTAGGTAAGAGTGGGTACTAAATAGAAAAATATTTACATTCTTTTCTGTGGAAATTTAGTAATACCATTGTGTATCGAGTATGTAGTGGTTGCAAGTACAACTTGTTAACTGCTCGTTAGATGGCCCTGGTTGTACCGTTTTAAACCCAATGACCTTAATTCTTGTTAAAAGCGAATAATTATTTGAGTAAGCATATAAGTATTAATCGAATAATTTGGCAAAACGAATTTTAATTACATAATTTATTATTTTCCATAATAGTAATAATTTTGAATAATCGGTTTAATTCTCCTTGTAGCCAAACAGAGAAACTGTTATACGTATATTCGTAAAAAGCTATATAAATGTGTATAACTTTTATACTAACCAGGGTGAGCTGAAAATGTTATTTATGAACAAATTTTGTGTATTTTCCGCCAGCCTCCTCTCCTAGTTGTTTTCATATGATCGTCGTTAGCTTGCTGCTTGTTGGATGATTACATTGTATGTAATTGTACTATTGTATTGAATATGATAGTATATGCGTATTGTATACATAGCTTACTTTACAAATAGATGCAGAGGCTATGGAATTCGAAAATTGTTCGACCGATATATTTAATTGTTATTCTGGCTAAACGTTATGATAACGGAACTTAGAACTTTAGTTGTATTTCAACTTTTCTGGCGTTTGTGCACTTTGATCTGTTTTTAGTGATTATTATACCCTAGATGAAATCTATAGGGGTATACTAAGTTTGTCATTCCGTTTGTAACACCTCGAAAAAATGATGGTAGAGCAAAATGGATTGGACACCCACGCATAATATCAAAAGTTATTTTGATTTTTGCATGTCCGTCCGTCCGTCCGTCTGTCTGCGCGCACGATAACTCGAGAACGCGTACACTTAGGGAGCTGAAATTTTGTACAGGGACTTTAAAAAAAAAGTAAAATTAAGTTCGAAAATGAGATAAATCGGGCAACTCCTTCGTGGGGTTTCCATACAAAAATTTCGTTTTGCGCTATATATTTGAAAACTGCCTGAGAACGCGTCGACGTAGAGAGCTGAAATTTAGTATATGGTGTTTTCATTGTACTAGCAAATAATATTTTAAAAATGGACTAAATCGGGCAACTCCTTCTTGGTGTTGCCATATAAAAATTTAGGTTTGTTACGTATACTGTGAAAACGATCAGTCCAAGATATTTATATTGTACCAAAAACTTCTTCAGAATATGAAATCCTATAAAATTGATTATAATCATTTTTTCTGTCCGACGAACCCTTCTAGAAGTATATGCAAAGAACCACTGAAAAAAATCAAAATTGCTTTGCTTTTCGATATTACTATTGACTTGGTATTTTCTGGAATTTGTTGACGACTTTGGATTAATTTGGTTTATTTTGGCTTTGATTTTCGACTTGGCTATTGAATTGGGATTTTCTGGAATTTGTTGACGACTTTGGATTAATTTGGTTTATTTTGCTTTGATCTTCGATTTGGTTATTGACTTGGGATTTTCTGGAATTTGTTGGCGACTTGGGATTAATTTGGCGACTTGGGATTAATTTGGTTTGTTTTGGCCTTGATTTTCTTGCTTTTCTTTATTTAAATTGATATTAACTTTGCCTTACGATTTCGCGTTCGATTTAGGACTTTGCATTTCCAAAACTGTTGCATTTGCTGAGTTTGATTTTGATTTTGTATTTTCAATTGTAGTAATCGATTTTTTTTTAAATCGGTCAGAATGGGCCGGCGTTACTTTTATATTAGTTGCAAAATTACCGATCATGCCTGCTCACAAATCAGTTTTTTTAAACTGCCTTGTGATGAAAGGCGTGATATGTGGATTCTACACTGTGGCGCAATAAAGTTCCAGATAAATATTGAAAATATTAAACAAGTTTTCATATATGACAGACACTTCCGCTTGGAATATATAACTTACAAAGGATCAAGATCAAGCTTAATAGCAACTGCTATATCCCTGCCTTCAGATTCATGGTTTTGTAAGTGCAGTGAATATAATATTGATCCCTTATGTAAGACAGAAGTTCCTTACTAGTCTTGGACAGTACACAAAAGAAATTATGTTTCAACAACGCAGGATTATTCAAGTACTCTTCCTGATATAACGGAGACTTATTCCCCCCTTCACCAGACTTAGCGGTCAATCACAGTAAAAATGTCAAAACATAGATACGTAATTATAAGATACAATTCGTCCCTAACAGAAGTACTGCATCCCCATCTCAGTTTTTAGAACCAGCTGAAAAGAGGGTTCCATCACCAACTATATTTTGCAATTCAAATGAAACGAAAGAACTTGAAACTGCAAGTTGCTCATTTAAATGCGAAAATGAAAATATTAATGAGTTGCTTAAAAATGAAACAAAATATGTGAAGGCTTTTCTGAGCGCACAATTATTCCATAAATTTGTTCCGGGAAAAGCATGGTCCTCTGATCAAAAAGGCATTTTTTTAAAAATATACTTTAAATCTCCAACATGCTATAAAGCAATGCAATCAATGGGATTTTCGATGCCACACACTTCAACAATAATGCGCTGGCAAAGTGGCATTATTTTTTCACCGGGTATAAATCAAAGCATTATTAATTTACTAGAACACAAATGTGAGAAATGGAGCACTTTAGAAAATAAATGTATCTTATTATTTGATGAGATGGCTATTAAAAATGAATTAGAGTATAATTCACGTGATGATCTTATTTATGGATTCACAGAGTTCGGGAATGGCGATCGTACAGACACTGGAAACAAACGATTGCTTATTATTTAGGAGCTATTACTGCACTAAAACTTACAGAAATTGTATTAGCAATTCTTGAGGCTTTGTATAATATTGGGATGAACGTAATTGCTGTGACCTGTGATCAAGGTTCAGTGAATCGAAAAGCCTATGCAGAATTGGGATGTACAGTAGATAAGCCTTACCTAGAAATGGAAAATAGAAGGACAACTTTATTGCATGATCCCGTACACTTAGTAAAAAGTATCAGGAACTGTCTAAACCGACATTTGTTGTATGTATGCCACACTCCGTGCTCCTGGGGGAAGAGAGTGGGCGTATGGTTTTATCAAATAAATTCGCACTATATCCTTCTGCTTTGACGAAACTGGTTTATTCATTCACTTTTGTTATTTTCTTTTACAAAGCTATTATTTCTATTTAACACTCTTTTCCTTTTTGTTTTTTTATTTCTGAATAAAACTTCTAATTTCTTGGATACAACTTCAATTATGTAATACTTTCAAAAAAACTTTATAAGTCTGATTTACAATTTCCTTTTAACTATTTTAAAGCTATTATTTCTATTCTTTTTTTAATTTCTGAATAAAACTTCTAGTTTCTTGGATACAACTTCAATTATGTGTCATTTTTGCAAGCAGCTACACCATTCTAGTCTACACGAAAGTGGAATAATCAATGCAAGGGAATCTGAATCACTTCCGTCCAAAATGTATGAGAAATCTGCTAATGCAGCATCTATCAGTTCCAATCTCAATCCTAAGGTGCCTACATGCAATGTAACAACACCTACATCAACTGCTAATCAAGTTAATTCTTCCAACAGCATTAGTAAACATAATGGATTCTTCTGGAACAATACAATTATGTAGAGTTCTTCTGGATTCTGACTCTCAAGCGTCGTTCATTTCAGAAGCCTGTGTTCAACGATTAGGCCTCACTCGACAAAAGGCGCGTATTACAGTTAGTGGTTTATCTTCATCAAGGACAACAGTCACAAGAGGAGTAATTACGTTATCTATCTCCTCTAGGTATGATCACAATCAACACCCCACAGTCAAGGCATATGTCCTAGATAAATTAACTTCATCACAGCCAGCTACATCCCTCAGTATTCCTTATTGGAACGTTATCAGATCTTATCAGTTAGCCGATCCACAATTTTATCTATCACGCAAGATTGATATTTTATTGGGTGCGGATTGTTTCTTATACATTCTTCACGATGGGCGTGACACTAGCCCCAGGTTTTCCTTTACTTCAAAACATGATATTTGGTTACATAGTTTCGGGATCTCTTACAACTTCTGACTCGAAGCCGAACATCCTATCCCTACATACAGACATCACCGAACTTGATTGCACTCTACGTAAGTTCTGGGAAGTGGAAGAACTGCCAGTTTCAAATCAGAGTCAACTCTACACACCTGCGGAAGAACAATGTTACGCTACAACACATTATGTGGACCCAAACAGCCACCGCTATGTTGTTAGATTACCTTTCAAGGAAGACTCTTCACGGATAGGTCTATAAATTCATACTGCAATTAATGTAACCAAATCAGTGGAACGTAGATTTCAGCGTGACCCACATTTACAATTAGAATATTGTAAATTTATGGCCGAGTACAGAGATTTGGGACATGTAGAGGGCATCCCATCCCAGGAAATTACCATGGAAGAGGATCTTGTGTTCCTTCCACATCATGCTGTGATAAAACCTTCCAGGACAACCACCAAGGTAAGAGTAGTCTTCTATGGTTCCTCAAGAACTACCTCTGGTGTCTCTCTTAATGACAAATTACTAGTGGGTCCAAAAGTACAACCAGATTTGCTCCAAATACTACTATCTTTCCGAACGTTCGAAGTTGCTGTTACAGCGGGCATCGAAAAGATGTATCGGGAAATTGTCGTAAACAAAGTCGATAGAGATTATCAAATTATCTTATGTAGAGATACAGCAAAGGAGCCAATGCAACATTTGCGTTTGAAGACGGTAACGTATGGATCGGCATCAGCACCATTTCTAGCAACCAGGACACTAAAGTAACTAACCATTGACTTCAAGGATAAATTTCCATTAGCAGAATCAGCACTTCTCAATCACTTTTATGTGGACGATCTATTAGCTGGAGCCAACTACGATGCTGAACCACTAAGACTCCACGACGAACTAAATGCACTACTTCATCAGAGAGGATTTTCATTACGAAAATGGGCTTCAAATTCACAACAGTTCCTTCAATCAATTCCTCAACACGACAGCGAACATACTTCATTGAAAATTGATGAATATCCGAACACTGTTAAAGTTCTTGGACTCCAGTGGCTTCCTCAATTTGATGCTTTCACCTTGCATGTCAATCTAGCAAGCGATCACACTGCTACTAAACGCACTATTCTCTCGGAATCTAGCTAGGTTTTTGACCCACTAGGAATAATCGCACCTCTAACTATAAGATTCAAAATTCTTCTTCAACAACTTTGGTTAACGCATCACTATTGGGATGATCTCATTGATGAAGAATTAAATTCAAAATGGCTAAAACTTCGTAATATTTTTCACTGTCTGCAAGATCTCCGTATTTCACGTATTATTCATAAGATCAAATATAAATCTTCCAGGTTCCATTTGTTTTGCTTGGAATGATACACAAATCGTGCTATCATGGCTGGCATCTCATCCTTGAAAATGGAAGTGTTTTGTTGCTAATCGAACTACCGAGATCTTTCAAATATTACCAAGAAGTTCATGGCAGCACGTCAAATCAGCTGATAACCCAGCAGACCTAGCGTCTCGTGGAATTTCCCCACCTGAACTAATAACTTCGTCACTATGGTGAAATGGCCCCCCGTGGCTGAAAAATGAGTGGAAGGAAACCACTTCATGTTGTATGAATGCCACACTCCGTGCTCCTGGGGGAAGAGAGTGTGCGTATGGTTTTATCAAATAAATTCGCACTACATATATCCTTCTGCTTTGACGAAACTGGTTTATTCATTCATTTTTGTTATTTTCTTTTACAAAGCTATTATTTCTATTTAACACTCTTTTCCTTTTTGTTTTTGTTTTATTTCTGAATAAAACTTCTAATTTCTTGGATACAACTTCAATTATGTAATACTTTCAAAAAAAATCTTTATAAGTCTGATTTAGAATTCCCTTTTAACTATTTTAAAGCTATTATTTCTATTTAACACTCTTCTCTTTTTTTTTAATTTCTGAATAAAACTTCTAAATTCTTGGATACAACTTCAATTATGTAATGCTTTCAAAGGAAAAACTGTTGAACTAATGTTTAGAACTTTCCATTTTTAGAATTTCATGCAAAACAATACTCGCGAAGTCTAACGCCGACGGGATGGAAAAACGACTCCCCGCGGTTTGGTGATCTTGCACCCAGGTACCCATGATATTTTTTAAAGCTTTTCCCTTATTTTTTGCTTTCTCACGACGTTGAAAAATCGTACGTGAGTAAATCCACAAAAGTTTTGATGCAAGCTATATGCATCTATGCAAATCTGTAATCTGATATGCACTTGTGCGCCCGTCTTGAAATATTAATTTTAAGAGGGCGCGAATAATTGTGATAGTGTACATGCGAAAAAAAGTAAGAAGACACTGCATGTAGGTAAGTGTGCATACCGTGTGAGTGGAATGTGTGTCTGATAACAAAATGCAATTTATGCTAGATTGCATTTTGTTATAATGTGGGAATCCATTTCTAAATGCATTTTGAATTTATATTGAAATTTTAAAATGAAATGGTTTTTTATTTTCAGGGTCATTTATGAGGTACATCAATATATTGTATAGGACAATATATTGATGTATTGACCTTATGATTGTGATTCGGGGCATTGGGCACCTGAAACACAACACATTGAATGCGAAGAGATAAAAATTTCTTGGAAAATCGTTGAGACAATTTTTCGAGAGGAAGAGAGAGAGTGATACTATAAAAGCGTGTTTTAAGCTTACGGAAAAACATATTTATCCCTATAGTTTTGATAGGATGAGTGTAAAGTTTGCTACACAAGTACTTAGTAGGCAAGTTTCTATTGGAATCAAATTAGGTGTTTATTTAAATATATTTCCGCCCGACAAAATTGAAACGGCTATCTACACGGCAGAGTCGTTTCAAAAACTAAATAACCTTTTTGGTTGTGTTAATAGTGTCACAAGGTTTTCTGCAAAACCCCAAAGATGTGCATTATGGGATGATAAAGGTCATCAGGATGTCTTAGAAACCTTTCGGGAATGTGCCTACGAAAATGACTATAAACCGCAAAAGGAGTTCCACTGCGAAAGCACAATATACGAAAAACACCACCCACAGGTCCTGACGCGGCCTCACACATCACTCACCCGAAGAATTCCATAAGGACTAGATGGTTTGATCCTTTTTACCGTCCACGGCCGCAGTAGATTTGCGATGTCCCTTTAAAAGAAGTCACTTGTAGAAGATAGAGGAGAGACTCAGAGAGAGGAGGAAAGAAACTCGTTACTTAGGAATTCATACTGGACATTATTTATTATTCGTCGTCACCAGTATAAAAAAAGATATTTCTTTTTTTTCTTAAATTCACCCCCCGAAACGTTATAGATGCCGTACTGATTCTGTTTCCTGTAAAAGCACGAAAAAATAATACTTCTTGCTTTTCTTTCTATTTCTGACTTAATTTCACCCCCTAGTTCTTAGATCTAGTTTTTCTGTTTTAGGATCTAGTATAATACCTATCAGAGCCCACCCCAAGGTGCGGAAAAACTGCTGGCAAATTTGATGCTGTTCGGTATGGAAAGGTTCAGACTATGAGCATTAAACGGGTACCTTGTGGTTCGCCTATAACACCGAGGACTATTGTTACGGAACTTTAGAGCCTCGCGGATTATGAAACTCCACTTTTTGTTTTTCTTCATTTTAATTGTCACTTTAATACACGACGGCTTGGTAATTGTTTTGTTTTTTTTCACCTATTCTATTTTTATTATCCCCACAGGTTTAGATTTATAAAGGTGTGATGCGATAAACATTATTTCACTAGGGACTTCACCTCTATTCGGAAATCTTGGTTTCTATTCTTTAGAAATGTTTACAAAAATGTTCTTTCACGTGGCCTAAAAGTTTTTCTATTTTCAAGATCTCATGAAACCGCATATATATTCCATTCGCACCGATAATACTTATAGATAGATTATTATGGTTATTGTTATGAGATATATCGAAAATGTAAAAAAATTGTGACTTCAATGAATTGTATAAAACTATCCGTTGTTATTGTCATCTTGCTTTTAAGTGTGCTTGATAACACGACTGGTATTAATTCGAGGTTTCAGCTTTACCTAGAGCTACGCAATTCGTGAATGTTGGAATATATGAGTCCCAGGTGATGAGGGCGTACGCAGATACATGTCTGAGTTAACCATTTAATGTTGCGAATTAAAAAAAAAAACCAATTAAAATCTTTGAATTAAAAATATTATCAGTTTCAAAATTGAACTCAGGTGGGCCGGAATCGATTTTTGATCGGATAATTTTATTTTATTTCTCTGACAACAAATACACCTAACCACTTCAACAGCACCGTCTTTTTTTCTTCCTTGCCAAAAAAAAACATGGCTGGCTGTCATCCCATCCGGCACTTCCGTTGCCTAACCAACCGATCGCAAAGCCTCTTCCGCTCCTGATATCTCCCTCCGATCGCAGTCTCACACTCGTTCAAGGATGTGTCCCAAAGTCATCGTAAAGGTATGTACATTACCGATATTAAAATTTTCAGAGACATTAAGCAAGTGGGATTCCTACGGCGGTATAACCTCCGTAGGGTACCATGTGGGAGGGGTTCTGATGCATTGTCAGGCGAGGTCGTGTAGAATAGTGGATCCACTAAGAAGAGGTATACCGGCCGCTAGGCTGGGAAGATCCTAAGCGGCACATTGGCATCCTATGGTGTACCAGTTAAGCTGGCTGGATGCCTTCTTAGGACTACCAGGATTTAAAGACTTTTTTCGACGTGATTTTTCCAGATTCACCAGTTATCTCGACCAGTCTTCAAGGCCTAATGTCCTTCGCGTGGTAGACCCCGATTGACTTTCCTTGAAGACCTTCTAGCTCGTACAGCGAGCTACCTTTTCTTGTCCCAATACGACACTTAAGGAATTTCCGTCTTAACTTGGCACTGACTTGGTTTTGGAAGTATGAAATATCTCCTATACACCTCTTGACCGATCTAGTTTTGAGCGCAGGTTATACCTCCTGGTGCCTTGCTCGAAAGAATGGTTCAAGTTCTCTTGGACTTTAGCCCGTATTAACCATTTGAAATCCAAAAAGTACTTTATAAGGAGAAAACCGGTCGCCTGATGGACTGAGCTCCTTAAAGAACAGGCGATGTGACTCAATTTCTCGTCCCATCTGCTGTGTTCACTGGTAAGACATGCTCGGATTCCCGCTAGGATTGTTCTATTGACTCGCTCGTAGTCATTTGCTTGGGGGGAGTACACCGCAGTTCGGTGGTGGTGCACGCCGTATTTTTCTAATAATTTAGCAAACTGGGCCGATCGAAATTGGGATCCATTGTCAGTTACTATTGTTTCTGGAACTCCAAACGTGTAAAAAAGCTCAGTTTCCACGAACTGACAAATTTGCTGAGCAGAGGTTTTCTTAATCGGCTTCAATATAGGGTATTTTGAGAAGTGGTCAAGAGCAATTATCATGCACAAGTTCCCAGTTATAGATCTAGGGTAAGGGCATAAAAAGTCTATGTAGATACGCTGCCAAGGTCGTTCGGTCTGAACCTGGGTACCCACCCATAGGAGGTCTTAAAATGGTGTTCGGAACCGATATAATTCCCAACGTCGACTGTCATTTTTGGCCAGTGCTGGTGTCATCTTAAGCGTTCCAGCGTCTATCCTATGCCTCCACGAGAAGACAGTGGCGGATGCATGAGCTCTCGAAATGGCAGCTGTGACAAGCCCATGCGGAATCCAAAGCTTCCAGGCTTCTTCCTCTTGGACTGGATCCCCCGTCCTTGGAGCTGTTCGGATGTATACGAAACCTCCTCTGACACATAGGTCTGGAAGCTTGTTTGAGGCCGATTTAACTCGTTGCCTAAACTCCTCATACTCCACTAGGTCGAAGTGTGGGGAGCTAAGGTCGACCTCTGGGCCAGTCTCTTCTGTGGTTGTCACACTGTCACAGTATATCCGTGGCAATGCATCAGGTACTACGTTGAGGCTTCCCTTCCGATGTTCAATAGTGAAGTCAAATCCCTGAACCTTCAGACTCCACCGAGCGAGCCTATCGCTGAGATCCTTTTGGGACATCAACCACTTCAAGCTAGCATGATCCGTCACGATCTTAAACGGCATTAGTTCTATAAACGGTCGGAATTTCTGGATGCTTAGCACTGCTGCCAAACACTCTTGCTCAGTGACGGTGTAATTACGTTGAGCTGAATTTAATTTCTTGGAGACATAGGAAATAGGTCTTTCGTTACCATTATCAGCCAATTGCATCAGCACTCCACTAATGCTTTGTTGACTAGCGGCACATTGTATGACAAACGGCTTGGTGAAGTCCGGACTCACTAACAACGGAGCAGACGTGAGCTTTTGCTTCAATTGCTCAATAGACGTTTGGGCTTCAGAGGTCCACTTAAACTGGATAGGATTTTTCAACGTGACCGTTATGAAAGCCGTCCAGTCCGCGTAGTTCGAGATGAAGCGCCGATACCAACCCGCCATTCCCAATAGTCTTCGCACTTCTCGAACCGTTTTCGGTGTCGGGCAATCGACTATTGCTTCGACCTTGTCAGGGTCGGTTTTTATGCCATTTTCTCCGACTATGAAGCTTTATGCAAAATTTGCTCTTCTCGACGTTAATAGTGAGACCAGCATTCCTCAAGCAATCGCCACTCGCGCCAGTAGAGCCAGGTTCGAATCAAAATCCAGTAGATCATCCAGGTACACCAGCAGGAAATCGACCCAGAATTCCGTCTATCTGTGGTAATGGATAGGCATCCTTCTTGGTGACTTTATTCACTTTCCTTGCATCAAAACAAAGTCGGACCTTTCCTGGCTTCCTTACTAGGACGACTGGAGAGCTCCAGGGATTCTGGCTCTCCTCTACCACCCCCAGTGATACCATTCGATTCAATTCGGCGTCCATTAAACTCTGCACTGCTGGTGATATGGGATAAAAACGTTGTTTTATCGGATATGCATCTCCAGTGTCGATCTTGTGGTTTATCAATGACGTCCTGCCCAAGCCTAGTGAGGCAAACGAAGGGAACAACTACATGGTGGCTTCGAGACGTTTCATTTCTTGCAGCTAACGGACCTGGTTCTACCTCCGCGACTGTACCTAGGACATCTGGAGCCAACGGAAATAGACGCCAGAAGTCAATGCCTAAGTACAGCGCCTGAGTGAGCCCCGAGGCTACGTAGAAGCGCAAGTTCTTGGTCTCACTACGGAAGGTAACCCTCAGGTCCACATGACCATGAACGTTTGTCATTGCACCATTAGGCACATCTACTTGCGTCCTGTACCTCGTCCATTTGACCTCAGCTTCCGACAGTTTCTCAAGAGCTCACCGGCCCAGGATACAGACAGTGGCACAACTGTCTAGTAATCCTGACGCGATTTGCCCGAGCAAGTGCACTTCAGCATATGGCTGAATGTCGTCTGGTACTGACACTGTGATGTGGGCCAGCTTCTTCCTCTCAGCCTTGACACACTTGGTATGTTCGCGCCACCGAACCGTCGACCTCTTTCTAGCTGGGTAATAAGACATTTCTGTGGCGGCAAAAATATCGGGTCTTGTCGCACATTATTTGAGTTGTTGTTGTTGACTCCTCGATTGGAGTTCCCGGGCAACCCTGCCCCAGGAGGTAATGATCGGGACAGTGGTGGTATAGCAGCGGGTGGACGAGACATCTATTCGCGGTATAGCCGTATGCGGCGGATGTTGGACCTGAGATCGTAATACGGTCCGAAAGTCGCTGAGACAGCGCTACTACATGCGCTGGACTTCGTACCGTTATTCCTTCATTTGATCTATTCTGGTGCGGACCAGATGGCAGGGAGGGCTGGTTTGCGGGAGACGAAGTCATTTGCCGCGATGTTGACAACAGGGTGTCGAGATCTGTGTGCTGACCAAATGCTCGTGTTATCGGTCGTTTGGATATCGCGCCAGTGTACATATAATAGTCGGTCTGGCTGAGAAACACCCTGCAATTCAGGCAGCTGGATTTTTCCTTTATACATTTCTGGATGCATTTCTTGTGGAATTCTTTTCCACAATAGGTGGACACTGCCCAAGACTTAATAGTCCAGCCCGCGTCCTGACAGATAGAACATAACATAATGGACCCGTATCCGGGGGAGTTAATAATAATAATATGATGCCTTAAGGTTGGTGCCATTGGCGACCATAACAACAGTTGCAGCAGCAGTAATTATGCAACTTCATATTCGACTTTGAGAAATTTCATAGTTGCTGCTAATTTGTCAGTACTGACAACCTAATTTTTAGAGAACATTGTAGGAAAAATAAGAAACACGAAACATTTTCAATCTGTAATTTTTTAGTTAGCGTTAACTCTGGCTGCGTTTGTTACTTGCAAGACTTTCATTCAAAATAATGTAAGAAAACTTAATAAACATAATGCGTGATCAGCCGAATTTGTACGATAAAGCGGATTGTCAAATTGAAGGTGCTGCAGTTAATGTGGCACACATATGCAGTGAAGTCGACTTTATTGCATCGACTATTACAAAAGGCTGAACCACAATAGCGGTGTGTCGAACCGACCTTTAAATTAAACAGACGTGTCAAAATTAACTTTAAATCGTCGGAGAGGCTATTTTCGTTAAATTCAAGTATCAAATTTTCAATAACTATAGTACGCTAAAGCTAAACTAGAATTCAAATTCAAGTTTATAATTCATTTATTCCTGGTGACAGTACATACAAGATTTATAATCTTTCTTAAGTACAATATTGTATATTGGTTGTATTCTATAGATAATTGCCAAAATAAAAACTAATCATGCAGCTCATATGCGAAGATAAAATTTATTATTTAAATTGTACATGTTAAATTCAATAAAAATGTTATTTTAAGTGGGTTCGAACTAGTGTTTTAAATACATGAACAAAGCCTGCTGTTTGGATAGTAATAAGTAAACTATTCCATAGCCGGATGATCTGAACAAGGTTCGAATTCTCCATGACCAGCTTAAGAAACCGTGGCATCACTAAATTTCTATTCCGTTGGGATGTTGTAAAAAAGAATAACTCTCTAATATACTCCGGCTTATTTGACTTCAGTATGTTATACAACACGATATGAGCGATCTACGCTGTAGAAAATATTTCAATGAGCATCCTAGTAAATGCATTCGAAAAGAGGATATATGCTCAAACCTACGTAAAATGAATCGAATACAGTCATTAAATGCAATCTCTAAGTGAAATGAGGCAAGATTAACGATTTCACTAGCATTAGACGAATACCGCAAGGTAAGATATTAGCAGAAAGCCAAAGCCTTCGTAAACCAGAATATATTTTCCTCATTTGCGTAGAAGTGAATGCTCTAATCGCGAACCATTACTGGTAAGTCATTATGAATACGCTGAACAACATTGGACCTATGATGGAACCTTGAGGCACTCCTCGCACTAGCGGCAGAGGAATGGGTATTCTATCATTCACTTGTTGACTGCGATCAGATAGAAAAATACCGAACATCGATACTGCTGTACTACTAAATTTAAAAGAGGCATAGAGCTTCTGCAAGAGAATACTATGATCAACGGTATCAAAAGCTTTTGAAAAATCCAAAAGCACCAAGGGGGTAAATTTTCGTGATCCATAGAAATTCTAATGTCAGTGGATATCTTTAAGATAGCAGTTTCCCAACTGTGGTCGTCCTAAATCCGGATTACCAGTGGGTCAAAAAATTATTTTTGTTTACGCGTTGAGAAAACCTCTCGGTACATTAATTTTTCAACCATTTTCGATAGAAGGCATTGTAACGCTAATTGGACGAAAATCATCTGGAGATTCTGGAGAAGATCTCTTTGGAATTGGAAGAATATTAGCAACTTTCCAATTGGAGGGAAAGGAGGATGAAGACAAGCATGAATTAACTATATGAAGAATAAATGTACAGATAATTGGAAGCAGAATTTTGATAAAGCGCGGTGAGAGATCATCAGGGCCAGTACAATCAGATTTTATTGAATTAAGGGCCGAAATAAGTTCATCCATGTTAACGCACCGGAAAGAAAATAGGTCACTAGAATCATGCGAGATACAACTTACTGAATTGGATAATAAACTAGTCTGATGTGGAGCAGACGTTTCATCAGGGGAGTTACTGATCGAGGTAAAGACGGCATTCAATTCATCAGGTAGGAAACTGCAGTAGCTGTTGTCCTTACCATATACTCCAATTTGCCGTAGAATCCTCAACAATTTTTTTGAATCAAAGTTAGTATTAATTTTGGAGCTATAATACTGACGTTTAGCCAGTTTAATCGCTGTGGTGGTTCTATTGCGAGCAGTTTTGTACAAGGACCTGGATTCGTAAGTTTTGAGCCGTATATAACGTTGATATAGATACTCACGCTCTATAATATGGGTGCGGACCCTTGTAGTAAACCATGGGCAACAATTCGCATCAGTATATTTCACCCGTACAGGTACATATTTATTATACAGATGAGATCAACGTCGTACAGATGTCGACTTGGTCATCAACTAATATACTAATATCCGCTGCCACGGCAAAGCCATGCATTCATCAAATAAGGAAAAAATAATAGCATGGTCGAGTGTACTAGGAGGGCTGATTTGATCATGTGCAATGATCTTTCCATTATCTGTCACTAGGATCAGGTCGAGAATAGAAGGATTAGATGTGTTGTAGTAGGTAGGATAGAAATGAACAAAATCAAAGTGAAGGGACTGAGTAATAATAATAATACTAACCATTTATTTTCAGTACAAAGATACAATCTTAAGATGTACAGTAGTGTGCTGGATTCAATAGGAAAAAAACAGAAAAACAATAACAAAAAATTACTACGAACTAATGAGACAGAAGGAATAATAAAACTAATATTAGAGTTGAGTGCAAAAAGGAAAAACAGAAAAATTAATGAGGAAAATATACTATACTTATGTAAAACTAAGCTATGGAATATTTGACAGCAAACAGAAAAAGAATACAGTGAAAGAGAAATTAAATAAGCTAGGATTTAGTGGAGAAACATTCAAAACTATGATAACCGCCGATTTAGACATGATTCACTGATTTAATAGGTCTGCCAAAAGCTCTACCGCCACTCGTGCACTGAATATCATGCGCAAATAGATTGCACTGGCGAGCACATTGTGAAAAGTAAGAATGCTGGCCAAATCGTGATCTACAACGAGGGATTGATTCCTGTGTCTAGCTGATTGCAAGAAGTTGAGCTTTTCGAACAGGTACGTGGGCTGTTGGTTATATATTAATCAGAGCAGAAATTTTAACCTGCATTGGGTTAGGTATGCATCCAAAGAGCAACCAAAGAAGCATGTTGAATAAGATGATATATGACTGATGCGAGGTAGTTTAAAAACAAAGCCATAACTGCCGCAGCCACACATATATTTTTACTATCGTAACACCAATATGTTTACAGCAGGTGAATGTAGAGTTAACCTCAAAGCCAAGAGCCCTAGCTGAATCAACATATGGTAGTACGGTGTTGTTAATGAGTATTGGTGGGACGGCATTAGGGTCAATTCCATTCCTATAAATCGCTAAGAATTTTGACTTACTGGGATTCAACTCCAGCTTATCTTGTAGTGACCAATCATATACACGCCGCAGGTCATCATTGAAGCGGCATACACAGTCCTCCATCATTAAGTGTGTGAATTAATTTGCAAAGGTGTCTTGCCTTGACATTAAAATCACCACCAGTAATGACGTTTTCATAGCGTTGTGTTATGTATGACATTTTATTTTCAAATTCACGGGCATTATCATAGTTATGGCAATTCCGGGGACAACTCAAATCACTCTCCCTTTACTTTCAAAACGTAAGGGGAATTCGTACAAAAACCTCACAAATCTTCAAAGCCTCTGCTGTGACTTGTTTCGACATAGGAACTTGGCTGTATCACGGTTTTCGCGATGCTGAAATTTTTGACAATTCATATCAAATTTTTAGAAGAGATAGACATACTGAGTCTGTAGCTCGAGGTGGCGGCGTACTCCTCGCCTGTAAAAACCAGTTTAATTGCAGCTAAGTTGAGCTTCCCAGTTTCTCCAACACTCTTGACATCGAACTTCTTGCTCTTAAGTTATCGCTTTCAAAATCTGACTTATACATTATCTGTTGCTATATTCCTCCATAAATGTTGTCGATGACAGGGGTCAGGGTATTTTGGACTAACACGGGTAACTTCATATTTGAGCCTAGCGCATTGAGAATGTCTACCCTTGATAAATAATACCCCCTCTATTAATTACATATTGCTATGAAACCGAAAACTTAACAAATTGTGATGAAACACAATACTTTTTCAATTTTAGAAAGGCTAAATTTTCGGATCTTTCCAGTAGACTTACACCTATTGATTTCAACACATTACTGTCTAGCAATAATGTTGACGAAGACGTTTCTAAATTTTATATAATTCTTTGCGATTTATTTTCTTCTCACGTTCCCTGCGAGCGTCAGAGGCTCTCTAAAACATCTCCACCATGGTTCAATAAAGAACTGAGGCGTCTTAAAAATAGAAAGAATAAATTGTGGAAAAGTTATATGAGGGATAAGGACATTTTAAGTCACAACAACTTCCTCACGTCATATAATGACTTCAAAGAACTTTCGTCTACACTTTATGATGTTCACAGCATGCGTACGAAATTATTTAGTGACTTACGCATCTTTTTGTTATTAATACGAAGAAAAGAACGGACAACTACCCCAATACCATAAGGTACAAGGATTCTGATAGTGATGATTCGCCTAAAATTTGGATATGTTTGCTTCTTTTTTTGGCAATGCCTTTGCTTCGTCAAATTTTCAGCCTCAAAATAGCAACTTCAGTCATATGAACGACTATCGTAACGTTTCATTCACTATCCCTTCAATTTCAGAAGACGATATACTCGATCATATTAATGGGCTTCCAAATGACTTCACAACTGGTCCTGATGGGATCCCTCCAGCATTCTATAAGTCACGCTGCCTTGCAGTGGTAGCTCCGGTGAGAATTATTTTCCAAAAATCGCTCGATAGTGGTTGTTTCCCCCCAGCTATTGAAAAATTCTTTTATCATACCTATCCACAAAAAAGGTAGTAAAAATGAAATTTCTAACTATAGGCCTATTGCAAAATTATCTTGCATGCCCAAATTATTCGAATCTATCATTTACTGTCAACTATCAATTTCCTGTAAGAATTTGCTCTCTTCAAACCAACATGGGTTTATTTCGGATAGTAGACCTACTACTACTACTAACTTGCTGGAATTTGTCTCAGATACCGTTGGCGGGTTGGCAAAAGGCTTTCAGACAGATTGTATTTATACAGAGTTTAGTAAAGCGCTCGACAAATTATCTCGTTACGTGATACTCTTTAAAATGGAAAAGTATGGGTTTTCCTCAACATTTCTAAAATGGACAGAGTGTTATTTAGATAACAGAACATACCAAATCTTATTTCGCCATTCCATCTCTAGAGTCTTGAAGGCTTCGTCTGGCGTACCTCAAGGGAGTCATTTGGCCCCGTTGTTCTTTATTCTGTCTATTTGTTATGGAACTATGTTGAGTGATTGGCTTGGACGTGAAGTCCCGACTACCAGCATGAGCTGACAGATCACTTGGCGGACAGCGTTGACTGCAGGGCGGCACGCTAGCTCGCCTCGGCTATTGGCGGAGAGTGTGGGGAGGTTCCACGAAAACCTGCCGCTGCCGCCTGCCATATACAAAAAAAAAAAAATCTCGTGTCTTCAAAACAAAACGCCGGCACACATTCGGTCCTGAAGGGACCCTTGCGTCATTTACCTAAATCCACATTGAAGGCGCAGATGGTCTGCCTTCACCGCATGCCCCAACCACCCAACTGACTCTGAGGGCAGATATTTTCAGAGTCCCTGGTAGACCTGAAAAGAGAAGAGTGTAGCGGACCTATACGACCTTCATATTAGAGGGCTCCAGGGAATGTGAGGGAAGAAATACAAATGTTCAGCAATTCACATTGACGTTATAATGAAATAAGTTTAATGTCTAAATTATACACGAGCATTTCTTACTTTTTCTTTCTTGCACTTTTATTCACCCCCTAGTATTCAGATGCTAGTACATTGCTTCATGTGTGCTGTCATACAAGGTATTATTACAGGGAATAGAACAAGTTTTACGTAAACGTATATAGATATAGAACTACACTAACATACCAGCGTGCGGAAGCAACTCATAGTTGATGGCTGGAACATACACGTCTTCAGCAGGCCTCCTGAAGCGTCGACTCCAACTGTACTGAAATTAAAAAGAAATAATGGACGAAAGCAAAATGGGCTACCTTTGGTTTGCACAGTATCGCTAGTCTGTGCCTCTATCTACTGGTTATTGGACTTAATTTATCTGATTTATTTTTATAAATATTAATAGAGAAGCAATTTATATATCTAAGTAATAAACGAAAAAAAAAATAAGAACTAGTATTAATAAGTTAATTGGAGCTATTACTACCTTAAAAATGGAATAGGTCCTATTAGTTTCGATATTTCATTATTGGGTTAGGTCAAAAATCTATCAAACTATAATCACACCTATCTTTAATTCATTTCAGGTTAAGGTTGACTATAGGTGTTTAAATCAACGAAAATATTTGATTAAATAAGTAATACAAAAATCAGTTTAAGTAAGCTCTAGGTGTTTAAAATCACGAAAATATTTCATGAAATAAGTATTACAAAAATTAGGTTAAGTAAGCTCTAGGTGTTTAAAATCAACGAAAGTATTTCATTAAAGAAGTATTCCAAACATCACAGATTATGTTTACAGGTATGACTGTGTGCATGAGAGATAGCCAATAGAACACTCGTCTTATGAATCGAATACAAAATGTGCAGCTAACGCTTTCCAAGGATAATTCAGTCTTCCTCCCTGATTTATGAAGGAGGCTTATTTTATATTTCAACAACAATTTCTTAAAATTTTCTGAAGTGAGTCACGTTGTTCGCCAAGTGTATATCAAGCTTAGGCAAATATGGCATTTCTTCACGCAGTCTCGAAAGATCTCCATTCCATTAGTTACTTTTATTTATAGGCGTATAGCCACGACATGTGATCACATATACATACATAGAAAAATTGTAATTATGTATAGCACTATAACTGTAGCGTAACATGAGTGTCTGCAATGGCCATGCTACAGAGACAACCGTTAAGCGGTCTACCCAGATGGATGCCGCATGCCGCGTGGAACATGAACGATTTTATCACACATGATATTTTGAGATTATATTATAATGTATTATACTTTTAGAATCATACGATAAATGAAGTATACAACCATTTTGTAAGCAGCACCAGGCTATTTATTAGATGCCGATGCAGCAGACCATTATTGATTTTTAAATGAGGCTGGAGAATGCAGCTTCTCGTACTTTATTCATTCGCGATGACTTTTGCTTTTAGTAAATAATTGCACGCAGTTTTTAGTACCGTTGTCTCGATGGAATCCAGACATTGAAGCAAAAATTTACTCCTTGTTGTCCTCTGGTTATGGTCCGTTAACCGAAAACGTGTTTTTGATTTCTTCGGGTCCTGTGTGCATGCACATAATATGTGTATTAAATATCTGGTGTGTAATAAAAGGAAATTCCACATGAATTTTTTTGTTTTCTGGAATAAGCAGGAGGCAGCAAGGCACCAGGCGATAAACTCGCCGTTAATTACCACTCTTGCACGCACTTTTTAGTTAAAAAAATCTGCATTTTTTTTTTGTACAATAAATTTTTTTTTACTCCTTTAAAGAAAACTTTTTTTCTCTATATTTCGTTATAGCGCGAGCTCTTTTTGCAGTAACAAAACTTTTCTGCCATTTGTCAGCCCACACAAAAGTAACACACCTTCTCAGACAGAGCTCTATTCTTTGCTTTCGAGGTTCGGAGTGGCACCCTCGATCTCTGCCGCTCACATGCCTATGGGTCAGATAGACGTGTCACTTGCTCAGTGTAGCATATTGCTACATGCAATACGCTACGACCATAACAGGGCAGAGTGGTCTAGACCACCCGTGATGCAGACAACGCTGAAAAATGGTCTACTGAGCTAGTCGGTTTTAAACATAGTCCTTATCGCTGCGGGCGCCCAATGTGTGGTTCGAGCCACAGACCCCATGAGAGCATTCCTCAGTACTCGGTCTAGGCGGGCATTCTGAATAGACTATGACAGTTGAACTTGCTTAGCAAATGACGTATCAAGGACACATCCCTGAAGTCCCGTCAGTCCTTGATCAGACCTCGACATCCTTCTCCGTGTTGGAAACCAAAGGTACATCGACAAACTGGTAACCTAAAAAATCCAGCCGGTCGATGTCTCTCTGCCTCCCTTCACCGAGATGATGAGAAAAACTCGCGATCAGTAACCTAACCAACTGATCGCTAAGCTTTCCGGCACAGCATCTCACTCTGATCTCCGACCGACGCTTTTTCAAGGGTGTGCCCTCAAGGCGTCGTTGAGGTACTGCAGTGGCAGATTTTCTTTCAACAGGCATATCACCCACCATCGACGGCTGGCTGGATGCCTTCTTAGGGCTACCAAGAATATACGTGACGGTAGATGACGCTTCTAGAATGGATATCACTGCCTGATGTCTTTGGCGTGATAGACTCCTAACGGTTTCCCCTGCAGATCCTCAAGCTCGTAATAAGCGTTCTCTTTCCTGGCTTTAACCCGACACTTAACGAATTTTCGTCCCATAGCACTTGTCTGCTGTTGGAAGTTGCTTTGAGCAAAATTTCGTCTGAATACTTCCTGACCCACTCTGAAATTAACAGGCTTCGCCCTGAGATTATAGGCTTTTGTACCCTGTTCGAAGGCATGGTGTAAGTTCTCCTGCACTCTCGCTCGGATCAATCTCAGTTTTCTTTAGCATCTACTCTCAGGGGCTCATTTAGTGTTCCAAGGCTCCTTAAGATGGAATAGGAGCTGGCATGTTCGATCATTTGCGGACCGAAAAGTGTTCGGTAGGGAGAGAAACCCGTGGCTTGCTGGAAAGAGCTCCTGAAGGAACTAGCTATTTGGCTCAGCTTCTCATCCCACTTCGTATGTTCCTTCCGGATGTATGCCCAACTCCTTGACAGTAGAGACCTGTTCACTCGCTCAGAGGCGTTTGCATGTGGCGAGTAAACTGCCGTTCGCAAGTGCTTCACCCCATACTTGTCCAGTAATCTGGAGAACTGAGCCGAGCAAAACTGGAGTCCATTGTCAGAGACTATGGCTTCCGGGACTCCAAACACATGGAATATATCAGTTTCGATGAACTGACACACATTGAGAGTAGATGCCTTTCTCATAGGTTTGAGAATCGGGAACTATGAAAAGTGGTCAAGAACTATAAATATGCAGACGTTTCCTTTCACTGACCGAGGATATGGACCTATACCTCCGTGTGAAGCCAGTGGCGGATCATGAGCCCTTGAAATGACGTCGGTGACAAGCCCTCGTGGAATCCAAAGCTTCCAAGCCTCTTCCTCCTGAATCGGATCGCCTGTTCTCAGAACAGTCCGAATGGAAACGAAGCCATCCCTGACGCAAAGATCTGGTAGTTTGCCAAAAGTCGTTTAAACTTTATGCCTCAGTCCCTCATATTCCAATGAGTTGAAATATGACGAACTAAGGTCAACTTCCGGGCCAGGATCTTCGTTTGTGGACAGGCTGTCGCAATGAATGCATGACAGCGCATCAGGGACGACATTCAGGCGTCCTTTTCGGTGCTCAATAGTGAAGTCGAAACTCTGAAGCTTCAAACTCCACCGAGCAAGTCTACCGCTGAGGTCCTTTTGAGACATCAGCCATTTCAAGCTCGCATGATCAATCACTATCTTAAACGGCATAAGTTCTATGAAGGGCCGGAACTTCCCTGAAAATAGAGACCTGTTTACTCGCTCTGAGGCGTTTGCTTGCGGCAAGTATACTGCCGTTCGCAAGTGCTTCACCCCATACTTGTCCAGTAATCTGGTAAAATGAGCCGAGCAAAACTGGACTCCATTGTCAGAGACGATCGCTTCCGGGACTCCGAACACATGGAACACTTCCGATTCGATAAATTGGCATACATTGAGCGTAGATGCTTTTCTCATAGGTTTGAGAATCGGGAACTTTGAAAAGTGGTCAAGAACTATTAAGGTGCAGACATTTCCTTTCACTGACCGAGGATATGGACCCAGAAAATCGATGTACAGCTTTTGCCATGGTCGTTCTGTCACAGACTGGACTCCGATAGGTGGTCTAAGAATGATATTGGGAGCCTTAGTCTCTTTACACACGTCACAGGCGCCTACATAGTTTCTGACATCAACTGTCATTCGTGGCCAGTACAGGTGTCTTCTTAAACGTTCCAGTGTTTTCCTACTCTTGAAATAACTTCGGAGACAAGCCCACGTGGAATCCAAAGCTTCCAAGCTTCTTTCTCCTGAATCGGATCGCCTGTTCTCGGAACAGTTCGAATGTAAACGAAGCCATCCCTGACGCAAAGATCTGGTAGTTGTTGAGAAATCGTTTTAAATTTATGCCTCAGTTCTTCATATTCCAACGAGTTGAAATATGGCGAACTAAGGTCAACTTCCGGGCCAGGATCTTCAGGTGTGGACAAGCTGTCGCAATGAATGCGTGACAGCGCATCAGGGACGACATGCAGGCTTCACTTTCGGTGCTCGATGATGAAGTCAAAACCCTGAAGCTTCAAACTCCACCGAGCAAGTCTACCGCCGAGGTCCTTGTGGGACATCAGCCATCAGTCACTATATTAAACGGCATAAGTTCTATGAAGGGCCGGAACTTCTGTACACTTAAGCTTGCAGCTAGGCATTCCTGCTCTGTGACTGTATCATTTCGTTGTGCTGAGTTCAACCTTTTCGAGATGAAGGCTATTGGCTTCTAGTGGCCTTCGTCATCTAGTTGAAGCAGCACTCCACCAATACCTTGTTGGCTCGCATCGCACTGTATAATGAACGGCTTGGTGAAATCTGGACTCACTAACAACGGAGCAGAGGAAAGTTTTTGTGTTAGCATTTCCAGAGACGTCTGGGCTTCAGGTGTCCATTGGAACTAACTAGGGCTCTTCAAAGTGTCAGTTATGGAGGCAGTTAAATCAGCATAGCTCGGGATGAACCGTCTATACCATCCCACCGTACCTAGTAAGCGTCGGGGTTGCCGAACAGTTTTAGATAACGGATAGTCAACTATGGATGGGATCTTATCTGGGTCAGTCCTGATTCCTCCTTTCCCGACTATAAAACCCAAGTCTTTGGTCTCCTTAATGCAAAACTTACTCTTCTCAACGTTGATAGTGAGGCCAGCTTTCCTGAAACAATCTGCTACACGGGATAGCAATGTGAGAACAGAATCAATAAATTGTCCAAGTAGCCGAGAACATTTTCACGGAGATCGAAAGGAATGACCTTATCCAAGAGGCGGCAAATAGTTTGTGGAGCATTGGAAAGGCCGAATGGCATCACGTTGTAATGATAGAGCGGATGAGCAGGTACTGTAAACGGGGTCTTCTCTCTGGACTCAGTGTCTAGTGGGATCTGCCAGAAAGCGTCTTTGAGGTCCAGGCTCGTGATATAGTTTGCCGGTGGAAGTCGACTCAGAAGTGCATGGAGTTGACCTTCCTTGCGTCAAAACAAAGTCGAACCTTCCCAGGCTTCCGCACTAGTACACTAGTACACTGGAGAGCTCTAAGGACTCTGGCTCTCCTCTATCACACCCAATGACATCATTCGTCGCAATTCCGCATCCATCAAACTCTGTACTACCGGTGAAATCCGAGTCGCGTAATTCGTTTCAATCCTGTGACTAACATGAGATGTTTTCCCTAAGGCCAAAAAGGCGAAGGAAGGGAAAAGCTGTTTAGTAGCTTCTAAACGTAGATGATTTAGACTGAAAAGAAAATGGCAATCGGTGCCAGAGGTAGCTATTAGACATGGAGTCACTTCTGCAACTATACCCAGGACATCTGGAGCCAACCCAAATAGACGACAGATGTATATTCCTATATATAGTGCCTGTGTGAGCCCAGGAACCACGGAAAAACGCACGTTTTTGGTTTTATCACGGAAAGCGATATCCAAGTTCACGTGACCATGCACAGTCATCATGGCACCATTCGCTACTTGTACCTGCTTCCCTTGACAAAATAAAAAAATCCACACAACATTCTTAGAATATTTAAAAAATGTATAAAATTCAAAGAAGCTTACTCCTCTGGCATCACTAGATACAACCTGAAATATTTTCTAAGTAACGCCCAATTTTCTCTTACAAAGGAAGAACATACCACCCATCCAATGTCATTATATCGCTACTAACATTCTGTATGGTACGCTGTCCAAAATGTAGCGTATGATCCACAAACTATCCTTCCACCCAACTCCAGATCCACCCCGATTTGTCTTGTCAAGCAAGCTACATAATATTCGAGTGGTATGGCTGGAACGGCATTAGAATCAAACACCGTTGCCACTGGAATCGCAGTGATGCTGAAATCCCTACAGCGTATTAACAACAACAAAGCCAATGTAAAAAGTTAAATACATTTAACTTTTTAGACTCATATTCAATCAAGAGTTTGCATGCGTACATTGCTATGGTACGCTGGCCGCAGTGTAACGTTTGGCAATTGATGTACACCCCCTGATAGTAATTTTCGTTGATAAATTCTGTAGTATATGCCGGTGCGATTGGGTGTCGGTCTTGCTCACGATTTATTTGAATGTTGCCAGATGTTATCAAATTCGTAGCTTTTTTTAATTAATTTTTATCCGACCTTCGTGACGAATATTGTGAAATTTTAGGAATTGTTTTAGAATAGTAAACGTGGATGGATTTACATGGGATTTTTTATTTTAGAATTAGTCAGTGGGCTTATCTTTTTACGTTTTTTTGGGGTTTTAGGGGGAGGGTGGTAACTACACACATGGCGTTGCCCAATTTTAACCGTGTGTAATATCAAATTGCAGCTTTTGCTGAGATTTATTAAATGGCATATTTTCTTTTGTTCTATAAGAAACTTTATAACCGATTTTTTTCTCCCGAATATCTTTAAAATGCATGATCTTCGAATTTGTGTACAAACGTGCGTGTAATTTCTTGCGGGGGCTGACTTTTCTGTTAAACGCTTCAGCATAATGTTTTACATATTTCGTGTGAACATTTAAATTTTATATGTTTAACCGATGGGTTTTGATGTGAAATAAATTTTTCCAGGTTTTTCGTGTAAAACGTTTTTACATGGAAGTACTTACAATAAAGTGCGATAATCTTCTGAACTATATTTACCGCAGAGGTAAAAAATTACATCACACATTCGCAAAAGAATGTAGATGAGAGTTAATATGCATATATTAGATAGATTATCATTACGTTTACATGAATACTTGAAGTATACTTGAAGTATGCTTGAATTAATCAAAATATCATGATAACGCTCATTCAGTAATTGGAAAATTCAATTCAAGAAAAATTCAAGTCAAGTAGGTAATTGGAATTAATTCAATCGACCGCCCTATCTGAGCTTCAAGTGGATTTCAAGTCAAGTACTCAAGTATTCATGTAAACGTACTGTATGTCCTGTTGTATGAGTTTTTAGCAAAAATGTAATGATTAGAAAATAAAATATATTAAAAAAAGTTTTTAAATAAATAACTTTCATAAATAAATTATAGGTACTAAGTAAAAAATAATTTTTTCTTTCTAAAAAAAAAACTTCATTGCAAACTGAAGCTATCCAATAACAATATTTTAAAATTATACTATCTCGTTTGACTTTAAATGTTTGAATGTTTTTTATTTTAAAATTTTTTTAATATATTTTATTCATATTGTGGAAAAATAAGATAATGACTATCTATAATATTACGTACGTTTCTGTTTAATTGGGAGAGAATGTAGAATTCTTGCTTTTATTTGAGTATTCCCGCGAACGAGTATACCTACCTAAGTACAATAATAATGGTAATTGAATTCAAAAGAATGATTAGTTTTTTGCGTACGTTGTGAAAGGGGATATTGACTGAAATTTTTGTGTTTGCTTAATTATGCGGCAGGCAGTATTTGCTGTGAATGAATTAAATGAAAGATATGATTGCATCGCTGATTTATTTACCGATGATAATGGCTTCCTTCTCTTTCAAGAGCCAGAAGAAATATGAATATTTATATTGTGTATTATTGACATCATTGGCTTTGATACATGTATAATTACTTATAGTAGCAATGAAAAAGTCTGAAAAGCGGAGCTATAGTTTACATAAAATGTATTGCTTCCCTTATGCTGAATCCCACGAACCGCCAATGGTGTCCGATACCTCTTCCATTCAACCTCTGCTTTTGCCAGCTTCTCTAGAGCTCCCTCACCTAGAATACTGACAGTGGCACCACTATCAAGTAATCCAGTCTCAGTTCGCCCGAGTAGTCTTACTTCGGCATACGGTCGAATGTCGTCTGGCATCGACACGGAAATGTGTACTAGTTCCTTTTTTTCCTGTCTCATTCGTCGAAAGTATTCCCGCCAACGAACGGTCGATCAATTCTTCCTAGTTACAACGTCCAGGGCCCCTATTCTGCATTCTCACTCACTCAACTCACTCACTCACTTACCCGATTTCACGTGTTTCTTTATTCTGGAACGCAAGCGAGTGAGTTTTTTGTGGGAAAGTGAGTGAGATATTACTACTGGGTATACGGTACTCGAAACGGCCGCTGGACCTTTATTGTAAGGGTGTGGCGGCAACTAAAGCTGTCAGGCTGAGAACGGGGGGCTGGTGGAAGGAGAGGGGTTTTGGGCGCTCCAATATACTCCAGAAGGTTGACTGTAGGGACTGCAGGGTAGAAATAGACTATCAAGTACCCATCCTGACTTTTGGTGGGGGTATCAACGCAACGATACCCACCAGGAGTGACTGGGAGGAGAAGGAGGTGGTCGTTACATCCGATATTTCTATATTTACGGATGGCTCCAAGACGAGTGCGGGCACAGGGGCTGGAATGTACTCTAGAGATCTCCAGTGGCACGAGGCTTATAGACTGCCTGATAAATGCAGTGTTTTTCAGGCAGAGCTCACAGCGATTTATCAGGCGGCAACATTGGTATCCATGTGCAGAGAGCCCGCACGGCACATCTGCATATATACTGATAGCCAGGCAGCCATCAGGGCGCTGGATGCTGGGCTGGTAAAATCAAAATTGGTGCAGTTATGCAAAACCAGGCTTGAGGAATTGACTGTAAGGCACAAGGTGACCCTAAGCTGGGTACCTGGCCATGAGGATATCTCAGGCAACGAGATGGCTGATGAGTTGGCCAAAAAGGGCTCCGAATTGGATAGCTCCGCAGCTGTAGCTTACGTGAGGATTCCAATCGGAGTTTTAAAAGGGGAAATCATTACGAAAGTCTATTTAAAGGCAGGCCTCCGATGGATCAGCAGGGATACCTGTCGTATTGCGAGGCAATTGTGGCCTGCATATGACAGGAAAAGGACAAGGGAACTGCTTAACAGCAGCAGAGCAAATACCAGGAATCTAGTAGGGGTCATGACGGGTCACTGGGCCATAGGGGACCATGCTAGAAGTCTGGGAATGGCGGCGAACGATTTCTGCAAGAGTTGTAGGGACTCGGAGGAAATTGAGTCCGTCAAGCATGTGCTTTGCTAATGCCCTGCTCTGATGAATAAAAGAGGTAGGCTACTAGGTAGCTACTTCTTTTCAAGTCTGGGGGAGCTTCAAAGTATAAAGTTCAGACACATCCTGAGTTTTCTGAGTGAGGCAGGATGGATCTAGGCTAAAGGTCGTGGATATATCCTGAGTTTCCCAAGGAAAGCAGGATAAATCCACGGCTTGAAGGGTTATCTCATGAGGTCTAGGGGCACAATGGACCCGTTGGAGGTCTAAGTGAGGCTGGCTGGTTTTCCAGCGGCACCCCTCTTATCTAACCTAACCTATGGACTTCACTATAAGAATACAGCAAGTAGGAGCAATTGATGAACACAAAAAAAAAACCATTTTGTCAATTGAACAGAATAAAAAAAAAAAATTAATCTAAATCCGCTTTTAATAAATTTACCACAAGAGTAATATCCTACAACCTAAGGAGAAGAAAAAGGAAAGGAGAAAATTTTAACACCCGAAAAAGAAATTGTTGTTGATCCAACAGCTGACAACCAACTAAGGCATGACAATACGATCAGCTGGCCTAAGCCATCATTAAAAAAAAATTCAAGAATGGTTTACTTTAAACAAGACAACCAGCAGTCATGCTGTAGGCCTCCCACAGCACACCGGTTGGGCGCCATGTATGTAACACCTAGGGTTGGCTCGGAAGCGCCCTGTGTTCATAATTGGGAGTTATAAGTAGAACAAAAAAAAATAACAGAAATCTAAAAGGACTCTCAATATTAGATTCATTATTCTAACATGCATTGGGCGCCAGATCCCATGTGGAAGTCCCTCAGCTTTTAAGTGCAGTGCTCACATTGAACTGTCGACGGCCGAGGTACATCGGTGTCACGACGATACTCGCATAACACTGGGATCACAATCTTAACATGAGCACGTTGGGCTTATTTCGGGTAGGTCTACAACTACTAACTTGCTGTAATTTGTCTCGGATACCGTTGGCGGGTTGGCAAAAGCTATCAGACAGATTGTATTTATACAGACTTTAGTAAAGCGTTCGGAAAAGTGTTGGTTTCCCTCAACATTTCTAAAATGGACAGAGTCTTATTTAGATAACAGACTATGCCAAATCTTACTTCGCCATTCCATCTCTAGAGTCTTGAAGGCTTCGTCTGGCGTACCTCAGGGGAGTCATTTTGGCCCGTTGTTCTTTATTCTGTCTATTGACGACATTGTCTTTGTTGTGAGGTCTTGATTTATGCTGACAATATTAAGCTTTTCGCTCAGATTAAATCTGTTCACGATTGTGAACAGTTACAGGGTGACCTAGAAAAATTTTTCATTTGTTGCGAGAGCAAAAATTTGGTACTCAATATCGACAAATGTGAGATTATGACTTTCCATAGGAATCAGACACCAATCACTTATGATTATGAGTTCTCGGATTCCTCGATTCGCCGGGTGGACTCTGTTTATGACTTGCGTGTCAAATGTGACCACAGATTGAACTTTATCTCCAATATAAACTACATGGTAACAAAGAGTAGTTTTATGTTGGGTTTTATAAAACGTAGGACCCGAGTTTTCGAATCCCACTATTACACTGCGTTTGTACACTTGCTTTGTGAGAATACTTCTTGAATTTGCTAGCCAGGTCTGGTCTCCTTTTTACGGTACACACATCGAGCGCATCGACTCTGTTCAGAGAAACTTTTTAAGATTTGCTCTCAGGCACCTACCTTGGAATAATTCATTGATTCTTCCACCCTATGAAGATCGCTTGCAGCTTTTGAATATGCACTCAGTTGAGAAACGTCGCATGGTTGCCGATGTAACTTTTGTTCACCAACTCTTAAACGCGAATGTTGATTCCCCGTTTTTATTTGACAAAATCTCTTTCCGTGATAATAGGCACAATTTAAGAAGGCTACCTCTATTGCGTGTCAATTCGTCAAGGTCTAGGTTTGGCATGTATGAACCTATTAATCGCATGTGCATTGCTGTTAATAATTTGGCTGAGCATTTTGTTGTTGACGACTGGAAGCATGTCTTAAAAAAACGTCTATATAATATTTAATTTTTTTAGTGAGATTTAATTTAGATTGTTGTATTTTTGTTCTATGTCGCATTGCATGTCATTTTATCTGGTGTTTGGTCTATTTATAGTGCAACATACTAATACTAACACCGACTAAGTGATGAAACGCATGTAGTGTTGACCGTTTATTTTTAAACGTGTCCATGCAGCGAGCTTGTGTTAAGCTGGTTCTGCTAGTCTATATATTAATATACGGAGCGAAAAACGCACTTTTCATTACCGGTACCAGCCTCTACACATAAAAATTCAATTGTTTCATCAACTGAAAATGCGATCTGCTTGGCAATGATCCAGTTCCTAATATAAATCGCTTCACCACCCCCCAACCGTCCCTTACGGTCGTTACGAAATAAATTATATCCAGGAATCGACACAAGTGATGATGGAATATCCTCGTTTAGCCAAGTTTCACTTACAAAGATATAATAAAATTCATCCATTTTATTGCGGATGCTTCGCGCATTCAGCGAACAAACATTCTACCCGGAGGAACGATTACATTAAATATTAAGTAGTATTCGCGCCCTGTCCAGATCAGTATAAATATTTCTATCCGCACTCATAAATGAGAGCAACACCGTTAGTGAAGTAAGTTAAAACAGATCGAACAATACCCATTAGATGAAGCCTAATGTAATTTAGAATCTTCGCAGTAGGAGTAGCATAATTATAGTTAAAGATCACTAGCCGCAGCAAAAACTGAGAAATCCTAATTACGAATAAAAGCTATAAATTATTAACACTATAACTCAGTACAAAAAATTGAAAATATTTAATTAATTAATCAAAATATAAAAGGAAAATAAACAAAAACAAAATTTTAAGAAATGAAAAACAAAAAAAACTAAAATACAAAACAATTATGCATCATCATCAGCTCCAGCTATATTGGCGGTAGCCTTCAGTCAAAGCTTACCTAATGACAAGAAGCTGTAGAGTAAAATTGGAAAAATTTTCTTGTTTTTTAGAATGAAACAAGTAATTTCCTATCCTTTCATCTTTTTGCATTAATGGGGGAAAAGAAGTTGTCTATGCACTATTGTAGTGCAACTGAGACCACGAGTTACAAAAAACATAAATCGAGAGTACGTAGGATTACCCGAATGGCAAAATCTTATTAAATCCCTCAAAATCCTTTCAACCTATTCATAATAATTTACATCAGATCACACTACCTCCTATTTTTAAGAAAAAGATAAATTTCGTTTTGGTAAAATTCCTCTCGAATGAAATTCTCATTTTTCCCGAAAATATCAGAGAATCCGGCAAGAATTTCTCTTCACAGCAAAACGAATGTAAACAGAAGCACGTGCTGCTCAATTAGCATAGAAATTACACTATCAATCATTGGCCATAGGAGACGGGTGTGGTGCTGACTGAACAGTCGTTGGAAAGTGCATGAATTTTTGCATACAAGGAGCTCGTAACTGTGACCGTACGCCCTATAGTTTTTAAGATACAGGGTGTTTTGTGAAAAACTGGCTTTTTTTCTTAATAACCCTGTAACTCTTAAACGGTTGATATGCCCCCCCCCTCTGCATACAATTTTTGGTTCGTCTAGGTGAGTACTATCACCTCCCGCTCTATTGACCTCCTAGTGGGAAACACCCTGTATAGTCAAAGCAGCTACTTACATCAAGATTCAACTTGCTACGTACCCACCTAAGCCACCCACCTACCTCAACTTGCTATTGCACTGCACGCATATAGTCTTAGCAAGGTACAGAGCACTGAATATAGTATCAATTTCAATCGTCAACAAATTGATACCGCACTGAATACAGTCACATCAACTAGCAGATCAACCAATCAAATCTCTGGATACAGTCTTAGCCCTGCTCTATATATTGGTACTACATATCAAGAACACTGTATATACACATATACGGTCTCAAATTCCTTGCCTGAAACAACTCATCATTTATATAAACTGTTGTTCTCGGAAGCTGAGTAAAACAACGCGTGTATATCTGAAGCATATAGACACAGCTCCCAAATAATCCCATTGGAACGCTCTTAGTACTCGTCGTAGTCGCAGTCAACAAAACTCGCTACTTCACTACTGAAAATATATTTACAGTCGCTTTTTAAATTCATCAGACGAATTCTTTCAAATAGTCAAATCAAATATTTGGAAACTTGGATTTTGGTGCATATTATTTTACAAAATGCGGCAAAATCGACGACGTCCACTACCCCTGATCTCTGAACTAGTCCCAATAAAGCGTTTACTGATATCCAATTCAAACAACTCATGGATAAAATTAGTAAACAAAACGAAGGACGTGCTACCAAAAGAAGTTTGTCGACATGCACGACACGATATGATGGTAAACGGGATCGTCCAAAATTAGAAGCGTTTATTGAAACTACCAGTGTATTTAAGGACATCGAACATATCTCAGACAGAAATGCATTGCGAGGATTACCACTTCTGCTGCATGACGAAGCTGCTGTTTGGTGGCAGGGCATTAAAAGTAACACTCCTACATGGAAGGAAGCAATAAACAATCTTAGAAAGACGTTTGCACCCCGGAAAGCAGCATACAAAATTGATGAAGAAATATTTGCGGTAAAACAAAATCCCACAACCCCGACAGAAGTTTTCGCTACGCGTAAGAGAGCTCAACACCAGCTCATACTAAGACAACACAGATAGATGTTTATTTTGGTATACTCCATACATGCATTAGGGACAGAATGTCTCACGACAGCGTTTCAACCTTTGATGATATAATTAAAAGAGCTAGGGAGACAGAAGACGCTAGAAAGGAGCATTCCAGAGATTCTTCAAGCGGAAGCACGAAAGCAATGTTCTTTTTGCGGGACTACGGTCATGAGTTTGCAGAATACGGTAAGCGTCAGAATGCTAATAAACTGCAACAAAAGCTATACCAAGTCAACATAGATATGCATACACCATAAAGTCCACCACACGAGAATTGGATAAATCAAGACAACAACTTGCTTGTTATGGTTGTGGCAAACCTAATGTAGTAAGAAGTACGTGTCCGAAATTTAACCCTAGGACTACTATTTCAGTTAATGCTTTAGATCTTTGCAGTCTGTAAATCGGTAATATCCAAACTGTAGCAGTACACCTAAGTCCTAGAATGAAAATAACAATAGGAAACTATATAGGCCGTGTTTTTGTAGACACAGGTGCAAAGTCTAGCGTAGCAGACGGAATTCCAAGGCCACAAGAAATTCTGACCATTAAAGCTGAGGATCAGATAAAGGGACGTACTATCAATACAAAGTTTATAGTATCAGCAAACTATACGGAAAACAAAACAGTTGTGTCAGTTGATTTCATAGAATATGCTGGCATTGTTCTAAATTTGCCTCAGAAAGCATGGAACTTCGTCGACAACCCCAGCAAGCATTTTGAGTTCAGTTATGAAAATGTCATAAGCTCTCCAAAGGCAAGAAGTTCTATGTCAGCTAGAGCACCGGTAAACAAACCTACAATCGAAGCAGTTGTAGAATATGGACCAGAGCTTTCGACATCCTTCCCGTCACCTTCATCTAGCAATATAACAGATGGATTACCGTTTACACCAGGAAAATGCTTAGATCTATCTGGTAGCAGCCAACTAATAACGATGAAGAAAAAATCAAGACCACTCGGTCTTTACAAGTTTAAAAGAATGTCATTTTGCTTGCGAAATACTCCTGCCATATCCCAAAGACTTATAAACAAATTTAAAAGTAACTTGTGCAGTGATTGTACTATATTGGCATATTTGGATGACCTTATAATACTCTTTGACACGTTTGAAGAGCACGTAGTGGATCTTAGAAAAGCCTTCGAGAGGTTAGTAACTTTCAGCCTTAAACTCAACAGGAATAAGTGTCGATTTTGCTGTTATACTTTGAAATATCTTGGACATATCATTAGCAGTGCGGGAATTTATCCAGACCATGGAAAAATCGCTAAAATAGACAAAATGCCAGAACCATCAAATGTCAAGCATTTACCGTCGTTTTTACAGACTTGGTATAGAAGACTTGTTCCTTACTTCGCCCAACAGCGAGCTGACTAAGAAAAATGTAGAATGGTGTTGGGGACAAGAACAAAATAATTCTTTCCAAAATCTTAAGAACGCGTTGACTAGTTCACCGATACTAAAACAAGCTGATGAAAGCAATCCATATACTTTAAAAACAGACGCTAGCAATTACGTAATAGGAGCAGTTTTGGTGCATGGGGAGGGATCGGAAGAACACCCTATAGAATACGCCAGCCGTCTGCTAAACTCAGCAGAGCGCAATTTTTCGACTACAGAACGTGAGGCTCTTGCAATCGTGTGGGCTGTAGCCAGATTTCGTGGTTACATAGAAGGTGCTGAGGTAACAATTACAACAGATCATTAAACCCTAAAATGGCTTATGACTCTTAAGTCGCCGGGCAGGTTAGTTCGATGCGCACTACAACTCCAGCCCTATAATATCTAGATAAAGTACATAACCGGACGTACAAATGTGGTCGCTGATGCACTATGACATCCACCATGTGAGGCAGAAAATTCAGTGGTTTGCGGAAAATGTAGTGTATCTATAGATTTACCAGGCCGTGGTACTAATCAGAGACGTGATGAACAACTCAAAGATCCAGACCTGGAAAAATCATTAAATGCTACGAATAAATAAAGAATACCTACTCAATGGAGGAGTTTTCTATAGATATAATCCTGATATCGATTCTGATGATGCTCATCTCGTTATCCCTGTATAGGAGAAAGCTGAAAGACTGAAATCATACCATGATGACGCGACAGCAGGACTTTATGGGCTTCAACGGACGTCTAATCGCATCGCCGCCGCTATTATTGGACAGGAATGCGAAAGTACATTAATGACTAATCAGGTGCTGCCCTCTGTCAACGATACAAGGCCAGCAATAAGAAGCCAGCTGGACACTTGCAGACTACAGGCAGTAGCCAAAGTTTTGAAAGTTTGTTGTTTGGACCTTTGCCCATATCTGAAGACAATAAGACGTGAATATTTTGCGTGGAGGACAATGCTTCAAGGTGGATCGAGCTTTTTGCACTAGAGAAGGCTACTGCCGATGTTTGCGCGAGAGCACTTATCGACGAAATTTTCTTGACGTACGGTTTGCCACGGCGAGTAGTGAGTATATCACATTTCAGCTCTTCCTCCTTATATCGGACCAAGACCTCCCATGATTGAACCCATATCCAGAATACGTAAACGAGGACGACCCAAGAAGGATGACCACACGAAATTTACTGGCACCTAACGACCACGGAGCCAGAGGAGGAGCATGTAATGCCACCACTGGGCTTTCGAAGCCACTGGAGAATGCTAAACATCACTGACTATGAACTATTAACTTGGTTATGTACGTTTTGTGCATAACACTTATTTACTTCTCCTCCACTTACATTTCTAGTTTACCTGACTTATGTTTTTCTATAAATACAATCTGATATTACTGCAATTCATTCATTTGGAATTCTAGCTCTTGGAGAATAAAGTTCTTAACATTGAGATTGCGAGTATTACTTTTCAAGATTCCAGTTGTTATACCTCTCGATATACATAAATTTTTCTGAAATTTAAACAGTTTTTCATTTTTTGTATTCTTCATTTCACTTCCTCAATTCAAAAATTTGAAAAATATTGGTTGTAACAATCTTGAAAATTATAATTTGTGGTTTGCCCAATATTTTTCGAAGGTAAAGAATAGCTTTTCATTTCACTGATTTAAGTTTATAATTATATTTGCTGGTATATAAAAAAGCAATAGGTATAATGCCAATTGATGTATGTAAATTCTCCACCACAGTTCTTGCTGGACGGTTTTGTGCCACTTTCAAGGAATTTCAAATATATGAGAAAGATGAAGGGTACATGATTACTACTAAGCCTGAATTATTAGCAACTACTGCACGAAGACCACTCAAAAAAACGTCAAGTCCATTACCCGGGGACTTTATTCCAACTACAGTTGTTAAACAAAAAAGTGTGAAAGAAATAAAAAAGAAGGAAAAAAAATCAAAACATAAAAAATCAGACGATGCGGAGCAACTTTCGAATCCTGCACTACCTAATGAATTACAGATGTTTGCAATTTTTGGAATTGGATTTTATAAACCTATTACTGAAAGATCATCATCACAGGATTGCGAGTAATATTTATTTTGATAATTTGTGACGGCCGCGAGGATTAAAAAAACATTTTTCCAGTGTTGGAAAGTTAACTAGCCCAACATGTTTTTGCGAAGAAAATCCACCAATACGAGAAGATAAACTAGCAAAAATGGCGCAAAAGGAATTTGAAGATGAAGTTATAACGATCGTTAAGCAACTACCTACATACATAAAGGATATTGTTATTTTAACAGATGATGGTATGCGAATCAATTGTAACATTTTTAAAGAAATGTCATGCTTTTTTGAATTGAGAGATAATCTAATGGAGAGAATTACAAAGTTTGTTGCCGCAAAATATAACATTCAGAATCCGACTAAATCTAATCAAGAGTTCAAGGTAAATTATCTAAAGTTTATGATTCTTTCGTGTTTAATTTTAATATATATATATTTACCAGGATTTGATGGTGATCGTTTTTAATGAATTGACAGTCCGAATCGAAGAAATTATAAATGACTACTTTGCTGGTACCGACAACTATATAGAAGTTGAGAAAGTTAATGAGTTTAAAGATATCAGGATTTTTACTGCAAAAGAAGCCCGAGAACTATCTTTCATCGGCGTTATGGAACGTATTTGGGCAAATGTAAGAATTTTTCAGCTTTTCAAAAAATTGGCTTATTATATCCCACCTTTTAGATACAAGATGATGCAGAAGAGGAAGAAGATGTTTTCGTTGATTTAATTTTAAAAGAATTAGAAGTATTGAACTTTACGGAAGCAGAAACATTACTCATCAAGTTATTGGAGATATTTCCAACCAATTATTATGGGTAAGTATCTAGTATGTAATAAATGAGCAACTTTCTGCTCCAACTTGGTTCCTGAAGAGAAGTGCTGCCAGGACTGATGAGATCAAAGATTTCAATGATTAAATTAAGTCTAGAAGTTTTCTCGTGTCCCAATAATAAAACTCACGAATCAATCGAACAATAACAGAATAAATCTTTAAATCAAAGAAAACACACGAATTGCATTTAAAACAATACTTTATTAATCCGAGATCTGACCTAACTTAATGACAATATAACTCAGCTACCTGGCGCTTAGGTAACCTGAACCGACTCTAATCACGATAAGACACGATAAGTACACTTTACGGCACTCGCCAGTCCAGTCATTGGTCATTTATGCACCAATATTCGGAAGTAGACTTTACTTAACACCGCGGATGTAAACAAACGACAACAACCTTGCCGTTTGTTCTACCGGTTGTAGCACCTGAGTCGCTCAGTAGTAAATAATCGCTTTACATAATAATTACCATGCTAGGTTAATTATTATTGTAATCGTCGATTGCTCCACTAAGCATTCATCGCAGCCAGCTGTTGAGCTAATCAGCAAAATAACCGACAGTTGCAGAACAGTACCATGCGACGTTACTGTTTAGCAATTGCTAATTATTTCACTAAAATGCGCCCTTGGCTGCTGGAAGAATCTTCCGTATATTGGGCCATAACAGTTCCACGAATCTCTAACTTGACAGCAGTGCATTCCATATTGGAAAGGTTACTTATTTTCACCTCTTCGAATTTAAGGTTTTCGTTAATTAGAAGGGCAGTGCCTAGGGTGGTCTCAGATTTCTCCTTACGGACGAAGTTGTAGTGTTCAAAAGCTAACTTATGTCTCTCAGTGAGGAGAGATTCAGTGAGGAACATAAACGTGGGTTTATGCTCAATGAGGAAGAGATTTAGTGCTGCTGGTTTGCTGTGCTTTACCAGCGAATTGTAGTTAAGTGACATGATTTTCAGCTTACTTAATTGCCTAGACATAGTCCAAATGCAAATTGAAGGTAAGCTGCTTGTTTTTCCGAGATGGAAGATAGCTTCCTTATTTAGGAAGCAAATTATTCATTTTCCCCACAAGGACGAAAAAGTCGCAGCCAAATAGAGAATTGGCTTCATTGGTGCAGAAATCGTCAACTTCTGACACTCTATGTTTTCTAGGAGCTGTCTTGGGGGCAGACCTAGGTGCTGCTTGGGGCTTTTGAGCTGTGGGTTTAATAGAATTGGTATTATTAAACGTGTTTTTAGAGATTACCTGGGCGAAAGATTTACCTGGCTGCACGTAGTTCCTTGTGGGTTGCTTCACGAAGTGTTCGCGTTGGCGACGCTCCTCATTCTTTTTGGCACGTAGTTGTATGACCTCCTTGTACTTGGAGCAACCTCTGTAACTGGCTGGATGTCCTTCCTTTCTTCTGATTTTTACGCACACACTCTCCTGGCAAGTGGTCATTTTTTCACTTCACGCATCTGTAGTCGACTGCACAATTCCTTGCAACGTGGCCGATAGCTTGGAAACGCTTGCACTGGGAGACTCCCGATATTTTTCCCAATAAACAATCTGGTTGAGTAGGAGATTTGAATTTCGTATCGTAGTTTCCTCCAAAGTTAACTACGAAGGAGTTTAATTCCTTGGTCCTGGGAATTTTAAAATGAGTTACAGAATTTATGATGAATCCACGTAGTTTTTGCTCTAATGCTGCATTCACATTCTCGGCGTGGTATGTGTGCTGACCACCTTTCAGCAGAAGTGTCGTCGTTCTGTTACACTTAGGCTAAAATGTGTAGCTTTGATGATCGTCCTGCGTTATTGGCTTGATGATGCACTTGGTACCCTTTGACGTCTTGATGAAGAACTTTGGTCTCATCTGTAGCTTATCAAGCTCGCAATTGAATGCTCTGACATTCAAGTTCTGGCAGGCGATAGGAGGGTGTCTAACTGCCTTCTCACTTGCCTTTTAAATTTAGGCCTCAGTTGCTTTGGGCTGGATCTCAAAGTGCTTCCGGTTTTCACGGATTTGATGAAGTCCACCAGTGTTTTTCTCACGGCTTGGTAGCTGCTTCGACCCTGCTGACTTCCTTTTTGCTGGCGGTCGGGATGATAGCGACGATGTCACTGGGCTATACCTCGCTCTCCGCTTATTATTTTCTACTACGGTGAAGTCGTTATCATCGTTAGCACCCTCGGACGATGTTGAGTTGGATGATGATGTCCCACTTGCGTCAGTAGACATCTGTTCTATTCCGTTGCCTTGATTGGCTGGGCGCTCAGGTGTCAAAGCAACTCAATCGTTGAAAAGGTTCATGGCTGCTTCCTGCGTGTCGTGAAAGAGAAACGTCTCCTTCATGCTGGGCTATGACATTGACCACCTTACTTCTTGTACTTGGAAATGTTTTGTGGAAAAAAATACACCTATACTATATAATAACAATAACCACTTTAAAGAATACAGAATTTTTTCATAATATTCCATAAAATACAAATATTCGGGACTTACTACCAGAAAACCTCTACGCAAACAGTTTTAATGTGGACGTATTGAAACAAATTTTCATTAAAATATGTTCTTATAAGGTATATAAGAATGATTCATAAGACCAAGTATTATTCAGGTATTTGGATAAGTATAGATACTTGACGGATATGATACATATATAATTCGTATTCCATCTCAGGTGCAAGTGATGGCTTTATTCTGGCTATAGCAAATAAATTTATAATAAAGCGAAACAATGGGTTTTGTATTCTGAGAGGGTACTAATTATTTTGCTTCTTTACTTATCTATTCTAGTACTCATTCATTTTTTATGATGCGAAAACTGCCGCTCCTCAAGAAAAATTAAGAATCTTACAGTACCTCTACTTACCGTCGTTTTTCTGACTACCTAATAATATATCAAGATGATAATATCGTCACTCAGAAAAATGGTTTTTTCGCTTATCCAGAAAGTTTAATAAATAAATTTGAAACTTGAAAAACGTAAATACCTACTTAAAATATTATCTGAACATTTAGCAACAACTTAATTGAGAACTACGTACAGAACTACCTTTAAAATAAAACTGAAAATTTCCCTTCATATTAGCTAATCATGGTAGCCCTATTTATGTCATATTTCCCAACATGACAGCAAATTTGGGATGTTTTGCCCGTCTGATGGAAGGGGGCATATAGGCTGAACTACAATAGACGTAAACGTAAATACATTTACTTGCGAGGGTAATTTTCGTTACGTTTAAAAGCCAAATTGCAGTCAGTAAAGGTGCGGTAAGAATGCGATGTGCCAAACAATTAATGTTAAAATTAAAATAGAATAAAAATGGTACTGCGAATTAATAAAAAGCACAAATCTTCAATTAAATCAACTTCCATTTGTTAATTTGTTCACTTTTACACCTTTTTAAAATTTAACACATAAAATATCATTAGGGCACTTCGAATTAATAGAAGGCACAAATTTTCAATTACATCAACTTCCATTTGTTAATTTTTTCATATTTACCACTTTTAAAATTGAAAACATTAAATATCAAGATAATAACGCTTACGGAATGTGATATATGTTATATTTAGGCTAAAAATATCAATTTTCCGTCTATTGTAGTTCAGCCTTTTATCAGTGGATGGCTTCATAATTTTCCGCGTTATGTTATTAGATTCGATTGACTTCGATATTTAAAAACCAGCTCACACGAAGCTGATAAGAATATGGTAATTTAATCTTCATACTATTGGGACAGGGACATGATTGGCTTACTAGGATGATGTTAATTTGATGTAATTTTAATGCCATTAACTTAATAAGTAAAAGAAAACTATTTATCTTGGTTATCATATAATTTGACATCCATCCCAAGCTTGTGCAAAGATTATTGTAGCATCTAACAGGAACATTTATATTTAGGAGACATTCCTACAAATGTGCAATATCAATATCAATGCAATAAAAAAATTAAAATGTCAACCGAGCTATGCAGGATGCTGCTGAACTATTTAGCCGCCGTATTAAGAATACATAAAAACGTCATTATACCCCAAATAAAATTGTATACAAAGTTTGTCATTCCGTTTGTATCGCACAGAAATAATGATGGTAGAGCAAAATGGACTGGAGACCAATGCATAATATTAAAAGTTATTTTGATTTTTGCATGTCCGTCCGTCCGTCTCTGCGCATGATAACTCGAGAACGCGTTCACTTAGAAAGCTGAAATTTCGTACACGGTCATTACAAAAAAGTAGAAATTAAGTTCGAAAATGAGACAAATCGGGCAACTCCTTCGTTTACTAAGATGACACTAACCTAAAGTTGCTTCCATTCCTAAGAGATGTCGCTTGATTCACTTTGTGGCACGTAACACTGCCCCCTTCTTAAAATTTGTTCGTCCCGTATTGACCCAAGCGATCTAGATGAACGATTTTTCTTTTGCATCTTGTACCGCGCTGATTCTTGTATGGCATGTTATTAATTTTAGTTTTAACTCCATACGGTCTCCTCCAGTGTTGTGATAACTTTGGAGAACGTCTCGTGGCCTCATGCACATAAGCTAATCGTTGTCTGAGCTTTGTTACGTAGTCTTCTGGTTTCTTTTGTTCGCCTTTGGGTATACCAAACTTGAGGTCGCTAGGTAAGCGCATTTCCTTTCCGTAAATGACCTTTGCTGGGGTTTTTCCGGTCGAATTGTAAACAGCCGATATATAAGCCATTAGAAATATAGGGATATGTCGAAACCAATCGCGCTGATTATAGTTGAAGACCTTCCTGAGATGTTTGATTAATGTTCTGTTGAAACACTCTTCCATGCTTTGATTTTTCCTTCGTCTCTTATCATCCTCACCATCGTTGCCTTTGATGCCTTTGTCCATAATTTTCTTGCCCTTTTTATCGCCATTGTCATGCTTGTCATTACAGCCTTTGCGCTTCTTATCATCACCTTTGTCTAAACCTTTTCCGATCTTCATTATACCCTTACCATCGTCATTATCAGCATCCTTCGACCCTTTACTTTTCGTCTTTTTCTTTTTTTCATTGTGCTCGTCTTTGGATTTCTTTCCTTTCTTTTTTTATCTTTATCACCGTAGTCATCATCGTCTTTCGATATCTCTCCCTTCTTCTTTCGATTGTCATTATCGTCATCGTCATCGTAGTCATCGTCATCTTTTTCTTCCATCCGTCCGCCATGTATCCATGCAGGATTGCATGGACGTTGTGAAAAGGCTTCTGCATTTCCGTGAATACCGCCTTTGTGGTATGGGATCTCAAAGCTATGAGGTTGCAGTCTAGTCTCTCCACGAAAACCTTGCTCTCTAGTTCGCCATCTTCTCCCTTCTTCTTCTGATAATGGCATTCGTCCTCGTTTCATACAGTCGTTTTGAAGGTGACCCAGTCTACTACATTTCCAGCATCGAAGGAGACCACGCGAAGGAGTGCTCTCTGATGACGGTATTTTGCTGCGAGACTGCTGCCCAACTGGATATCTTTGACAAGCTCGATATCTCTGCCCTTCTTCTAGCGCTTCCATTCGTCGGCGTTTTCTGCAGTCCCTTTGGAGGTGTCCTAGTCTATTATAATTCCAGCAACGAAAAATAACGCGTGAAGGAGTGCTCTGTGATGACTGCATTCTGTTACAAGTACATTCCTCTACCGAAATTTCTCACTCGTACTGCACTTCGGGAAGCTTGTCTGGCAGATTCATACGCTAGTGCATAGGCTAGTGCTTCTGCTGTTGATTTCTTTCCTGCTAGCCTCAACGCTTGTTGTAAATTTTGATCTGCAATAGCGTTCACAAATGCTTCTGTTGCCACCTCATTAAGGAAATCCGCATTTACGCTAGAGTATGAGAGATAAGCTAATCTTTCCACATCACCCTGCAGTTGTTGTAGTGATTCGCCATGCTTTTGAATCCTGTTGCGTAGCTGTAGGCGATATACTTGCTGCATGTGTTCATCTCCATAACGTAACTCTATCGCCTGTACTAATGAAGTATAATCACGTTGCCTTTCTATCGGTATAGTTTGTAAAAGCTCTGATGCAGAACCTCGAAGTGCTAATACCAGAGCTGTAGCTTTGTCTGCATCATTCCATCCGTTTACTGCGGAAGCAGCCTCGAATTGTCTCTTGAAAATATGCCACGAATTTCGTCCATCAAATATTGGAGGTTTCATTCTACCTGCATTGGATATTTCAATTCCTTCGTGCCGTGGTTGTCGATGCATCATCTTCTCCAAATCTGATTTGAAGTTGTCAAGCTGTTCGGTCACTTTTTGTTGAACTTCCGCCACTTCTTGCTCGATTCCTTCAATTTTTAAATTTTGTTCGTCTAACGAGTTTTTCAGGAAATTCTTTTGTTCTTCTAAGCGATTTTCTAGACAATTCTCCAGAGAACTCTTTTGTTCATCCACACGCGTTTCCAGTGATTTCTTCTATTCATCTAAACGGGACTCCATGGAATTATTTTGTTCATCCAAAGCATTCTTCTGCTCATCTAAACGGGATTCCATAGAATTCTTTTGTTCCTGGAGGAATTCTTTTGTTCGTCCAAACGGGTTTCTATAGATTTCTTGTGTTCCTGGAGAGAAATCTTTTGTTCGTCCAAACGGGTTTCCATAGATTTCTTGTGGTCCTCGAGAGAATTCTTTTGATCCTGGAGAGGATTCTTTTGTTCGTCCAAAGGGGTTTCGAAAGATTTCTTGTGGTCCTCGAGAGAATTCTTTTGTTCCTGGAGAGAATTCTTTTGTTCCTGGAGAGAATTCTTTTGTTCATCAAAACGGGCTTCCATTTTGCTCATTAAAGTACTTAAAAGCTGTTCTATGTTCATTGCAGGCTCTTCCTCAATTTCTGGTTCTTCTTCGAAAACGAATGTCTCAGGATTCTTTTCTTCCTCTATCAAAGCTTGTCTAAGTCGCTCGACTAGAACATTCTTTAGGCCAGTCGTTTGTAATGACCGCTTCCCCAACTCTACTTTCAATTCCTGTATACGAAGCTCCTCTAGCTTGCGTCCCATTCTTGCGTCTTTTGTAATTCACTCACAGTTTAATATAAAATTATCATTCGGAATTTTTTACACACGATTTCACAAAATTAATCACTCTTTGAATTTCAAATTCAAATGCCACCACTTTATTTCGCGATTTTATTTTACTTCTGACACCAGTTGTTACGAGCGTGGCCTTAGTTCGTTATTTAAAACACAATATTTCAGATATAATTCAAAAGTTCTTTCTTTATTTAACTTTATTGTTTACTCTCACAAATTCACAAATAATTATCAAATCAACTCTTTATTTATCGCTACTTCTAATTATCGCAATCCAAATAGTTTACTTCGTTCACTTCGCTGTCTGAAATAATACTCCGCCTCCTAGCTGTCAGAGCGCCGTATTTACACTCTACGAATTATCCTAGAACCTTCCTGAATATTCCGTTCTCCGAACCCAAAGTTTACTAAGATTACACTAACCTAAAGTTGCTTCCATTCCTAACAGATGTCGCTTGATTCACTTTGTGGCACGTAACAATATGCATATTGTTCTTTCGTTAGATCAGAAATGTATCGTACAAAATTACATGAGTCAAGCCAAGTCAAGCCAGTTTAAAACAAAACCAAAAACCAGAAAAAGCATCACATAAAATGCATGTATCTGAGCAAACTGCCAACGAGACAAAAAAACTATTGGGGTATCCAGCTAGTTCGTTCCCTTTATCTACATACTTTAAACGAAAATAGAATTGTGGATTTGTTTTAACTTTTAACTTATCGCTATTTCTTATTTTTCTATTTTTATTTCTAATATCGGCTGATGGTACGTAATCGACATTTGTTGCTCCTTATTTTCTCCTTTCTTACCATAGTGAAATATATGCACATCACGCAAAGGTACACAAAACACGCATGAGGTTGGGTCATAACTCTGATACGAGCCACCCGCGATAATTTAATTTTGGAACTAAATGAAAGAGCTAAAAGTTAGTGGGTCTTTCCATAGAAAATCGACCAAAAATCACGAAAAGTGTGACATGATCATCAAACCAAATTTTTTTTTTAATTTTCCATACTTGAAAATAAAAATACGAATTAAAATTTTTTCTTCTAAATGCATATTTCGCGGATTTTCCAAATTTCGCAAAAATGCTGTCCTAGTCTTCATTAAAAATTCGTATATATTTTTCTATTTATGCTAGGATATTCAAGGATATAGGATAAAATCCTTATCCTTGATGTCCTTTTTCACGTATATTTTTAAGATTCTATTATAATAAAAAAAAATCAAGATAAGAACAAGGCTAGTATTAAATTTACAAACTTATGGTACTGATATTGACTCAGAAAAATGTATTGATGAAGCTAAGCACATTTTAATAATGAATAAGGAAGAAAGTGTTTTAATTAAAAATATGTATAAATTTATAAACGATGGGTTAAGGTCTTCTTTCCGAACAAATTTATAAACGACGAGTAAGGTCTACTTTCCGAACGTAGAAAAAATTTTAAAAATATTTTTGACGATGCCTATCTTTAATGCAAGTGCTGAATGCTCATTTTCGGTATTGAAATGAATAAAAAATTATTTACGAATTAACTTACATCAAAATAAAACAAGTGATGTGTCGCTATTATGCATTGAATCAAATGTAATGGACTCAATTAATTATGATGACATTATAGAGTTATTTGCTAAACCAAAAGCCAGAACAAAATGTTTAGTTAATATTTTATTTTTTTATTTAAAATTGAACTGATTTGTTTTTATACTCTTTGTAAATAGTAGGTACTGTTGTGTTATATTTATGTTATTAAAATGCGTCATTATGGAAATGTCGACTTTTGTTTTCAATAAACTAAAGAAAATTCATATGTACCTACCTATTATATATATTATTAACTGAAATAGACTTTAGTTTTGTAGGCTTCCTAATGATTTTGCGCCAAGGGCCTCTAAAAGTATAAATGCGGCCCTGGAAATACCCCACACCTGAATATTACGGTCACAATGCAATGAAGGCAAAACAAAGGGAGACGTTTCTAGAATGGTATAATCTTAAGTCTCAAGACGTCTTTCATAATCGAAAAGAAATTTTAAAGTACCGTGTTAATCATGTGAATATTTTACGTCTGGGATGTGTTCAATTCATGCAGGATTTTCTTGATATAATTCGAGTAAATCCTTTCACCGAGTCTTTAAATATCGCTTCAGACTGTATGCTTGTTTTTCGGAAAAACTAGCTGAAAAAAAATACTTTAGGTATAATGCCTAAAAGTGGATACTACAAAACCCAGAACTATTCATTATCTGCATGCAAATGGCTTGCTTGGGAAAGTATCAAATTGAATGACGTGATTGTATCTGCAAATAATGTCGGTGAAATAAAGCTGGCGAGGTCAGGGTTGCAGGTAGATGGATTTCATGCAAAAACAAATACGGTGTACGAATTCTTCGGGTGTTTTTACCTTGGTTGTGTAGAATGCTTTAAAGTTCGAAATACAATCAATAATACGTCTCAAAGATCGGATTCTTTAAACCAAAGATATGAGAGTACAATTAGGAGAGTTGACGTTATTAAAAGCAGTAGGTATAATATAAAATCTATATGGGAATGTGAATTCAAACAATTTTTGAAACAAAACCGCGATGTAGATAAGCAATTAGATCAGTATGTTGCAAATAACCCCCTTCCACTTAAACCTCGTGAGGCCATATTTGGCGGCCGTACTGAAGTTTTTAGATTATACCATTAAATTAAAGACTATGAAAAAATTCGCTATTTAGACTTGTACCCGTACATAAAAAAATATTCACATTACCCAACTGGCCATCCAGAAATTTTTCGAAATGACAGTATACCGGCATTATCAGAAATACTTTCGATGCATGGTATTATTATGTGCACAGTTCTTCCACCAACTAATTTATTTTTACCCGTGTTGCCAGTAAAATGTAACCAAAAATTGCATTTTGCCCTTTGTCGAAAGTGTGTAGAGCAAAATAGAATTTCTGGATGCCATCATAGTGAGAAACAACGAGAAATTAATGGTACATGGATTATACCGGAAGTAGCTGTTAAAAAAGGCTATCAAGTAAGAAAAGTATTTGAAGTTTGGAAATACGACTACACTGTTTATGACCCTACAACAAAAACGGGTGGTTTATTTACAGAATACGTGAATACTTTCTTAAAAATTAAACAGGAAGCCAGCGGGCGGAATAGCAAACATGTAGTGTCTCAAATCTTATCAGATGCGGCAGGACGTTATTTTGGGCAAATGTAAAATTAAGATGTCGGCGGAACGTGGCAAAGATTTGTCTAAACTCTGTGGGGTAAATTTGCACAAAGAGAAGATCGAACTTACACAAAAGTTGTTAGTGATTTTAAAGAATTGTGTGATTTTATCGCGTCACCAGGAATAGAAGTCGCATCTTTATATCCAATTAACGAAAATGCAATGTGGGTTAATTGGAAGTATAACAAAGAAAATTTAAATCTCCTGCCACATGTAAATATACCTATTGGAGCGTATACAACTGCATTTGCCAGGCTTAAACTTTGAGATGTTGGAAAGAGTTGGTGATGCAGTGCTTTACTGTGATACGGATAGTTTAATATTCGTAGAGAATAAGGAAAACCCTCCTGATTTTCTAGGCGACTTGACAGATGAGATAGTGTTTTGGGAGTAAGGCTTTTATCTCAGAATTTGTTAGTACCGGGCCTATAACTTAGTCTGAAAATTAAAACAGAGGCAGGTGTTGAATATATTACTAGATGTAAAGGTATATTATTAAATTTTGAAAATTCTAAGATAGTTAACTTTGAGTGTCTAAAAGCCATGGTAACATACGAAAATGATAGACATTGTCTGTGTTAAGAACGATCGGAAAATTAAACGTAAACGCCCGGGGGTTATTGTTCAGTTGAAGAAAAACACTTTCGTTTTACTTTTTATAAAAGAATTGTGATAAATAATTATTTTTCCTACCCGTACGGTTTCAAGAAGATTAAACTATGTGATTAAAATTTCGATTAAAGTTATGTAGATGTATTAAAAATATATGGACCTATATGGTTTTTATACAACATTAAATTATAAGTTTTTTACTTTTAAAAAATACATAAAGCATACAAATAAAGAATTTTGGTTTGTTTTTTAACTGTGTTCTCGGGCACATTGTAGCTGCTTGACATGCTTAATTTAAAAAACGCGATGAGCGCGCGAGTAGTTATTATGGATATACAGTTTGTTGAAGGAAACAGAGGGTAGTGTTATGCAAAAGAAGTTGCAGTATTAACACCTAGAACTCTTATACCGGTTTTACATTATCTAAAGCCGCCATATCCTGTAAATGAATTGAATTTAAAAGCAAAATGGCAAGATAACTTTAACTATAGAAACATCTATGGGCTAAAATGGGATAGTGGTGACATAGATTATAGCCAGCTGCCTTATATTGACTATACAATTCATGAGAAAGTAGTACAATAGTCTAAGTTCATCCGAAACTATTTGCCTGAAGCAAAAATAATTGACCTTCAAATACCAAAATCGACTAATATACAACAATTTCAAACCCTATGCAGAATTCATAGAAAAACAGTTGGTGTCCGATGTGCTGTGCAAAATTGTGTTAATGTATATTTATATATGTTGTAAATAAAATTATTGATTAAAATAAATTTGTTTCTTTTAAAAAAATTTATTGCAAACTCATTATGTTAAATACAATATTATAACTTCAAAGTACAGGTATCTCGTAGAATAGCCTGGAATAATTTATATGTACATAAGAAGTCCATATTGGAATAAAGAAGGCTTCGTCACCCAGTTTGAGCAAGGTTTTCTCTTTCAGCTTTCCGATGTATTGATTGTAGTATTCCTTACGCTCTCCGAAGCATTGTTGTTATGAAACATCACAATGTTAAAAAAGTCTAGCAACTCAAATAGTTTATATACATAGTTCCCATTGCTGTAGCTGTTAAAAAAGTCTAGCAACTCAAATAGTTTATATACATAGTTCCCATTGCTGTAGCTGGATGTTTCCTTTATTTTGATTTTGTATGCTTTTCTCAACATTGCCTGATTTTGACACAGGTAATTTTCCATTTTATTTTTTAACCCAATCAAGTGGTTGTAGAGAGGTATCCAGGCGGAGTACGTAGTCGACACGGGGAAATTTCCGTGGCGATGAGACACTATTTTAGCTTCAAACGTCAGCGGGTCAAATCCAAGTACAACTTTTCGGTTTTGACAGTCATCCAGATAGTATGCGTAGTTTAATAGAATCTTTTCACCAGGCACTTCAGCTTCAACTTTACTTCTATACCACCTTTGACGCTTTTGCACTGGGTGTTTGTCTTGTTTGCTCCTTGTGAGATGGCTCCATGTTTTCACTGTGTTCCACTAGTAGACTAAAAGTATGACCTATGTGTTGCGGGTTTTATATCTGTGATTTGGGGGCTGCAAGATTGGTTGCAATAAACCCCACCACCTTGCGGTATATCTTTTAGATAAATTCTACGATATAAATTAACAACTTTAGTATCATTGAAATTGAAGTCATATGGTGAAAATTGCTTTAGAAACGTTCGTAGACTTTTTCCTTTGCATCGGTAATACATAAAATCGCAACAATAATTACCACATGTAGATGAAAATCCACTTTGCAGTCGTTTTTTACTGTTCACAAATGCGCTTGAATTATTCATTAAAAAACTCTTAAAAACGTTTAAGGTCTAAGTTGCCAAATTTACATGATTGATCTATACAGCTAACGGTTGATATAGGGTATCTGCAAGTAATATACTTCGTGAACACAATACAAGTGACGGTATTTTTTAATGCTTCTTTAAAACTTCCTTCAATCCGCCCTGTTCCTTCATTCAACAAGTTCCTGCATGACGAATTATATGACAAATCTGTAGTTAAATCAAACGCCATCAAAAAACAGCAGTCATCAAAAAATTTCTTGGAAATTTGATGGCCCTTATAAAAATAATGGATGCCAGGTTCTTTAAATAACGTTATATAGCCTATTGTGCTGACCGGATTCTCCTCCGAAGAGTAATCAAACTCCAAGGGTTGATTAGGTACTTGAACTCCGTTTACTAACAGGTTAAATCTGATAATTGTCCTATCACAACGTTGTCCAATGATAGTGTAAATGTGTTTGCATGGACGGTGTAAGTTTTTACTTCAACCCGTTTATAAGGGTACACAGCATTTGACCGCTGAAGAACAGTTTCATGTGCTAATAGTACATTAATTATGACGCATATTATCATAGGGACTCAATGCAATCTTTTTTTGACTGATAGTGTATACGTTATGGTGATGAGATCGTATGGAGCTCTGATTAGCAGTTAATATTCGCTTGTTATTCAAACATTCGACGTAGTCTTCGAAATTGATATGCCTCTGAACTACATTAATCTTTACTCCTTTCGCTTTTTTTACAGATTTACCAGCGTTTATACGCAGGCTGTACATTTTCGAGCGCAAGCCTACAAATTCGCTCATGATTTTCCCATTCAGCTCATCCTTCATTACACCAGGAATCTTTTTATTCATGAGCGGTAAATTGAATTCATTATCTTCTGCGTAATCACTTGTATCAAATTTGTTTATATTTTCAGCCATATACTCATATGCATTTTTCTCTTCAAGTTCATATATTACAGAATCTGTATCAGTATACATGACTTTACATTTATCTCCATACTCACGCTGCATAAAACTGTAGTGAAAATCGTAGAGGCATATTTTCGAAATTTCCATAACTGCCATTCCTATATAGAGCGGCTTATTGAATAACATTTTGAGTCGCCTTAATTCCACAGCAACTAAGTTCTCATCAAATATCGTTGCACTGTGGAAGTTGGGTGCCGCAATCCGAGCTTTTGCACCCTAGCGACCTTCCCACTTCATGCAAAGCATGATATCGCTATACTTGCGTACATTTTCCATGGTCTTACCAAAAGCTGCATTATTCATCATCTTATAGCTGTCCTCATGATCGCTTGTAGCCTGCATCCGTTTGGTGGTATTTAAGTCAATATGTGGTTTAAGCCAAGCTGATTGGTCGAATTGAAGTACCTGGTGCACTTTTTTCAGGATGAGTCCATGTGTATAACATATTTAGTTTTTGGATGTAATGTTGTCAAAAGCTTTTCTAATTTTGCTCCAGGTGGTGCTGCATGCTCAGAGCAAAACGGTAAGTCATTATGCTTATCATCCAGATGTTGAGGATAATCCAAGTCGAGTTCGAATATGTATCCAGTTGGAGAATCATCAGGAATTTCGGAAATGTCAATATTGGGAACATCAACCCATTTGAATCCTCCGATTGGTAAATGCTGTGACATGGCCCACCCATAAAGGTTATTCACATCATAATACATCAAGTATTTCTCTTTCTCCTCAGGCTTAAAATCATCCATATATTTATTATTGGCTTTACTATATCTGTTCGAACATTGACTTATACCAACTCGAATGCCTCTCTCTATGAATAGCAGTATATCTACGTCGGTTATCCGCTCTAATTGCACATTAGTGTATTTTAGCATAGCATCCCATGTTAGGCCTGGAATGGTGTAATAATGTGCTGCATCTAAATTGTATGTCTTCATCCACACTTCTCGAAAGTTCTCAAACACATCGGCCAATAGGAGAACATCAGTCTTAAGGTATAGATCTGAATATTCACCAACTGCTTGTATTTCAAATTTTTGCCAGACCTCTTCAGCATGATTGTAGTCCTCAGGAGATATAGCACTGTCAGTCAGTTTATTGTAGAACGCTTCCTGTGTTGGCAAGTTCTGGAAATCCAATTTATCCCAGTCATCAATAAAATCATATGGGAAGACACCCTTGCGTGTAAGAAGTTTGATAGTGTCATCATCCAATCCCTGCCATACTGATCTTGTAGTGTTTAATTTATCCATCGGCAGCAATGATGATAGCTTATCTAAAGATTCAGCCATAAAACGGAAGGAATCGATGAATCTGAATTTTATGTAGCTGCCGTCCATGTGCTTGGTGAACGAGATATATCTTTCCTTGTTTATTGGCAAGAGATCAACATTTCCTGGGAAAGATGTAGCTATATCCTTAATAATGAAGTGTGCATCATATCCGGATAAATTGTGAAAACTTACTAGAACTATGGAGAAATCTTGGAAAATCAGACTGCATGCATTGTGTGCTGGCTCTCGGTATTTTCCTGTTAAAAGAAATTATGAAAAATGAATTGAATTATGCTTCTTAGTATTTACCTGTTAAGTGGTAATGGTCCCGGACTCGTTCCTCATCGGCTGCAAACGTGTTTTCACATATATGGCAGCAAGTATTTTCCATATGTGAACGCCGTTCCTCTTTAGTCAGGGGTTGCATTTGCCTGATGTTCAGCTTCCCCTGTACAGCTATGGATGCAATCTTTTGCAATTCTAATGCAAACCATTTTTGACAGTCCTTGCCTCGATATGCTCTGTAATATGAGAGCTTAGCATCATGTTTGCAGCGGAAGTAGAATCCTATGCTGTGAACTTCATGTTCCTGGATTCGCTGTGTATTTTGATCGTTTCCCTGAATCGGCTTCAATATTGATTCAAGATCAGCATACACACAAAACGGGACTGGATTCTTATGGTTATAATTCTTATATTCCAACCATTTCTTCTCCCCTGATGGAAACATAATCCTACAATCGTTTTGCTTTTCGCATTCAGGAGTGTGTGATTTTAATTTTTCTTCAGAGTAAAAGTAGAGCAAACATCTATCACAAATATACTTTCTGCACTTATGTTTCGAAGTTTGCCTCAATACAAGACGCGAAATATCTTTAATCCAGCAGAAATGATATCTGCCAGCATCATCATCATCATCATCATCATCATCATCATCATCATCATCATCATCATCATCATCATCATCATCATCATCATCATCATCATCATCATCATCATCATCATCATCATCATCATCATCATCATCATCATCATCATCATCATCATCATCATCATCATCATCATCATCATCATCATCATCATCATCATCATCATCATCATCATCATCATCATCATCATCATCATCATCATCATCATCATCATCATCATCATCATCATCATCATCATCATCATCATCATCATCATCATCATCATCATCATCATCATCATCATCATCATCATCATCATCATCATCATCATCATCATCATCATCATCATCATCATCATCATCATCATCATCATCATCATCATCATCATCATCATCATCATCATCATCATCATCATCATCATCATCATCATCATCATCATCATCATCATCATCATCATCATCATCATCATCATCATCATCATCATCATCATCATCATCATCATCATCATCATCATCATCATCATCATCATCATCATCATCATCATCATCATCATCATCATCATCATCATCATCATCATCATCATCATCATCATCATCATCATCATCATCATCATCATCATCATCATCATCATCATCATCATCATCATCATCATCATCATCATCATCATCATCATCATCATCATCATCATCATCATCATCATCATCATCATCATCATCATCATCATCATCATCATCATCATCATCATCATCATCATCATCATCATCATCATCATCATCATCATCATCATCATCATCATCATCATCATCATCATCATCATCATCATCATCATCATCATCATCATCATCATCATCATCATCATCATCATCATCATCATCATCATCATCATCATCATCATCATCATCATCATCATCATCATCATCATCATCATCATCATCATCATCATCATCATCATCATCATCATCATCATCATCATCATCATCATCATCATCATCATCATCATCATCATCATCATCATCATCATCATCATCATCATCATCATCATCATCATCATCATCATCATCATCATCATCATCATCATCATCATCATCATCATCATCATCATCATCATCATCATCATCATCATCATCATCATCATCATCATCATCATCATCATCATCATCATCATCATCATCATCATCATCATCATCATCATCATCATCATCATCATCATCATCATCATCATCATCATCATCATCATCATCATCATCATCATCATCATCATCATCATCATCATCATCATCATCATCATCATCATCATCATCATCATCATCATCATCATCATCATCATCATCATCATCATCATCATCATCATCATCATCATCATCATCATCATCATCATCATCATCATCATCATCATCATCATCATCATCATCATCATCATCATCATCATCATCATCATCATCATCATCATCATCATCATCATCATCATCATCATCATCATCATCATCATCATCATCATCATCATCATCATCATCATCATCATCATCATCATCATCATCATCATCATCATCATCATCATCATCATCATCATCATCATCATCATCATCATCATCATCATCATCATCATCATCATCATCATCATCATCATCATCATCATCATCATCATCATCATCATCATCATCATCATCATCATCATCATCATCATCATCATCATCATCATCATCATCATCATCATCATCATCATCATCATCATCATCATCATCATCATCATCATCATCATCATCATCATCATCATCATCATCATCATCATCATCATCATCATCATCATCATCATCATCATCATCATCATCATCATCATCATCATCATCATCATCATCATCATCATCATCATCATCATCATCATCATCATCATCATCATCATCATCATCATCATCATCATCATCATCATCATCATCATCATCATCATCATCATCATCATCATCATCATCATCATCATCATCATCATCATCATCATCATCATCATCATCATCATCATCATCATCATCATCATCATCATCATCATCATCATCATCATCATCATCATCATCATCATCATCATCATCATCATCATCATCATCATCATCATCATCATCATCATCATCATCATCATCATCATCATCATCATCATCATCATCATCATCATCATCATCATCATCATCATCATCATCATCATCATCATCATCATCATCATCATCATCATCATCATCATCATCATCATCATCATCATCATCATCATCATCATCATCATCATCATCATCATCATCATCATCATCATCATCATCATCATCATCATCATCATCATCATCATCATCATCATCATCATCATCATCATCATCATCATCATCATCATCATCATCATCATCATCATCATCATCATCATCATCATCATCATCATCATCATCATCATCATCATCATCATCATCATCATCATCATCATCATCATCATCATCATCATCATCATCATCATCATCATCATCATCATCATCATCATCATCATCATCATCATCATCATCATCATCATCATCATCATCATCATCATCATCATCATCATCATCATCATCATCATCATCATCATCATCATCATCATCATCATCATCATCATCATCATCATCATCATCATCATCATCATCATCATCATCATCATCATCATCATCATCATCATCATCATCATCATCATCATCATCATCATCATCATCATCATCATCATCATCATCATCATCATCATCATCATCATCATCATCATCATCATCATCATCATCATCATCATCATCATCATCATCATCATCATCATCATCATCATCATCATCATCATCATCATCATCATCATCATCATCATCATCATCATCATCATCATCATCATCATCATCATCATCATCATCATCATCATCATCATCATCATCATCATCATCATCATCATCATCATCATCATCATCATCATCATCATCATCATCATCATCATCATCATCATCATCATCATCATCATCATCATCATCATCATCATCATCATCATCATCATCATCATCATCATCATCATCATCATCATCATCATCATCATCATCATCATCATCATCATCATCATCATCATCATCATCATCATCATCATCATCATCATCATCATCATCATCATCATCATCATCATCATCATCATCATCATCATCATCATCATCATCATCATCATCATCATCATCATCATCATCATCATCATCATCATCATCATCATCATCATCATCATCATCATCATCATCATCATCATCATCATCATCATCATCATCATCATCATCATCATCATCATCATCATCATCATCATCATCATCATCATCATCATCATCATCATCATCATCATCATCATCATCATCATCATCATCATCATCATCATCATCATCATCATCATCATCATCATCATCATCATCATCATCATCATCATCATCATCATCATCATCATCATCATCATCATCATCATCATCATCATCATCATCATCATCATCATCATCATCATCATCATCATCATCATCATCATCATCATCATCATCATCATCATCATCATCATCATCATCATCATCATCATCATCATCATCATCATCATCATCATCATCATCATCATCATCATCATCATCATCATCATCATCATCATCATCATCATCATCATCATCATCATCATCATCATCATCATCATCATCATCATCATCATCATCATCATCATCATCATCATCATCATCATCATCATCATCATCATCATCATCATCATCATCATCATCATCATCATCATCATCATCATCATCATCATCATCATCATCATCATCATCATCATCATCATCATCATCATCATCATCATCATCATCATCATCATCATCATCATCATCATCATCATCATCATCATCATCATCATCATCATCATCATCATCATCATCATCATCATCATCATCATCATCATCATCATCATCATCATCATCATCATCATCATCATCATCATCATCATCATCATCATCATCATCATCATCATCATCATCATCATCATCATCATCATCATCATCATCATCATCATCATCATCATCATCATCATCATCATCATCATCATCATCATCATCATCATCATCATCATCATCATCATCATCATCATCATCATCATCATCATCATCATCATCATCATCATCATCATCATCATCATCATCATCATCATCATCATCATCATCATCATCATCATCATCATCATCATCATCATCATCATCATCATCATCATCATCATCATCATCATCATCATCATCATCATCATCATCATCATCATCATCATCATCATCATCATCATCATCATCATCATCATCATCATCATCATCATCATCATCATCATCATCATCATCATCATCATCATCATCATCATCATCATCATCATCATCATCATCATCATCATCATCATCATCATCATCATCATCATCATCATCATCATCATCATCATCATCATCATCATCATCATCATCATCATCATCATCATCATCATCATCATCATCATCATCATCATCATCATCATCATCATCATCATCATCCTTATAGTTATTTTGTATGCTTAATAGATTCACATGTCGCTTCATCTTGTGTTTCGTTGGTCTAACTAGAACAGTGGTGAAGGAACGCTCTTTCTTTAGGATGAACACGTTTATTGATATATCGTTCTGGTCTTCAAATTATTTAATCTGTTCAAGCGTCATAGCAAATATTATTCCAGTTAAATTTAGCACAGTTGAATAATGTGGATATGATGATGTCCTTCCGGTTTCAAAGGTGATGCCAGAGACCAAGATCAAGCCCACATGTCAATGTATTTTTTCACGCTCACGCTCAACCTAGCATTCTGGGTAAAAGGCTCAATCGCCTGATTAAGAGCCCTCTGTAGTAGTCAAATACGAGTATTATTAAAGAATACCTTCAGGAGCTCTGGACTTAGCAGGGAAATTGAATAAAAAGAATAACATATATAAAATATCATTATAGATTTATTATAAATTAAAAAAAATATTAACATTTAATTCTTAGTGTATCATTCTATTGTTGGGCTTCCTGATTTCAATATATCTATAACTATAACATATTCTTTATTTTCCAATAATGTATATCTTAGACTTAAGACTTGGACTATAATACAATTAAAACAAATTACTTCAATAAATGGAATTATAACTATATGTAATACATTTTTTTATTTACAATACACTAGACTTAGATCATATGTTTTCTGCGGCTGCTCCTTGTTGCTCTGATGGAATTAAGTAATGTTTCCCAATGGTAGAGTATTCGTTGTGCTATTAACATTTAATTCTATGGTTGGGTTTCCTTAATTCAATATTAATTTTTTCTTTCTCACATTCAGAAATATGTGATGCTAATTCTTTAGCAGAATAAAAATAGAACAAACATCTATCGCATATATACAATCTAGCCTTATGTTTTGAAGTTTGTTTCCATGCAAGCCGTATCATCATCATCATCATAATTTTGTATCATCATCATCATAATTATTTTGTATCATAATTATTTTGTATCATAATTATTTTGTATCATAATTATTTTGTATCATAATTATTTTGTATCATAATTATTTTGTATCATAATTATTTTGTATCATAATTATTTTGTATCATAATTATTTTGTATCATAATTATTTTGTATCATAATTATTTTGTATCATAATTATTTTGTATCATAATTATTTTGTATCATAATTATTTTGTATCATAATTATTTTGTATCATAATTATTTTGTATCATAATTATTTTGTATCATAATTATTTTGTATCATAATTATTTTGTATCATAATTATTTTGTATCATAATTATTTTGTATCATAATTATTTTGTATCATAATTATTTTGTATCATAATTATTTTGTATCATAATTATTTTGTATCATAATTATTTTGTATCATAATTATTTTGTATCATAATTATTTTGTATCATAATTATTTTGTATCATAATTATTTTGTATCATAATTATTTTGTATCATAATTATTTTGTATCATAATTATTTTGTATCATAATTATTTTGTATCATAATTATTTTGTATCATAATTATTTTGTATCATAATTATTTTGTATCATAATTATTTTGTATCATAATTATTTTGTATCATAATTATTTTGTATCATAATTATTTTGTATCATAATTATTTTGTATCATAATTATTTTGTATCATAATTATTTTGTATCATAATTATTTTGTATCATAATTATTTTGTATCATAATTATTTTGTATCATAATTATTTTGTATCATAATTATTTTGTATCATAATTATTTTGTATCATAATTATTTTGTATCATAATTATTTTGTATCATAATTATTTTGTATCATAATTATTTTGTATCATAATTATTTTGTATCATAATTATTTTGTATCATAATTATTTTGTATCATAATTATTTTGTATCATAATTATTTTGTATCATAATTATTTTGTATCATAATTATTTTGTATCATAATTATTTTGTATCATAATTATTTTGTATCATAATTATTTTGTATCATAATTATTTTGTATCATAATTATTTTGTATCATAATTATTTTGTATCATAATTATTTTGTATCATAATTATTTTGTATCATAATTATTTTGTATCATAATTATTTTGTATCATAATTATTTTGTATCATAATTATTTTGTATCATAATTATTTTGTATCATAATTATTTTGTATCATAATTATTTTGTATCATAATTATTTTGTATCATAATTATTTTGTATCATAATTATTTTGTATCATAATTATTTTGTATCATAATTATTTTGTATCATAATTATTTTGTATCATAATTATTTTGTATCATAATTATTTTGTATCATAATTATTTTGTATCATAATTATTTTGTATCATAATTATTTTGTATCATTAATAGATTCACATGTCGCTTCATCTTGTGTTTCGTTGGTCTAACTAGAACAGTGGTGAAGGAACGCTCTTTCTTTAGGATGAATACGTTTATTGATATATCGTTCTGATCCTCAAATTGTTTAATCTGTTCAAGCGTCATAGGAAATGTTATTCCAGTTAAATTTAGCACAGTCGAATGATGTGGATATGATGATGTCCTGGAGGAGTTAATATTTCCAGGGCATAGTGCTGATGTCACGGCCCAAGCGAAGCATGCTTTATCAATATTTTTTACATTAATGCAAGCTTGCTTTAAAGCAATCTCCTTCGGTAGAGGTATATACGAAGATCCTCGGTGCTGTTCAAATTTGTTGATATGTACTGCTAAATGTATTACAGAATGCAGTGCCCAAAAACTATCTTTCTCTTGAAACTCTTATAGCTGAGTGAGTATTGGGTCGTATATATTTAGTTTATACCACTCATTCAAATTATCGTCCACACTGATTGGGGCAGTTCTTGCTTGGAAGTACTTAATGTCTTTAATAACTTCATTATCACCAGTTTCTTTAATAAACTCACCGCAAAACGTTGTAGCAACTTGTTTTAATGTATTCTTAATGCGGCGAGCAAGTAATTTGGAGGCATCTTGCATAAATAACTTAAGATCTAGGTGGCTTATATTCACGATAACACCTGCCCTAATTCTACCTACGAATACTGTTTTTATTTCTTCCCACTTAACGAAATCACTCCTTATTACTCGTTCATTAATTCCTTCACCTCGATGGGGAGCTTTCATTAACACTCTCAACGATTTAATTTGAGCAATACAGCTGTGCAAATGTTGTTTCATAGCATTCTTATTACACTTCCGAAATGCTGCTTGATATTTACGAATGTTTCTGTTGCACTCTTTAATAATATTGTTTTTAGTCACAAAATTTGCATCACTTAAACACTTCAACACATCTTCTCGCAATTTCTGAATTAATGAGAAACTTTCATTTATTACTGTGATAGACATTTTTAATTTTTTTTGTTCAACACTATCACTTTGAATCACTTAGATTGACTGGTGCTCCCCAAGAGTTTGGTTGCGCTTTTATAGCAACGGTTTGTAAACATGAATGATCCTGCTGCTACAATAATCATTACACAGGGTGAATTCCAACGAATTTGCTTACAGGCTGAGATGATATCGAATTACACGATAAACAAAAACATCATTCAAATTACTTTGATTACTTTATTCTGCTGGTCGAATTGGCAAATAAGATTGTTTACATGAATGCATACACGAAAATGTGAAAATTTGTTTACATTCCAATGAAACGTTTCGATCGGTAAAATTCTTGGAACAATAAAATTTTTGGCTGACTACAGGAAGTGTGGTATCAAATTATATGAAAAGAATAAACATGAATCATTTGCTGATATTGCTTAAATCTGTTTAGAACAGGATGTTTACGAATTCCAATGAAACGTTTCGATCAGTAAAATTCTTGGAATTGGGTTGCTTACAGGAAGTGTGGTATCAAATTACATGAATCATTCAGCTTAATGTGCTGATATTGCAAATTTGCTTTAAACAGGATTAAACTTGTTTTGGAATCATGACTATAAATTGAGGAGCTGAATCAGATTTGCAATCAGTTTTATTTTGGAATTCAAGGAAGCAACAACGACTTAGAGTACAACAATGGCTGGCGCAATGGATGAACTAAAGAAGCTGGATCAATACTCACCAACCTTGAAGACATCCCAAATGGAGCTGGGCCAGAAATATAAGGTTGTTGCAGCAAGGCGATGCAAAACTGCATTTGGAGATCGTGTGGTTCTCGAGTTGGAAAACTACCATCTTTTTCTTCCTTTGAGATACAGCAGAATTTCAGAGCACACTTTGAATGAAATAAAAACCAAGGGAGACTTCTACGTAATCAATAGAGGAGCAATGGGACGTTCATACAAAATTGAATTTATTCAGCATGACGAAAATTTGTACCCAATTAATTATTATAATCGTTAAATAAAAAAATCAATAATGTGAAACTAGTTTTTTATTATTAATATTTCTAAATTATTAGTGATAATGAAAGTTACGTTTAGTACTAGTGCCCCACAAGTTTATATAATTGAATATGAGCCCAGAAAAGGACCTTGGGAGACATATGCTCTGGATCGCTTTCGTTTCCAAGATAGCATTCATAGAACTTCACTTATATTGCTACCAATTTTAAATATAGAACATAGGGAACAACTTTTTATAACTAAGATTTAGAAATAAATAATTAATTTGATGTGAATAAATATTGAAATTTAATTTGGCTTGACAACATAATTTTCAGCAAAAGAAATTGTATCAATACACCTCACAGTAACCATATTTTTACCTTAAACTTCAAGTTTTCTATTGAATATTTACAACAAGTGTTGATATTACTTAAATTTGTTTATTTTATGAGAATTCCAGTAAAGTGCATCACACCACATTTCTAATTGCTAATTAGCTAATTACCAACCAAGGTGCTAATTGCCAATTAGCTAATTGCCAATTAGTAATTATATAATTGCCAATTAGATAATTGTTTGGACAAATGTCGCTAATATCTCGAAAACGTTCCCCGTCCCACCCCACACCGCCAAGAATCCATTTCCATGAGCAAAAATAACTTGAAATATTAATACGCTAATATCTCAAAAACCAGAGCCCGTAGAGGATTTCTGATGAAAATTTCATTAACCCCCCCTCCCTATCTTTATTATCCCCCCCCACATACCCACCATCTAGAATCTATTGGGATGAACAAAAATTTCCTACTATTAACTTTAATTATTAGTTCAAAACCAAAAGCCTACATTTAGGCGCTCAAGAAAAATCATAATAAAAAGCCTTCACTTAGGTGCATCACATTCATATTCTTTTTTTTTTTTCTAATTCAGATTTTTTTTTTTGCTAATTCATATTTTTTTTTGCTGGTAGTACCGGTTAATCCCGCTAGGGAGCAGTCGAGACTCAATGGCGCACCCAAGACACAATGATGTATCCAAGGTGCAATGGTGTATCCAAGACCCAAACCAATACAGCCAAGACACACCTGCATTTAGTATGGAGTCAAACCACCTAGCGACGTTGGCGCCATCTGTGGCGAAATCCTGGAAGCTAAAACAGTGGTCCAGAATCCCCATAGTTTAACTACTCACATGCAGGTCTTTTTATTTTTCGGGGTAAATGATCGCAAGGAAATACCCCCTTAAAAAACTTGTTTATTGTGAAGTAACTTTTCAGCACGCGGACAAGTTCAATCGTGTTCATTGTTCTTCCTTTAAAGCTATTCTTTCAATGCCTATGATCGTCGTGCAAGACGTTACGTAGTTTTGTATGAATTCCTTTGTTAACACACCATGAACAAAAATTGTTGTAAATTTCGCCAAAGTTTTTATAAGAACATCATCTAAGCGTTTAAGCTCTAAGTTGCCAAATTTACATGATTGATCTATACAGCTAACGGTTGATATAGGGTATCTGCAAGTAATATACTTCGTGAACACAATACAAGTGACGGTATTTTTTAATGCTTCTTTAAAACATCCTTCAATCCGCACTGTTCCTTCTTCAACAAGTTCCTGCATGACGAATTATATGACAAATCTGTAATTAAATCAAACGCCATCAAAAAACAGCAGTCATCAAAAAACAGCAGTCATCAAAAAATTTCTTGGAAATTTGATGGCCCTTATAAAAATAATGGATGCCAGTTTCTTTAAATAACGTTATATAGCCTCTTGTGCTGACCGGATTCTCCTTCGAAGAGTAATCAAACTCCAAGGGTTGATTTGGTACTTGACATCCGTTTACTAACAGGTTAAATCTGGTAATTGTCCTATCACAACGTTGTCCAATGATAGTGTAAATGTGTTTGCATGGACGGTGTAAGTTTTTACTTCAACCCGTTTATAAGGGTACACAGCATTTGACCGCTGAAGAACAGTTTCATGTGCTAATAGTATATTCGGATTAACCGCCACGTGATTTATATACATTGTTGCTTCTAAAATTTTTATTCGTGGTGTATTATCATTATCCTTAGATATCAGGTAAACTTCAGGTTTTTACAGTGCTAATACGACGCGTAAATTAACGCCATTCATTAACAGTTTGCCTTGGTTTAACTCAACAACTTGACTTTTCTTAAAGAGTTTCTGTCTTGCAAGATAACCTGCATTTTCCATATTATCCTGATCGGTGTACAAACCTACATATTCTAGATGGGTGGAGGCTGCATCTTTACCATAGCTCAAAAAGTTTTCAATGTATGCTCGATAGTTGTAATTATTATCGGTTTGCGCAATTGGTTTGCCATTCAAATAAATGGTACATTGACGAAAGAGGGAATGCAACACATTGTTTACAGGGCCGGGAGGTTCATCACGGATTGTTGTTTTTTTACCGTCCGGGTTTCTAATCCCTATATCGTCACCTGTGTACAGTTCTTCCTTGCAATTTTTTATTTTGATTACCTGGACCTTTAGGCGAAGATATATACTAGACAAATCCCTGTAAGTATCACTATGCCCTAGAGACACAAATTCCAAAACTGATGAATTATCTAATGAGGCTATTGGTTTGTACGCTACTTCTTCGGTTTTTAATATATTGCTTTGCACAGACGGTGTTGAAAAAAGATCCAGCTCCGATTTCATGCATTCGCTGTAAGCAAACATTTATCTTATTTTATCGAAAATGTCTAACAATCGTTTTTGTACTGTTCGCTTGCGCTTTATAGTTTTTTTTTCAATCTTTTTTTTGGCTTCTTAACTTTTGAACGTTTTCTACGCTTAGCAGTTGAAGGTAAATGCACTGCTCTAAAAGGAGTCGGTCTTTTTATAAGCAATCGCTTTCTGGCTCCTGAGCCTTCCATGGTATTAAGTAGTTTATTTATACCCTTTTGAGTTAAATCATGAACTGCGGCTTTTCCCTGTTCACGTAATATTTGTTTTATAGGCCGGCTACCAGCTTCTTTTAAAATAGCCTTACCAGTTTCCACAGCTTGTTTTTTCAATGCTCTTGCCCCCGAAAATACTAATGGTTGTAAGTATTTTAGTAGCCCGGAATGTTTTATTAGGACATGATCAAAGCAACAGTTCTAAGAATAGCTTTAGGAACGAACCACGCTACAATCCTTTAAGAGATCGACGAAATAAACGCACTACACACGATTTCAACAAGAGACTACCAACTAATAAGGATGTGGATCCACCACAAAAGAATAATGCCGTAAGATGTTACCGATGCGGTGAAGTGGGACATATAGTAAATACTTTCCCTTCCGCACCAACAGGAAGAAAGTGCTATAAGTGTAATGAGCCGGCCATTTTGCTAGAGAATGTAAATTGAAAAATGTGTCCATATTAAATACATATGACGATGTATCCTTGTTAAGGCACGAATTTCACAAAATTGTGACTATTGAAGGAAACTCGATCGTTGCTTTCTTCGACTTAGGTAGCGACTGTACCACATTGAAACATGAAGTTCTGACAAACAATTCGTGGGAGTTACAAAATGCGAACATTTCTCTAAGAGGCTTTGGGGGTAAAATGACTAAAGTACTTGGAAAATTAACAAAAGTGTTATGCTATTCTAACATAAAATTAGAGATAGAAATAATGGTTGTAGATGATCTTGCGCAGGACATTCCAATAATTGTAGGGAGAAATTTTATGGACCGTCCAGGTATCGAATTAATTAAACGTTGGGGTACTTCTGATTTGAGGTTAATTGAAGAACGCAATCCGGATACGGAATTGAAGATGTTGGTAGATATAAAACAAGATGATATCAAATTTGGAAGAGATATAGAAGAAAGTGAGGTGCAGTTAGTAATGCAGACTATAAAAAAGTTTAGAGATTGCTTCGCTAAAAACATGCAGGAACTTGGTAAGACTGATTCAGTGAAAATGAAAATAAAATAAAATAAGTAAAAAACGAGTTTTCAAACAAAACTGAGGCCAAGCCGCATGAAAAAGTAGAAAATAAACTTTTCTTCACACACAGAGGTGGACTCAGATTTTATTCGCTGATAATCACCGATATATTTCAGTAAGATCAATCAGAGGTAAGAAGTCATTTGATTCATGAAGAGAAAGAATATTCAAGAGAAATGTCCCAATCAAAAAATCTGAGTCCACCTCTGTGTGTGAAGAAAAGTTTATTTTCTACTTTTTCATGCGGCTTGGCATCAGTTTTGTTTGAAAACTCGTTTTTACTTATTTTATTTTCTGCCTTTTTCACGTTAACTAAATTGTTATTACGTGCTGTATAGAGATATTTTAAAACAACTTTATGACGGCTGATTTATTGAATTTTCCCAATTTTCCATGTTTTCCACAGACTTTTCCTATTACTATGAAATTTTTTTAAAAATTTACATGAATTTTCCTCGATTTTTCATGCAAGTTTTCATGATTGTTGAAGAGAAAGTATTGATGCCCGTAGGACCGAAAGAAATGATTCTGCATAGCTTATAAAACTTTTTTGTTGGAAAATTTTCCGGAAAAGTCGAAAATTTTCCAAAAAAATTGGAAAATTCTGCATTTTTCCTGAAACAGATTTACCATTAATCATATCGATGAAAATTTGTCCGATGACTTTCCCGCTTTTCCGGGTTTTCCACGGAGCTTTCCACAAAAGCAACTTTATGCAATTCATTTCGCTCTACAACTTTGTCTTAGGTTGCAAAACGCTCAAACGCTTCCTTGGTCTGAAAAACTCCGGAAAAGCGTTTTACATGAATTTTCCTCGATTTTTTCTGCAAGTTTTCACCATTATCGGAGAGAAAGTAATGATGCCAGTTGATAGGGAACTTGATCCTGCATAATTTAGAAAACTTTTTTACCGGAAAATTTTTCGGAAAAATCGGAAAACTCTGAATTTTTCCTGAAACGGATTTATCACTAATCAAATTTGTACCAAATTTTCAAATGATTTTTCCCGATTTTCCGGGTTTTCCATGGAAATTTCCGGTTCAAATTTTGATAGATTCAATTGTCACGCGACATGAACCTGTGTGCCAAATTTCAACTCGCTGTGATGACGAAAAGTGGGTCTACGAGAGTGTCGAAGATAGTAAAGAAATATATAGACAAATTCGTGTACGAGTTAAAGGGAATGGCCTCACAATTAAAAAGTCATTAGGTACCATCCTTATAAAGTCCCCTAGGGACTTAAATCAGTGTTGCGGAAATGCGTACAAGACTTGCTTGATTCAGATATAATCCAAACTTCTTCATCTGAGTATGCAAGTCCCGTTGTATTAGTTTAAAAAAAATCGGGCGATTACCGGATGTGTGTTGATTATCGGAAATTGAACGCCATCACACAAAGGGAAATATTTCCAGTTCCCAACAGCGAAGAAAATTTGAATCTATTGGCTAATTAAAGCGTATTCACTTCGTTAGACCTTATGAGCGGATATAATCAAATATCAATAGAAGACGAAAGTCGTCACCTTACAGCCTTCGTAACTCCAGAAGGGCATTACGAATTTAAAAGGGTTCCCTTTGGTCTTGCAAATTCTCCAGCCGTCTTCGTGAGACTAATGGCTGAAATTACTAAGAACGTGAAATCAAACCAAAACATCACATACATGGACGATATTCTTATTGCAACAACTTCAGTTAGTGAAAACTTAACCATTTTAAACGATTTTCTAATTGAATTAAGGAAGGCTGGACTAACACTGAACATCGACAAATGCGTTTTCTTTGAAGGTAAAATCAACTTTCTTGGTCATGAGGTTTTATCTAATGGAATTCAACCAGGCATTAATAAAATAAATGCAGTAAAAGATTTCAAGAGACCGGAGAATACTAAGGAAGTCAGACAATTTCTAGGCTTCGCGGGATATTTTCGACGTTCCGTCAAGAATTTTTCATATATTGCCCAGCCATTGAACAAACTTTTACGGAAAGATGCTGATTTTAAATGGAGTGAAGAAACAGAAAAAGCTTTTCTGTCACTTAAAGAAATATTAACTGCAAGAGCTGCTTTAACACTATACGATGAAGCAAGTGAACATGAAGTTCACACGGACGCAAGCAGCCACGGATTTGCTGGCATATTAATGCAGGTTCACGAAATGAAAGCACAACCTGTTTCGTATTTCAGCCGCGCGTAGAAACACTTGAGCGTTTTAAACACTACATGCAGCTGCGGAAATATTATTACAGGAATTTCCATCTACCTTTCATCATGCCGACAGTACGTACCACCTAAATGGCAGTTATACCCTTGGTTAATTAGCTATTTCTTAGATTACTGAGGCAAATATATTATTTATGATGGTGACCTTCAGATATCGGATTTATCACTTACTGTGACGAGAAGACAACGGCATTACGCTTCTTAAGGCTCATATTCAGGAGGGATTTTCCTGTTTTCTAGCTACTGCTAATTCAATACTTACAGGATCAAATAAAAGCTATTAGTATAATAGGAATCTGTGTAAAAATTCAGAACCTAAATAAAAAGCAACCACAACATTTGGTCTTTCTGATTTTGCAAAATATAAATTTAGAAAGTTGGGCGTGTATAGAATTCTTTTATTCTACTGGATCAAGGTGCTTGTACCTTGATCTAATGGCTGCGTTAACGGTGCTTGTACCGCAACTCCAAAGAATGTAATGAATTCTACGTCGAATCTCGTGCTGCTTAATCAAGGTGCTTGTACCTTGATTTTAACAATATGCTATGCTAACGGTGCTTGTACCGCAACGCCAACTCCAAAAAGATACTACGTAGAATTGTAAATAAAACTTCTTATTTGATGATTGAAACCAGACTGCAATTATATTTTCATAAACTTAATTTATAATACTCCAAAAATGTTTACTAAGCTAGTTTCTTTGTTTTGCAAATAATAAGAATGAGAATTTCACACAAATTCGGATTCCCGTGCATGCCTTCATAATACGACACAAATGTGCATATCGTATTTCGTCTGGTGGCGACGGGCACATGTGCATACTCAGCATAATTTGCGTGAGATTCCCATTCGGTGAGAATGGAAAAGATAAAATATGAATTTATATTTTTTATATGTATGTAGGTAGGTATATTTATTATTATTGATATTCTAGTTACTATATCTATGTAATTGAAGTCTAAACATCCTCCCCCGCGTTGAACGGTTTGTTCAACTACTCATCCAAGTGGACCTCTACGGTGAAGCTTTCGCGTCTATTTTTGCGGGGAAGTAGCGTCGGCTTGGTCTTATTGTTCTCCCAAAGATTCGCTCGATGTCTCCAGATTAAATACGACACGATCACGAGTATGCAGAGTAGGCCAATGTACCCAATGGTGTACTGATGTATGTCATGGGGCTGAATTCGGTACGGCAGCTCATGAAGTTGTTGTAAGGTGATTTTCCTTTGCAATGCTTCAAGTTCCTCAAGGTTGGATTGAAGGATGTGCGTCTTCTGGGATAGAGGTGTTATCTTTTCAGGATCAATGAAGTCTGTCAAGTTTCCACTTGGAGTAAAGGATGTTCTTGAATTGGTCGGATATGTATTGTGTCCTTGGATTGTTATGAACTCTTGTTTAATTCTGCAATGCCCTTGAAGTGTAAGAATTCCGGAGCCCACTAGCGTTGCTTGCGTGACATTTGTTCCACAGACGATGTTTATTATTGTTTTCTCCTTAACAGCATATATCCATTGATTGGGATTGTAAAGCTGTATCCATTGTTGTTTGCCTTCAATGGTCATAATTTGACAACTTGGTGACTGAGGCTTATGGTTGATAAATTCTATTTCACAAGTACTAATGTTGGCTCCCTTTCGATAAATTGGATGCCTCTGTTTGCACATGTGGTTTGCTTCTTCTGTGATAACACAAGAGTATAATTCTTGTTCGGTCAGTGGATAATATTGATCCCGATGTAAGTTGATGACCAAGAAATGTGAAGATGGTTTGATTGCCACAAATGCCTCGTTGATTAATACTGGTATTGGAATGATTCTGAATAATTCAAAATCTCCTGCAGCCAATAGAGGTAGCTTCAGCCTAAAGATGACATGATGTGCGACCGTACGACCTTCTATAGTCAAGAGGTTATAAAGGTTGGCTATGTTGTCTTGTGAAATCGGTAGTCTTAGCGATGAAGCTAGATGTGTCTTGATAGTAATTACCTCATGCCTTGGTTGTTGTGGCGACAGTAGTTCTGCGCTTACCCTTCCCTGATGAGTGTTGGTAATGACGTTCAGTATTGAGGATTGAGCTCTTTGAAAATTGGTGTTGATCAGCATTAGCTGTATGGATAATGATGCGAAGAGTTGTGCTATTTTTTCTTGATACAATTCTTCAGTGATGTTATTTAGTCGATTCGCTGTTTGAGAGACGTGGGCTTCTAGCTCTAGAAAGTGCTTATTATTCATCTCTTGATTTTTTCTTATGATATTCACTGTCGAATCTATGATAGACGTTTGGTTTCTTAGAAGCTGTAGTAAATGACCTTCATTCTGGTTAATTTTTTCAATAGTCTGAGACATCTTCTCAGCATATTCTGAATCTAATACTCCGAATATTGAGAGCACCTCGCTTATTTCTACTTGCTCCAGATTGAAGTAGCTCATTGCTGTCTGTTAATTCTTCAAAGACGTGTTCAAATTGGCTAATGATTCTCGAGCATGGACCCTTGTCGATCAGCAGTTTACACATGCTTTTCAAAATAGCAGTTCCGTTTCGGAGAGTTTCGTAATCAGCCCAATATGGTCGTAAGTCATAATAGACCACCAAATGCCATTCGTTTGCAATTATATTTGCTGCTCCCAGGTTTTCAAAATAAATTCCCGGCTGGGAATTGAATGGCGCGATTTCGACCGGTGAGCTCCTGATCGTAGGTAGGATCATGCAGGTCAATAGTAGTGTCGTGATGGTGGAGATTGGAGAGCATTTTCGTTTATTTTTTGGGGATGCATCTTTTTCTTGTCTAACCTCTTCGGCATTAGTCGAAGTTGATTGGCCGATTTCGTTGTATCTTAGATTTGTGCGCTCAACTTCAGGATTGGCAGAGTTGCCCTTCTCCTGCTTTTCCTCTTCTATGGGGAGTGGTGATAGTTTGTGAATAGGTCTGCGGAACACATTTGTTGCCGTTCGAACGTCTGCAACTCTCACTAGTCCATCTTCTCCCTTATGAGTTTTAATGATTCGTCCCAGTGGCCACTTCATAACTGGGACATTATCTTCTTTAATGATAGCCATTGTTCCGGGCTTGACATTCTCGGATTTCCTTTTCCATTTCTGGCGTTGTTGTAGCTCATTCAGGTATTCCCTTGACCAGCGTTGCCAGAACTCATTTTTGATGTGTGCCAGTAATTTCCATCTTGTAAGCATGTCTATCTTCATGGACTGAGCCTCTGGATTAACTGGATTAGTAAGGGGCTCGACGACAAGGAAGTGACCAGGTGTTAGAGCGGTCAGATCATTTGGATTCGAGGACATCTGTGTTAAAGGCCTTGAATTTAGAATGGCTTCTATCTCAATTATTACGGTTTCCAATTCTTCATACGTTAATGATGCAGAACCCATTGCTCGGTGCAATAAATGTTTAGCTGACTTTACTGCGGCTTCCCAGAGGCCGCCAAAGTGAGGGGCCCGTGGCGGTATAAAGTGGAAATCAATACCCTTTGCACTACAAGTGTTCATGATTAGTTCCTTCGAATTGTGGGAGTGGATGACTGTGTTTAGTTCTGATAGCTGGTTCTTAGCCCCGATGAAATTGGTTGCATTATCGCAATAAAGATTCTTGCAGTGTCCTCGTCTTGCTATAAAACGCTTAATTGCTCCGATGAAGGCGTAGGCCGATAAGTCTGTTACTAATTCAAGATGAGTGGCCTTGGTCGCAAAGCAACAGAAAACCGCTATGTATGATTTTAGCGGCCGCTTTCCTCTTATTTTAAGGTGAGTCCAAATGGGGCCACAAAAATCAACTCCGGCATTCATAAACGGTCGTGCTGGCTGCACTCTAGTTGCTGGTAGGTTCCCCATTAGTTGTGTCATCAACCTTGGTTTAGCTCGTGCACAGCGTACACATCGTTGAACTACAGACCGGGCAATGGTTTTACCCTTCATGGGCCAGAATCTTTGTCTGATTGCTGCAAGGAGTGTCTGTGGGCCGCAATGCAAATTGTCCATGTGCAGATCCGTCATTATAAGCTTCGTGAACGGATGGGAGTATGGAAGTAGGATTGGGTGCTTCGCATCATAAGATAGTGTCGATGCTTGCAACCGTCCTCCGACTCTAATGATTCCTCTTTCATCGATGAAGGGAGCGAGACTGTTTAATGAACTATTCTTGCTAACTTCTCCGTACCGTAGTAGTTGTGTAGAATCTTCCTTGAATTCATATTGCTGCATTTGTTTAACTATGATGTTGAGGGCCTCCTGTAGTTCGAATGTTGTAAGCACTGTTGGGTTGAAACGAGAGCTTTGTAGATAACGGATTTTCATCTTGGTTATGAAGCGCAGCATATATGCGACTATCCGTTGCAATTTCTTAAATGAGTTCTTATGATCGATCGTATCGATGAAATTAACTGCTTCTTCCGTAGCAACTAACGATAATTTTATCCCCCTTCTTTCTAGTCTCTGATCAATGTTGTTTGTGTCAATTGTGTGTGACATTGGCCAGGTGGACTCAGCACTATGTAGAAAGAGGGGTCCATAGAACCAAATATTGCAACTTTCCAATCTTCCTGGTGATATGCCCCGCGATAACACGTCAGCCGGATTTTCCCGTGAAGTGACATGTCCCCACTGTTGTATTGTAGTTAGTTCTTGGATGGCTGATACTCTATTAGCCACAAATGTATGAAATGATGCTGAGGGAGAACTGAGCCAATTAAGCACGATTTCTGAATCTGTCCATAAGAACGTAGGTTTGTCTCTTAAGTCCAAGTCTGTCTTGATGCGATCTGTCAACTCTGCCGCAAGCTTGGCTGCACATAATTCCAAACGTGGTAGTGTTGTCTGTTTAAGCGGTGCGACTCTTGACTTGGCACAAAGCAATCTTACACTTATGATATTGTCCTTACTCACAGATCTGATATATACCGCGGCACCATATGCCTTCTCAGATGCGTCTGCGAAAGCATGTATTTCCATTGAACTGGATGATGTATGGGAGAATACATGTCTTGGAAATTTTATATTCTCTAACGATTTCAAATCTTCACAGAATCTAATCCACTCTGTGTGGAGGTCTTGTGGCAAGGCCGCATCCCAATCGATTTTAAGAGCCCACAGCCTTTGAAGGAACATTTTGGCAACAACTACTACTGGTGCCATGAAGCCAAGGGGGTCAAACAAGTGTGCTATGTCTGAATATGCCCTCCTCTTTGTAACCTTGGATGAATTGTCCCACGATGTTTTTATTGAAAATGAATCTGTTTTAGGCAGCCAAGTGAGCCCTAAGGTTTTTATGTGATCCTCAGTTCCATCATTAAAATCAAGCTCTAGCTCTATGTCCTCTTTGGGAAGACCCTGAATTAGACGGGGATGGTTTGCACACCATTTCCTTAGTTTGAATCCCGCCATTTGAAGTACTGAGTTTAGCTGCGTCTGTGCTTCAACCGCTGTAGTTAAACTATTTGATCCAGCCATGACATCATCCACGTAAAAGTTAGATTTTAACATTTCGGTGGCAAGTGGGTATTTCTCTGATTCCTCTTTTGCGAGCCTCTGCAAGCATTTGATTGCCAAATACGGAGCAGAGGTAGTTCCATATGTTACTGTGTTGAGCTTATAACATTTGATCTTCTGAGCAGGGTCACTCCTCCATAAAACCAACTGATACTTCTGGTCGTTATTGTGCACCAATATCTGCCGATATATTTTTTCGATATCAGCAGTAAATACGTATCTGGGAAATTGAAAGCGAAGAAGCACAGAGAACAAATCATCTTGGATTTTTGGTCCAGTGGACAAAATATCATTCAATGATAAATTTGAAGATGTTTTGGCGGATGCGTCGAAAACGACTCTCAATTTCGTGGTACTACTCTCCGGTTTAACGACGCAATGATGTGGCAGAAAATAGTAGGGCTTTTCAATTGTCTTAATATCAATTTCTTGCATATGGCCGAGTCGAATGTATTCGCTCAGGAAATCGATGTATTGTAGTTTGATATCTTGGTGTTTAGCGAACTTTCTCTCTAGTGCTGAGAAGCGCTGTAGAGCAAGATCTTTTGACTCACCTAATTTGCTCGGATCACCCTTGAATGGAAGCTTGACAATAAAACGCCCATCAGTATTTCTTGTAGTGGTTTGATCGAAGTGATTCTCACAGTATTTTTCTGCTGTTGTAGCGATCCTGGAGCATTTTCCAAGCTGCGGTGTAGTTTTCTTCTGATAAGCTCAAGTGCCGAACTAACTTTTCTGCCTCTCCACAGAGATTCATTTTAAGGTACCACATCTTTTGACAGTCTCCCATAGGTTGTTCGTGTACCATCTGGGAGATTAAATCATAGAACTGCCGCCATTTCAGGTAATCGCCATCAAACTTAGGGAGCGTGATCTTTGGTAATTTTACTGTCGGGCTGATGCTTGACATAACCCTTGATGGTTGAGGATGGTATTTATCCAATTCTCCAGATAGAGTGATTAGCATGTCTTGAACCTGCTCCTCCAATTGGAAATACTCCTCAATATTGTAGCCCGCCTTGAGTGGCTCTCCTGTGATCTCCCATATGTTATGATGAAGTGTCTCGATTCTTGACCAATAATGGTTGATGGTCTTCATCTTTATTTCACAAAAATATTTAGAAGAGTCATGCAAACCAATCTCAACTCCTTTTAGGAGGCGGCGTAGGGACTCTATTACTGATTCTTGTATTCTAATCAGTTTGCTTATTTCATCCGTCGGATTTCTGTGTACTTCTCGTGCCTTAACATCGCCTTCCCCCATGTCATTCAATGGATCAGCTTGCTTTGTTATAGGCTGACGTGGTTCCATGGAGATTTGTTCTGCGTTTGTATTTTCTTCAGGCAATTTCTTCTCTGATTTTTCACCTTCTTGGTTTGAGGTGGTTAGGCTTGTAATATGCATTTGTATTTTGCTGCAATGGGCTTGATAGATGTTTTGCATCGCCTCGTAATAGCCGTTTGCATAATATGGATGACCTAAATCCTTACTATGATTAGTGCGGATTTCGTTGTCAGTATCTTCAAATGTATTCCACAATTCATCTAGTTGACGAATTCTTTCTTTGCAGTACTGCAGGTGCCTCCTGCTTGGGCCGTCCTTAATGTAGTTGTCTATTGCTCTTTCAATTTCTGATCCCGTCGCGTTCTGCTGTTTTGCGAGTTTCTCCATGATTGCTACTTCTGATATGCGTCACAAGCCGTAAACCTGTATCACGTCGGGGTCACCAAAATATGTATAGAATTCTTTTATTCTACTGGATCAAGGTGCTTGTACCTTGATCTAATGGCTGCGTTAACGGTGCTTGTACCGCAACGCCAAAGAATCTCGTGCTGCTTAATCAAGGTGCTTGTACCTTGATTTTAACAATATGCTATGCTAACGGTGCTTGTACCGCAACGCCAACTCCAAAAAGATACTACGTAGAATTGTAAATAAAACTTCTTATTTGATGATTGAAACCAGACTGCAATTATATTTTCATAAACTTAATTTATAATACTCCAAAAATGTTTACTAAGCTAGTTTCTTTGTTTTGCAAATAATAAGAATGAGAATTTCACACAAATTCGGATTCCCATGCATGCCTTCATAATACGACACAAATGTGCATATCGTATTTCGTCTGGTGGCGACGGGCACATGTGCATACTCAGCATAATTTGCGTGAGATTCCCATTCGGTGAGAATGGAAAAGATAAAATATGAATTTATATTTTTTATATGTATGTAGGTAGGTATATTTATTATTATTGATATTCTAGTTACTATATCTATGTAATTGAAGTCTAAACAGGGCGCTCTATTCTTAGAGCACGGCACCCAACCCATAACATCAAGATAATAATTTATTTCTATTATTCTCAAATGTAATGTCTACAGCAATAAGTTTTCCCCTTTTGCATTCCAGTATCATATGAAAAATGTTCCAGCCAACTTATATGGGGCTTTGGCTTTGCGTTCCCTGGAACCTTCAACATTTCCCTCGAGGATCATTATAGGGATCTTACAGCAGTTTATTTATGCCCTAGTTGGTTTATTGTAGCTGATGATATTGGAAGCCCTGGGAATCTCATGAACACCATTGCTCTCTCAAGCTTCACTCCTAAGTGTCATAACTACACAACAGGTCTTATAATTGCCTTATAATTTGTCTGGTAACTGTAAATCCTCACCTTTGGTACTCTAATGTTGATGTTTCACTTCTAAGTTTTATAACTACACAACAGGTCTTATAATTGCCTTATAATTTGTCTGGTAACTGTAAGTCCTCACCTTTGGTATTCGCGAAAAGAGGTGTGATCTTATAGGAAACCCTTCCGAAACTAAAACTCTGCTACGATAAGAGTCCATATCAAACCTTATGACTTCAAAAATTTTAAATAGATTTCTGCGGTATTCAGAAAACAAATGTATGTTTAAATTTAAAAATTTTTAGTAGTGTGTAGGTCTGACAGTCAAAAATACATTCATTTTTATTTTTCAGAATGTTAGTTCAACTTTATTTCACATATTTGGAAAATTCAGAAATAACTGAAATTTGGTTAAATGATCTAATGAAGCTGACGAAAGCACACCCAAATCAAATAGAATCGTGGGCGCTTCTGTATGTTGTATTTGTACGTTTTAATTACCGCGCTGGTTATAAGCACGCTAAGATGAACTATGAACTAAACAATCCCCCAGAAAAACATCAACATTTCTGGGACCGAAAAGAGATGTATTACAATGTCATACAAACTGCAAATCCCCTGTGCTACTCGGTTTACGTTTTTATGAAAATGGGATTATATAAATTTGCCGAATTAATTCTTCATGCTTGTCAAAACGAATTTGAACAGTATCAGCAGCACTATATTAGTTGTGCGCTTCTTTACCTTCAAGAGCAGTACATGGAGCTGAAGAAGTATCTCAATAATATTCCTTCGGGAGAAAAATATGTATGAATGTTTGAATTATTCAATTGATTCTTTAATTTTTAAATGTTTCATTTCTAGAAAATGTTGGTAAAACTGTTCGTGGGACACGTCAAATACACACAAAATACCGAGAAATTCAAAGCTATTAAAGATTATGAAATCGTATACCATTCAAGTGCGACTGAAGACTATAATCACGTGGCATTTTTGCGATGTGGCTATTGGGATATAGATAATAAGAATTATGAAGAAGCGAAGACCTACTTTTCAACATGTTGCAAAATGTCTAATAGCTTTCTGTCCTGGTATGGTATGGGAATATGTTGTTTCAGGGTATAGTTATACAAGCTATAAATAAAGGAACCATATTTTTGAAATGACTTCTCTACCTACTAGACTGGACAATTCAATGAAGCAGAGATGTGTTTTTCGAAAGCGACTAACTTGTACAGCAAGATGGCGGAATTATGGATTTACCTAGCGATAATTAATTTAAAAAAGAGAAGATACTCCAAGGCTCAAGACTGTTGTGAAATTGCTAGAAGGGTAATAAGAGCATAGGCAAATTAATAATTTACACTGGTTAGGTTATGTAAAACAAAATCCTCCACAAAAAACTCGCATGAATAATATTAAATCGACAATACCTCGACTTGATGACTTGGTGATGTCTAGATCTGAGGACGGCAAACAGAAAATAAGCTATGCTCGATATGATGGACCTTATTCTAATAGTCACCGGTTTTTGTAACTCGAAAATATAAATACACTTTTGCTTTCAGTAACCCAAAAATGAACTTACGCTTTCGAGTTTCAAAAACCGGACTCGGTAGTCCCGTAAAACTCAAATCAAAGTCATAAAATTGATGTGATTTGTTAAATAGACTGGTGCAAAACCTTCGAAATAATCAGCAGTACTGTTATTCCAGCATGTGCGTAATTCTAACTAAGCAAAATTTCTAGAGTGAATTGTTTTCAAACCATATGTAACAATATTGCTTCTGGTGGTTTGTGTGAAATGGTGAATGTTAAATTCATACCGATTATAAGCAGATTCACATGCAAATTTAATGAAAAAAATAATTGAAATTTCTTAAATTCTATCTATATTACATCTAGACATTAAATTTTTAAAAAAACTCGTAAATCTAAGTTATTCACAAATATCTAATCTTAATTATACAATTTTTTAAGTGAGACAAAGAATAACTCCCATATACAGGGTGATTCTGATCAAGATACCTTCCGGTATACCACGCGATTCCTTGAGGTAAGCTGATCAAAAAATTGTTCCACATACCCCCCCGCCCTAGAAACCTTTACACGCAAATTTCATAAATACCGTTATTTATTTCAAAAACTTTTGTGTGGAGAGAAGAAGGAGAATGTATGTAGTATAAAAAAAAATACGAGCTCAGGGCGAACAAGATAGGTGGAGGAAATGGGGCGGGGAGAGTGCGCGGTAGAAATGGGAGCTGATTAACGGAAAGCGTTTTACCACAGCTGTTGTGTCAATTCCAATAATTGACACTATGAAAGAACTGCGCTCGCAAAGTACAAATTAAATGAAATCTGTCAATTCCTATATTGATTTTCGAATAAAATGCAATTACGAACGAGAATCCACGTATGCTGAAATAAAATATTCTGGTGAAGTGTAGCAGTTAAATAAAAAGAGGAAATTTGTCACGCAATTGTTCACTCAATTATTTATTGCAAAAAAATCTTAATTGACTAAACAAATATTAATCTTATGAGAAAATTTATTACTTGAACAAATTCTTTCAATATGCAAAATTTACTTCCTTTTACTTACCCGTACACGCTTAGAAACTTCACTTGCAATTCAATGATTCACAATGTTTTTATATGTATTTAATAACTAAAGAAACTTAAATGTGCAAAAGAGCTATAATTTATATATATATTTATATTTTTATGTGCCGCAAAATTAGTTAGTTCAACGGGTTACAAGAGATTTAAGAATGCACAACATACCAACATACTTCTGGACAGAATCAGAAGTTGTGCTTGCTTGGATCTATTCTGAGTCTTCACCTTGCAACACTTTTGTGGCTAACAGGGTTGCCAGTATTCAAAAGTTCTCGGATATAGAGCAAGGGCATCACGTGAAGTCCAGTGATAATCCTGCCGAGATTGTGGCACGCTGAATGCTTGCAGAAAAATTATCAAATTTCAGTATTTGGTTCTATGGCCCTCCGTTCCTACATGGATCAGAGGGATGTTGCCCCCCCCCCCCCCAAATATTCGAATGTGAGTGTTGAATTAGAGAAAAAAGGTCCAAGTTAGTACTCACTACAAACAACATATGGTCACCGCTCAAAGGCTCCAAAGGGGAATCGGATATACTCTCAGATTCGCTCATAATACAAGACAACGTAAGCGACAAAGCAGACACAATTGCTCTTTAAGAACCGAAGAATTGGACAGAGCACTCGTTATCATTCTGAAATAAATACTACTTGAAAGGTACACTGTAGACCTGAGTTAATTGAGGCAAACCGGATCCATTAATAATTGAAGCTCCCTAAATAGGCTAGCCGCATTTATTGACGAGACCGGAATCATGAGAGTAGGGGCAGATTAGAGCACTCCAGCTTGTCGTACGATGCAAAACATCTTATGCTGCTGCCATATTCCCATCATTTAACGAAGTTATTAATGACCGATATCCACTTCAATAATCTACATGCTGGTACACAAACATTACTTGCAATCACCCGACAAAGGTACTGGCCAGTCAAGGGAAAGACAATTGCTAGATAAATTGTACAGAAATTCATTCGCTGCAACAGAGTGAAATCTAAGCTACTGAACTAGCTCATGAGAAACCTTCCTTTAGCCCGGGTCCAACTCGCAAGACTCACAAGAACTCGAGTAAACTTCTGTGGTCCAATTTGGACACATCATAAGTTAACGGAAAACGTCCTCAAAAGACTTATTTGGCAGTGTTCTGCTGCTTTGCCACAAATGCAACTCATCTTGAAGTTGTCAGTGACTTAACCAGGGATGGGTTTCTTGTCGCACTTAAACGCTTCATCGCCAGACGAGGCTATTGCAAGGAGATGTACTGTCATAACGCCACCAATTTTGTGGGAGCAAGAAACCGAATCAAGGAGCTCCAAGACATATTATATCCCAGTGAAGCTCAATAAAAGATTTCATCATTATGTCACAAAGAGGGAATAGAATTTCATTTTATTCCACCACGTGCCCCACATTTTGTTGGTATGTGGGAGGCTGCAAAAAAGTCAGCAAGGGCACTGCTACAAATATCTCTAGCATCAGCCACTCTTACTTACGAGGAATTATCAACAGCAGCAACTGAAATCGAGGCCACTTTGAATTGTAGCAGTTAAATAAAAAGAGGAAATTTGTCACGCAATTGTTCACTCAATTATTTATTGCAAAAAAATCTTAATCGACTAAACAAATATTAATCTTATGAGAAAATTTATTACTTGAACAAATTCTTTCAATATGCAAAATTTACTTCCCTTAACTTACCCGTACACGCTTAGCAACTTCACTTGCAATTCAATGATTCACAATGTTTTTATATGTATTTAATAACTAAAGAAACTTAAATGTGCAAAAGAGCTATATTTTACTCGAATTTATTTTTTCCTTTCAATACCGCCAAATTAGAAAATTATGCTACGTTAAAAATTTCATATATAAAAGGTAAAGAAAATTTTTCCTTTCTGGTTCTTAACTAATATATTTACTAATGGCTGAAAGTAAGTAATAATCAGAACTCAAGGTAGATCTAGTTTCCAATTATTATGTTGTGTAAAAATGACCTAATGGTATATTTTTTACATGATAAATAATTGTTCGAAATTTCGATTTACTTGAATGAATCTTTAAATGGCTGAAAGGAAGAAATTAATAATAAAAAATTCAAACATCTGGCATGCAAACACAATGAAATTTAACCCAAATTGAAGAAAAATGATTAATTCACAAAGTCTTCTTTAATTGATTCAAAAAACAAACAATTTGTCACTAATAAAATTTCACAAATAAAGTGATTGAAATTCCTTGTTACTTGTGACTTGCCTTGGAAAATTTGATGTTTCTGCAGGTGAAAAATGCTCTAAGTTTCGCTGACTTCTGTTTCCTTTATTGCTGATGACACTGGAGAAAATTTTCAAATTGTGAGAGGAATGCTACTACATATGCTCGCACTTTGACAACTTGAAAAATAAGAAGACAGAATGAAGAATGAACCCCCTTTTATAGAGAATTTTGTTCCAATTTCGTATCCATAAAAATGAATTTTGCAATTTTCAGGCTTAATTTGACTACAATATGTGATTTTGTTGTAGTCATTTGATGTCAAACTACAAATTGCATTTTTTGACATCTTTCCCATAGAAATTAGTCTTAATTTCGAGGAATTATGATAAGTTTTCCTAAATCTTGCCATAACTTTTCGTTTCGCCATATTTGACATCAATTCACAAAATTCCTCTCAGAGTTCATTTTCGTCCCTTTCACACCTTTGTGTCTCTTTCGCTCTTATTGGTGCAAAGGGAAATTTATAAAATCGCGAATTACCCGTAACACGTGAAAAATATCGCGAACGCGCCCATCGGATTCTGCGTCTCTTTTTACCCCGGGGTGACAGTTTAAACGTCGCGAAAATATGAAGTTCTCCGGTATATTTATATTCGTAATGTCAGCCGCGCGCGAGTTATATTTTATTGAATTTGATTGTGTTAAAGTGTGATTTAGGTATTGTAGGTACGATCATCGCGGGAAATACGCATATAACTACAGGTGAGTGTATAAATTTCTTAGTTTTCTGTGTTGATTAAGTATAATTTCTGCCTTTTTAACCACTGGCATAGATACCTGTCAAGGTGAGTTTATTTTTCGAAGTCTCACCAAAGGTATCTGCGCATTCTTTGTAAAAGGTAACTTAATTAGGTATACGTCCTGTATACATTGTTATTTGTTTAATTTTATGTTGTCTAACATAAAGTTCATTGAGTATGTATAGTGTCTACATGGTGCTATATAAACACAATTGTTGGTGTTGTTATTGTTTATTTACGTTTATTTCTATATTTGATTCTGTAAATTCATTAGTTAATTCATTTTATTTATTTCAGGTCGTCGTGGGACTTTTGCATCTGTGGTTTCCCAGATGCTGGTAAGATTTCTTTACTTTAACTTTTAGTCTAATTATTCCTTTATTTTTAGGTTGGTCGAACATTCTCCCCCCTGTTGAACATTCATGTTCAACCGTTTCTTGATTTCACGTATCCCTCGTTTGTGGTACTTGAAAAGTCGCAGCTCGCCATCAGCACGTACTCGCAGGCGTACCTGATAACGATCTGGTAAGTTAATCGTCTTTTCTCTATTTCGGCGTTGTTATATGTCATAGAAGTTAATTCTTTTTATGGTATCCCTTGACAGGAAGATGTCCACCCTTTCTCGAGTTGTAAACCGCTGGAAAGAGTTCTCGATTCTCATCTCGGCTTACTTGATTGTGGTAGTGACTAGAAGTCTTTGCAAATCGTTGACTTGGGCGCCATTAATTATTGCAGGGTCCTGCATGACTGGCTTCGTCTGTGGAGTATCCCCTTCTACAGCCTTGTAAGGTTTCACTGTCCTGGACAAGTCCTGCTCGCCAATCGTTGATGACGTCTCTCGAGATTCTGCGTCCTTGTCGTGGATGAAGACGCTGTTCCTTGAACATCTGGCTCTGAATCTGCCGTAGCTTCCACGATATCGGACCACAGGCTGCTGAACTCGCTTAAGTCGTAAGCAGGAGCGTTGACGGGACTTCCTGGTAATGAAAAATTGAAATTAATATCGTCATAAATATCCAAAATATCTTGGTCGACTGTAAATCCGGACATCTGTAAATAAAATTAATAAGTAAATGATTTTTGTTTTAAGGGGACAACACAACATTTAACAAATGTGTTAGTTTTACACATATTTGTTAACTATAGGGGTAACCTACAAACTTTGTTGATGGGTCTAACAAATGTGTTTGTCTGTGTCCTGACTCGAACGACACGAACTAGTCCATCAGGTCCTGGGTGTAACTCTTCGATAATACTCAATGGCCACGTTGTTGGTGCTAAGTTTTCGATCTTTAAAAGCACCACTTCTCCCTTCTGTATGTTGGTTTTTGGTTGGGACCATTTGTGTCTATTCTGCAGTTGGTTCAAGTAGTCTTTAGACCAATGGTTCCAGATTTTCTGTGTAACCAGTTGAATGTTTTTCCATCGACTGGCGTAGGTCGTATTTTCAGCCGTAAGATTCGGCTCTGAAATAGCGTTTAACGATTGGCCTATTAAAAAATGTCCAGGCGTTAGAATAAATTGATCGTTTGGATAATTGTTGATTCGACACAACGGCCTTGAATTTAAACGGGCTTCGACTTGTGTGAGTAGTGTTGAATATTCTTCAAACGTGAGGTTGGAATTGCCAACACATTTTCGTAGGAGGTGTTTTATTGATTTAATACCCGGTTCCCACAATCCGCCAAAATGAGGAGCTGCTGGTGGATTCATGTGCCATGAATTGGATTTGTTGGTACAGTACTCAGCAGCACTTGGCCAAGCTTGTTTTATTGCTTGTTGTAAGTCCCTTTCTAATATTGCTTTGCCGCCAACGAAGTTAGTGCCACAATCTGAATAGATTTCCGTGGACAAACCTCGTCTGCTAACAAATCTCTTTAGTGCCGCTATGATTGTTTCTGCTGTCATACTAGACACTAATTCGATATGTATGGCCTTTGTTGCCATACAAACAAATATGCAAAAGTATGCCTTTAGTAGTTTAGCATTTCTTAAATTGGACGATATGACCGTTACAGGCCCAGTATAATCGACTCCAACCTTTGAAAATGCTCTAGAAATATTTACCCTAGCTGGGGTAGATTGCCCATTAATTGCATCATAGTTTGTTGGCGTTGTCTAAAACACCTAACGCATTTGTGTAGCCGAGTTGTAATGCAACGTCTTCCATTTAAGATCCACACCGAACGGCGTGTTGTATTCAAAACTAATGACGTGCTGCCATGCAGTGTTTCTAAATGTACCTTATCTATGTATATCCAAGTTACATGATGATCGCGAGGTAGTATTATTGGATGTTTTCTATCACAGGATATCAGCGCATGGTCTAATCGTCCGCCTACTCGAATCAATCCATCTCTATCAAGCATTTGATTGAGCCTTATAAGCTTACTTTGATTTGAAATGTGCGTTGCTGCGATAGATCTTGATACTCCTTCGGGAATGCTGATTGTTGCACTAACTTGAATATAGTCCTTTGTGCTTGAGCATATTCAATACTAGTTAACATATTTGTGAATCTGTCCATGCTACTATGGGAATGTTTTGTAACTGCATTCCTTGTATAACAACTTTGATTAACCTCGCCAGTAGTAATGCACCATTTAATTCTAAACGTGGAATTGTTATTGGTTTGAGAAGTGCTACCTTTGTTTTGGCGGTTAACAAATGAGATGTGATTTCACCATCGATATGCTCTACTCTTAAGTAGATGGCTGCTGCGTATGCTTTGCATGATGCGTCGCAAAATCCATGAACTTGCATACTTCGTCCTGTTGAATACTCAATCCACCTTGGGACCCGTACTTGCTCTAAAAATTGTAGGTGATTTTTAAAATTTGTCCAGAATCTTTGAATAGTTTCTGTGACTGGGTCATCCCACGATGAACCGGTGATCCAAAGATTTTGCATCAGGATCTTAGATTATATGACAACTGGAGCTAACCAGCCTATAGGATTATATAATGATGTTATTGGTGACAGAATGCTCCGTTTTGTATATACTGAAGACGATGTTAGTGGTTTGATTATAAATGAAAAATAATCTTCCTTAGGAAACCATTTAATTCCTAATGTTTTCACGGATTCTGTATCCGAAAAGATCAATGAATTTATTAATTCGATATGATCTGGAGGGAGATCTTGCAGCAACTCACTAGCGTTACTGGCCCACTTCCTTAAATTGAAGCCCGCCGATGCTGTCAAGTGAATTAGTTGCTGCTGCAACTCCTTCGCTTTCGATACGTTATCACCTCCTGCTAGTACATCATCCACATAAAAATTAGTGTGAACTGCGTCTGCTGTTAAAGGCCAATTGTGCCTTTCATCTGCAGCTAGTTGTTGTAGTGTCCTAATGGCCAGATATGGAGCTGATGTAGTACCGAATGTCACAGTGTTGAGTTGGTAATCTTGTAATCTGCCTGTAGTTGGATGCCGCCAAACGATTCTCTGGAAAGTTCGATGCTCTGGATGCATTTCTATCATGCGATACAAGTAGGTAGGCTATGCCGATTCTGGCGCAAACCGTGAAAAATTATTCTAAGTCCAGAATGTAAACAAAGGCACGTGTACGTCTACGTACATATTTGACCTTGAGATTGACCTTGAGATAAGGTTTGACAGTTCACTTCCGGTTGATAGATAGGCTATGCCGATTCTGGCGCATACCGTTAAAAATTATTCTAAGTCCAAAATGTAAACAAAGGCACGTGTACGTCTACGTACATATTTGACCCTTAGATTGACCTTGACATAGGTTTGACAGTTCACTTCCGGTTGAGGTAAGGTTTGACAGTTCACTTCCGGTCTGTGGGTGTGTGCATGTACGTATGTGTGTGTGTGTGTGCCGGTCTGTGGGTGTGTGCGTGTACGTGTGTGTGTGTGTACGTATGTGAGTGGCTACGTGTATGTACATTTAGACCGGAAGTGACGTCATAGCGGAAGTGTGGTTTTGTTGATAAGGGATCGTGGGAAAATGTAGCAGGATATCCTGGTGTTGCCCGGAAGTGTGGTCTTGGTGATAAGGGTGTTGTTGTTGCCCCAGAAGTATGTTCTTGCAGATAAGGGTGTAGAATGGGCGGAAGCAGGATATCCTGTTGTTAGCCGGAAGTGATTTTTACTATAAACTGGAAGGTGACTGTAGTTTGAGTACAGTTTAATTTGGTTTTGGTGAATAAAGTGCTTGAGTATAGGACGGCAAATTGTCTGTAGGAAAGAGATCATTTGTTGAAATTTCATCCAGGAGGCCTAAAAATTCACCTTGATGCTAATTATTACTCGTTGCTAATTATTATTTGTTGTTGTTGCTGTTGTTGATGTGCGATTGCTTTTTGAGCTGCGGGTAGGAAAAATGAGCAATTTAAAGGATGTTTCAAGCAAATTATTTGAGCAGTTTATTAAAGCTTGCCCCATATTGAAAGACTGTAGGAATAAAAATGAAATAATGAAGTGGTTTCGGTATTGTGATGGAAGCACACGTTTGATGTATAAAGCTTTAAGGGAAGCTAAGACAGTTGGTGAAAAGAAACATTATGAGGCAAACATTGAACTGCTGAACTACATATTTTCGCGGATTAATTAAAAAGCACTTACATTCTGGTGGTGGTGATGGTATTAGTAGTGGAAGAAGAAAATCAAATGAATTAGTGGTGTGGAAAGATATTAAGTCAGCGTTTGAAGGACGTATTAGAACTTCAGTTATACAAAATTATGGATACAGAGATCCAAAGTTGTTTTTAGTACACACCACTAAGATGCTAACTGTACGCTTGAAGAATATTTTGAAAAAATTTAATATGATTAAAATCAATACAGTTTTATGTTGTGACTTTAAAATGGTAATCCGTGGTGCTGATAATAAAGAAGTTAGTGAATATAAATACCTACATACTGCAAATAAAATTGTGGATCAGACTACTAATATCATTGAATTAAGTGAAAACATGAATTGCGAGCTATTGACTAAATTGGAAGAATTTCAGGAACGAGATAGCGGGTGGTCTTTGAAAGAGATAATAAATATTGGAGTGAATATTAATAAATACACACCAATGCTGGGATCTTCTTATATAGATCTACCTACACAAATTCGTAAAAAGAAAGCTTGCATAAATGTAAAAATTAATAATAATGCATGTTTTGCTTGGAGTGGGGTAAGTGCGCTGTATCCAGCAAAAAAAAGTTCTGATCGTGTTACTGAATATCCGCACTATACTGATGTCCTTAATTTGAATGGTATTACATTCCCTATAAAATTGAAGAACATTTCTATATTTGAAGTGAATAATAAAATGGGTATAAATGTTTATACTTTAATAAAGAAGTAGTTCCAATCCGACTTACTATGGGTTGCTATAATAGACGAATTAATTTATTAATGTTTAATAATGACGATGATAGCTAACAATTTGATGATGATAGTGATCTTAATTATCATTTCTGTTGGATAAAACAGTTATCTAGATTAGTTTCAACGCAACTATCAAATAATGGTCACAAACTTTGGATATGTGAACGCTGCTTACATTACTTTTATTCTGAAGAAAAACTGCAAAAGCATAGCGTTGACTGTGGAGAAATGAATTCTTGTAAAATACTTTTACCATCAGAAGATCAGAAGTGGATATCTTTTCAACATTTTAACCATAAAGAAAAATGTCCTTTTATTGTGTACGCTGACATAGAGAGTATCCTACATCCAATTCATGAAACCAATACTTCTAATAATACTTTTAAAAAAATATCAAAGACATCAGGTATATGTATAGCATAGGATATTATTTCCTATGTTCTTATAATGCAGAATTAAATTATTACAACTCCTATCGAGGTCCGGATTGTCAGTCATGGTTTGCTAAAGAATTACTGAAGTTGGCGGAAGAAGTTGATACTATTTTAATGAATGAGGTACCAATGGATCAATTGATAATGAATTATATTCACGATTGAATTCTCAAACCACTTGTCATATATGTGATCATGAATTTAAAATGGGGGATATCCGTGTAATTGACCATGGTCTTACTGGAAAAGTGCGAGAGATGGCCCATGAGGAATGTAATTTAAACTATAAAGATAGCCATGTTATTCCTATCGTATTTCACAATTTGACTGGGTATGATTCACATTTTATAACTAAAGATACTGCCTTATTAATAAACGGGGCAATCAACTTACTACCACTTAATAAGGAAAAAGATATAGCTTTTACTAAGCACGTAAAAGAAACTGATGTGAAGTTGCGTTTTATCGATTCATTTCGATTTTTACCATCATCCTTGAATAAACTTGCATTATATTGCAATAACTTTGAGTTATTGAAAAAAGAGTTTCCTAACAATTATCATTTACTTTATAAAAAAGGAGTGTTCCCATATGATTATATTGACTCTTGGAAAAGACTGGATGAAACTCAGCTTCCGCCAAAATATAAATTTTATAATATTCTAAATGATAGTCATATTAGCGATGATGACTACCAACATGCTCAAAGTGTGTGGTTAACATTCAACATTCAAACACTAGGAGAATACTCAGACATATATTTAAAAACAGATGTTTTATTGTTTGCGGAAATTTTTGAAACCTCTCGGAATAGCAGCCTGAAAAGTCACCGTTTGGATCCAGTTCACTACTTCACAACTCCTGGTTTAACGTGGGATGCAATGCTACTTCATACTAGAATGAAGCTTGAATTGATCACCGACATTGACATGATGTTATTTATTAAAGAGGGGTAAGAGGAGGAGTTGTACAATGCAGCGGACGGTATAGTAAAGCTAATAATGTATACCTAAATAATTATAATCCTGAAGAAGATGATAAATATTTGATGTATTTTGATGCTAATAACCTATACGGTAGGGCAATGTGCCAGTATTTGCCTACAGGAAACTTTAGATGGGTTGAAAATATTGACAAAGAAAGCTTTAAGAATGATTCTAATGTTGGATATATATTGGAAGTTAACTTAGAATATTCACAATCTATACATGATTTACATAAGGATCTGCATCTGGCACCAACATGCCTTACACCGCCTAATGGTAAACATCCAAAACTTTTACTAACAGAATATAATAAGGAACGGTATGTTATTCATTATCGCAATTTAATGCAATGCTTAAAGTATGGATTGAAATTAAAGAAAATACATCGAATATTGCAGTTTAACCAATCGCCATGGCTGAAAACATATATTGATTTAAACACTAAACTTCTAGCCAACGCAAAAAATGAATTTGAAAAGAATTATTTCAAATTAATGAATAATGCAGTCTTTGGAAAAACGGTGGAAAATGTACGTAATCGAGTGGACGTAAAATTAATAACTAAATGGTATGGTCGGTATGGAGCAGAGGCGATGATATCTAAACCAAATTTCCATAGTCATACTATTTCTGATGAGAATTTAATAGCTAAACAAATTACAAATCGTAATGAATAAACCAATTTATATTGGACAAGCCATCTTGGATATATCTAAAACATGTATCTATGAATTCCATTATGGGTATATTCAACGAATGCTTGTATACAGACACGGACTCATTAATATATGAATTTACCAACTTATATCCATACGAAATGATAAAGCGTGTTATATACATGTTTGATACAAGCGACTATCCTGAGCATAACTTCTATGATATACCCTTGTGTAACAAGAAGATTCCCGGATTAATGAAAGACGAATTAAATGGCGAAGTAATGAGTGAATTCATTGGCTTAAGAGCCAAAATGTATAGCATCCGTACTAATAACAAGGATTACATTAAAAAGGCTAAAGGAGTAAAGAACTGCATCATAAACAACACTGTTTCTTTTGATGATTAGTTAAGTTGCTTGCAAAAATCTATTGAAATAAGTAGACGACAGCACTTGATAAGATCATTTAATCATGAAGTTTTCTATAGAGCAGGAAAAAATTGCACTCAGCCCTCATGATGATAAGCGATTTCTGATAGAGGGGAGAATGGATACGTTACCATGGGGGCATTACAGTACCATATAACCGGCATTAGCAGACACAAGTTGAAAGCTAAAACATCACGAATGATGGCACCAAGAACAACAGCCTTTATTAACACGGAGCTTGAAGTTTTGCAAAATGATATCAACGAATCATTGATAGCTGCTGCTGCTAATGAAACAATACCAGAATATCTAAGCGATGATGATGATGAAGATGATGAAGAAGATGTGGAACAATTTTTTGATCAGCTTACCTCAACGAGTCGCGTGGTATACCGGAAGGTATCTTGATCGGAATCACCCTGTATGTAGTCCCAACTAACGCAATCTGCAATTCTGTACATTCACATTTTTAACGATATTTTTCTTTTCCATTATAAAATTCAAAAGTAATACATACATATAATGCACAGGTCCATATGCAGGGTGGTGTGCGTTCCGTAAGTAGTGCACTTTATTTAACGGTTTGATAGTTGAGATATAGAGAAAATTGTGGTTTGATGATTCGTATGGGTAGAGGGATGGTTTTGAGACTTTAGATACGTTCTCCATTAACCTCCTAGTAAACCTTTCTTGTTGCGCATTCTGTGAACATAACTGACATCTCAGATGATAGTAAACAGTCTAAAATTTCCAATAAATGTTCAATCACCTTTCCAAGTCCCCATCCCCATTTTGTCGGCAGTTATATGTTCACCATAGCATTCTCTTACAAAATTTGGAAACATCAGAATGTTACCATTCATTTGATCCTACAATTTTACCCACGCACATGCAACCGATTTTTAGAGCCTCCTAAAAACACGTTTATCGCAGGATCAAATAAAAATATGCGACAAAACATATTGTTTCGAGCGTGGATTTTTGGTTCTTTATTTAAAGCACAATATTATAGATTTAATTCACAAGTTCTTTATTTTCGTTCTACACTTATAAAATTCACAAACAATTAATTAATTAACTCTACTTTAATTATCGATAGTACTATATTTCCAATTATCGCAATCCAATTACAACACTTTGTTCACTTCACTGTCTAAAATAAGACGACTCCACTGGTCCAAATCCAAGACCAAGCCCAAATCTTACACGAATGACAAAACTAATTTCAACTATGACGATTTTAACAGAATCGATATCTCCGGATATTTGTTTAACATTTTCCTACAAGCTTCATTTTGGCCTTGAATTCACTTATGACTATATTTTACTCTAACACTTTAACTGTCCGAAAAAGATAAAAAAAAACTATTTGTTACGCGATGTCTTTATTTTACAGCTTGCTGCGTGACGGCAAGCTGTATTAGTGGTATTTGTTGCTTTTGAAAGCGGTTTTTGAATTTGGGAAGAAATCGGAAAATGGATAGGTGTTGACAACTGCTATACTTATACTCTACAAGCTCTCCAGAATCTCGAGGACTCTATTCCAGAACCACCTCAAAGATTCCATCATCGATTCTCCGAACCTGAAGTTGTTTAGTCTCCATTTCCAGTAGAGATCATTACTTCCTCAATTGATCAACTCAACTCTAATTATCGCTAACACTGTACTTTCAATTATCGCAATCTAATTACACTCTTTCGCTTCTTTATTACTTTCGCTTGTTAACACTGCAACGTCTAAGACAAGACTCTTTTTTTGGCGATGACAACTGTTATATTTATACCCTAGAAACTCTCCGGATTATTCTGGAGTGTTCTATTCCAAAAGCTTCTTGACTATTCTATTTGTTCTATTCCTGAACTTTCCTGTAATAATAATCGATTTTCCGAATCTGAAGTCGCTTACTCTTCATTGCCAGTAGATGTCACCAGTTGTCTCTTTTTGTTGCACGTAACACTGCCCCCTTCTTAAAGTTGTTCGTCCGAACAACACGTGGTCCACTGTCTTGATGCTCGTAGTATTGACACAAGCGATCCAGCTGAACGATTTTTCGTTTGCCTCTTGTACCACGCTGAATCATGTATACTATGCCATTTATTCTAGTTACTACTGAATACGGTCCCTCACAGTGTTGTTCTAATTTTGTAGAACGTCCCTTACGTCGTTTCGGGTTGTACAGCCAATCAAGATCGTCTTCGCTAAATCCTGCGGAATTAGCACTTAAGTCATAGCGGGTCTTGATCCGATCGGTATTTGCTGCTAATTTCGCTCTCGTAGCTTCGTGCACATCGGCTAATTGTTGTCTGAGCTCCGATACGTAGTCTTCTGGGAACTTTTGTTCGCCTCTAGTTGTACCAAATTTGAGGCCGCTAGTGAACAGCTGAACTATAAGCCATTAGGAATATAGAAATATGTCGATCCCAATCGCGTTGATGTTCGCCCAATAGTCTGTTAAAGCGCTCTATCATCACATCAGATTGTGGGTGTAGAGGAGTTCTTCTGGTTTTACTTACCCTGGAAAGTCCGTGATTCGAAAGTCCGTCCTTGGTCCGAATGAAGTTCGTGAGGCACACCAAACCTACTGATCCAATTCGTTATTTGTTCTGCAACTGGGGTTGCCTCTTGGTTAGGAATTGCATAAGATTCAGGCCATTTACTGAAATAGTCAATGGCAGCTAATATGTAACGGTTACCATCATTCGTTTCTGGAAAAGGTTCACCGATGTCTACAGCTATCCTTGCAAAGGGGCTCCAACATGATAGTTATTCATTTCTCCTCTTCTTCTATGTGGCGGTCCTTTACAACAAGCACATACAGTGCGTGTGAAGAATGCAGCACTACTCCTCCAGATCTTGTCGCATATGTAGCCCACAAAACCTTTCTCGTATTTTGGAAATTGTTTTATGCACTCCCAAATGCTCTTCTAGAAAATGATTGACTTTGATGCTGGCACGATTATCTGCATTCGGAATGATTCACCGTTAGGTGCTTCCCTCTTGCGCTTTAATATACCGCAATCGACATGAGTTTCAATGAGCCTAGTAACTTTTCAACTTCTCGCTCCGTTCCGAAATACCCTTTCAGTGTGGTCTTTCCATGTCTTTTCGCTCTGTTCCAAAATATCCTTCCAGTCTGATCCTTCCAAGCAAGAATAGGTGAAATGTCAAGATCTTCTCGTTATACTGTTCGCAAGCTCTCGTTGTCCCAACCTGTCAATGGTTCCAACGTTATCAAATGTATAGTTGCTGTTATTTCTTTTTTTCCACCCGGACGCAATGCTTGCATTCAAGTTTGTATGGAGATCGTGAAAGGGCGTCTGCATTTCCATGGATACGACCTTTTCGGTGTTCGATTTCAAAACCTGGAGTCGCTGTATGCATCTCGCCACTTGTCCCTTACGGTTATTAAGCTGCAAAAGCCATTTTCTGGCGGTAAAAATATTTTTGAAAATGCTTTGATGAATACACAATGGCAAGTAGCTCCTTTCTTGTAGCATAATAATTTTGCTCTAATTTTTAAAGTGCTTTACTATAATAACCTACTGCAACTTCTTGACCATCTTCCTCCTGTGAAAGCACTGCACATTACATTACTGTCATTCGTGTCCAATATAAATGTGACTGGACAATTTTTGACTGCTTCTATCTTCTGTGAATCAGTTCTGACTCCTTATGAGGAACCTACATATGTGCCGGAAATACTACATATGTGCCCGAAATATTTAAATTCATTATTGAATAGAGAACATTTACTCTCACTGAGCTAGAATTTTGCATCTTTGAGTCTTCGGAGAACGTCCCGTAAGTTGTTTTTATGTTCTTCGAATATCCTTCCGATTACTACTATGTCATCTAAGTAGACAAGACATGTTTTCCAGGTTAAACCGCGTAGAACACATTCCATTAGTCATTCAAATGTGGCTGGAGCATTACCTAATCTAAATGGCATAACTTTGAATTGCCAGAAGCCACTTCCTCGGGATGTATTTCCAGTTGCTAGTAACCACTTTTCAATTCCAATGTGGAAAGGCCGGAGAGGGTATCCATCGTGTCATCTACCCTTGGTAACGGATAACTATTTATTTGGCGGTAGTCTACACTGAATCGAGTGCTGCCATCCTTTTTCCTGACCAGAACAACTGGCGATGTCCAGTGCTGTTAGATTTCTCTATTATGCCTTGTTTCTTCATGTAGTTCAGCAAATCTCCAACTTCTAGTTGTTTGGCTAATGGCAATCTTCGAGGTGTCTGTAAAATGGGCCTGGAGTCTCCTGTATCAATCCTATGCTGGACAGATTGGTTTTACTGTAATCATCATCAATCATTGCAAATAATTCCAAAAATTCACCGATCACCTCTTTGGCATCGTTGTAGTAGCTGGTATAAGTATTGCCTCCTTAATATTATAACCATTATCCAAATTAACAGTCTGATAAACAGGTTCACAATTTCCAATTATAGCATCTTCTTTTATTTGTACTTCATTTTCGAATGTGTTGAGCACTCTGACTGTAATTAATGTTCCGCCTTCTGCCTTCACTAAGGTCTTACGATGATGTTCGATATCACCTTTGTAAGGTTGGACTCCACCAGATAGAATCGGCAGGTCCTGATATCATCAGTAACCTTTGTCCATACTAGCGCTTCGGGGCATGCAGAGAGAGTAATATTTTCACAGACCATCGTTTATTTTGGAAGTATAATCTGCTCCTACTTCTAGTCTCATAGGAATTCATGTGTTGCCATATTTGAGGATGCGTTCTCCGACATCCAGATTTATTTTATATGTGGCCATGAAATCTACTCCAAAAATGCATTCATCCATGATGTCTGAAACCAGGATAGTATGAGGAAATAGTAGTTCGCCTAGTTATTTCTCCAAAAACCTGTGCTGCTTCTCCAGTTGCTGTTCTTAGTAGATATTTTGTGGTGTTGTGAAGCCACTTGCTCTTGACAAAATCTGCTCTAATAATTGATCTCGAAGCTCCAGTATCGATGGTGACCACAGTCACTTTTCCTACACTTCCATATATAACAAGACTGCTATTATTTCTCTGCAACTTGGCTACTTGAATGATGACTTCGGGGTTGTCGAATCTACCAACCAACTTCTGCCCCACAAAGTTGGTTTTTATATATTTTCCTACTCCTCAAAAGGAGAGGTAAAGCGACTAGTCGCTGCTTTTTGTCTAGTCTCTCGACGAACAGCTTGTTCTCTGGCTCGACATCTCTGGCATTCTACTCTCCCCTTTTCATCTGGTGATTCCATTTGTCGGCGTTTCCTGCAGTTCCCTTGGACGTGTCCCGGTCTATTACAATTTCAGCATCGCAAAATACCTCGTGTTGGAGTGCTCGGTGATGACTGCATTCTGTTGCAAGTACATTCCTCCACCGAAATTTCTCTCACTAGTACTGCACTCCGCGAAGCTTGTGTGGAGGATTCATACGGTAATGCATAGGCTAATGCTTCTGCTCTTCATTTCTTTGCAGCTAGCCTTAACGCTTGTTGTTAATTGTGATCTGCAATAGCGTTCACAAATACCTTCGTTGCCACTTCATTAAGGAAATCCGCATTTACGCTGTAGTATGAAAAATGCGCTAACCTTTCCACTCAGTTTACAGATGTTGTAGTGATTCACCATGCATCTGAATAATGTTGGCTAACTGCAAGCGATATACTTGCTGCATGTGTTCATCTCCCATCGCATGTACTAATGAAGTGTAATCACCTTGTTTTTCAATTGGTGCAGTTTGGAAGAGCTCTTATACAGGACCTGGAAGTGATAATACCAGTGCTGTAGCTTTGCCTTCATCATTCCATCCATTTACCTCTGAAGCTGCCTACAATTGTCTCTTGAAAATATGCCACGAATTTTGTCCATCAAATATTGGAAGTTTCATTCTGCCTGCATTGGATATTTCAATTCCTTCGTACCGTGGTTGTTGATGCTTCATCTTCTCCAAATCTGCTTTAAGGTTGTCAAGCTGCGTGGCAACATTGTGCTGGTACGTCTAAACGCAAGGGGAGGAAAATTCTTCCATCCTGAAAAACTTCAAGTGACTAGTATAGTTAACTTAATGACAAGTTAGAACACAGAAGAGTTTTCCGATTGTTTTACATTACAAATGTACACGGTAAGAAAAGGAAGAGAGACAAAAAAAAATAGACTCTTTAAAACTATTATGAATAAAGATAAAAAATTATAAGGCGCAGATTGCATGCAACGAAACGCAATGGTAAATAAATGGGAAGGGGAGGGACGGGGGAGTTCAGTTTTTAGTCTCATAAAATGTTGCCGCGCTTTTGTGCAAACTGGCTTTCTGTGAAATTATCCAATATTTTTCATTGCAAAACCAATTTTTGTTGGTGTAATTCCGATGATTGGTATGGTACATAGTTTCGAGTAAGTTACTATTGGACGTGAAGTCCAACCTGTCAGCATTGCTGACAGCTTACTCCCGTGAACAGCGATAGCGCAGGGGCCCGCTAGCACCTCTACTAGTGCGGAGAATTATAGGTGGGAGTTCACCAAGACCTGCCGCCGGTCATGTACCATAATACAAAGGTCCTTAAAGGACCCACACACCACTTATCTTTGCTTGCTTGAAGGCGCAGATGGTCTGCCTTCACTGCTGTGCTCCATCTTCAAATATGACACTGAGGGCACTAAGTTATTTTGCATGGCACCTCCAGTTGAGTGCAATACTTCCTACATTCGATATCTGGGTAAGATAGTTCCTCCAGAGCTCGCTGTCCTCGGATGCTGACAGTGGCACCACTATCAAGCAACCCGGTCTCAGTTCGCCCGAGTAACTGCACTTCGGCATTCGGCCGAATGTCATCTGGCATTGACACTGAAATGTGGGCCAGTTTCTTTCGTTCAGATCTACTTCGCCGGCAATATTCACGCCACCAAACAGTTGATTGTTTCTTTTTTCATAATTCATAATTCCTGCAAGCTCTGCCATTGAGGAGCAAATGCGGCCTCTCACCTTGTAGTAATATTGTAGACACGCATGATACGGCGTCAACGGATATAAAGCAGCACGCCCACTCGTCATTGCAGAACTTGGTGGCCGTCTTAATATCGAATTAGTGGGAGACCGAACTTCTTGTTCAGCAACATTGCCCGAAGAAGTTACGATCGGTGTTACATTGGTGTCACACTCAGGTAAGTTAGTGCTCGATGCAACAGCATCGGGCTTAATGTTTCGGAATTTATTTTTCGTCCAGAATCCTTAGCTCATCTGGAAAGAGTGTCGGGAGTTCGCTTATGCGCTGGATTTTTCATGCTTTAGTTTCTGGTAAAGCAACCACTTGGTATTGGCTTTTCTTACATCTCAACCCAAATCATACCCGGGAAGATTTGCGATCTTCCTTAATCCGAGAATTTCGAGGTCAGAACACGGACTACGAAATTCGTAAATTGATTAAAAGTTGTAAACAGGCACATCGTGAATCCTTCAGTGACTTCCGTCATGTAGTTCATAAAAACTATGGTTCATCCTATTCCTGAAGGGTAATTAATTGGGATTCTTTGTCTTAACATGAAAGCCTCATTACAGGAGGTTCACTAACTTCGTCGCATTGGTAACATTCTTGACATGCGAGATTTGTGTTATCAGTATGAAAAACTTTGTTCTGAAATTGGTGCTCCTCCTTATTTGTACTACACGCACAGTTTAACCAAGTGTGGTTCCTTCAATTATTCACTTATTTCAGAAATTTTTTGATTTTCTGTTATCGTGATTTTTTCCGATATTTTAAATCCATCCGCAGCCGAATCGGACGTAAATATCAAAAAATCTATTTCTGAGATATCTATCGGCACGTTTGCCAGCTAATTTGAACAATAGTAACGGTTATTCCAATTTTTAATTTTCTATAAAGACGATCGTAAAAGGATTGTCTGTACCGAATTTCAACATTCTCAAGATTTCATTTTCCTATTAAAAAAATAATAATAAAATGTTAAAAAATTGACACTCCCAATGGACGGCACCTGGTGGCGGCCACTGAAACTGGATCGACCTGGTATTCCAAAAGCGCATTTTCACATAACTGCTTTGTCTTCTAAATTTTATTTGAGCCAATTCGGTTATTTCCTTCAAATTCTACAAGCATTTAACTTCGACAAGTCCAGCCAAGATTTACAAAATCGAGCTTTTGTAAAGGGTTAAAGAAAATATTTTCTAACTCATACTAGCACCCGACTCACTTAACCACTCACGCCAGGCAGCGCCGGCGGGCTGTTGTATACCTAAAAAGGGTTAAAAACGATAATTATAATTAATAATTATCATTTTAAAAAAAAAACATGGAAAATATTTGATTTTCATAAATGGAAATAAGCTAATCATGCTTAAAACATGGTTAGCTTATCACCTAACAAGGCGAAGAAATTGCCATCAGCAATTTCTTCAAATTCCTTCGCATATAATCAACATATTTTTCCCACAAAACGACTTGGGAAAAATAAAAGTTTTAAATTTCAACCCAAGTCGTTTCAATAAAAAAAAGCCCCACCTGTTATATCAAGTTTCTTATAAAAATAGTTACGATAATTAACTATATTACTCAAATTAATTTCATTAAAGGCAACTGAAAATAAAATTATGAAAAACTGGACCTATATTCGAGCTACTTTCCTACTATCTAGAAAATTTAAGAATAAAAATTCGTGTCTGTTCGATATTTATTATATTAAAAGTTATTACCGTATTTATTTTCATAACGATTATATATAAATTTGAATAATTCTCATGTTATCGATGAGTTAATTGTTTTTTTATAAACAATTTCTCTCAAATTTCATCTATTTGACATTTAAATAACCACTTAGCATCCAAATCCACCTAGCGGAAAATTCTTGCGTAACTACTCAGCACATCTACTCGGGGACAAGAGCATGAGAAGTTGCGAGTAGGTAGAAGTGCTTGGGAGTACTTTACACAGCCCAATGGAACACAGCTAATGTATGCACGATAGCAAGACGATGGTTGGATATTTATGAAAATATCAAATTTCAATTTCAATCATGTTTAAACATGCCCAGCATAAAATAATTTTCTCAGGATAGGAATGCTAATTAAGCATTTTCCTATCCTAAACGAAGAGACTTGAGATTAAAAAGAGTTGATTTTTGTACGCGATCAAGATCGTCACGCGTCTCCTTTTTTAAGTGGTGAGATCTGAGTTCTCCTGATCAGGGCTGTCGCATAGAAAAACTTGTAATTTTGCAAAAGAAGTGATCGTGGTCGTGAAAAAACTTTCGGTTGTCACAGGAGAAAAATGCAAAAAACAAGTGTTCTGTAATTTAAGTTGGAAATAATAAAGTGAAAAAAAAATAAAGTTAAGTGTCGTTATGAATATGAGCATTATAAATTTAAACAATGATGCACACAGATGCAATTCTTGGAAGATCGAGAGAGAGTGGTCTTCTTGTAACAGGGTTCGAATCTTATACAAACAGTTTCTGGAAGTTTGAATGATAGCCTTCTAATTTAAACAGAGTGCAAATACAGGTACAATTTTTGGAAGTTTGAGTGATAGCCTTCTACTTTAAACAGGGTGCAAGGCTTATACATGGAATTTTTGGCAATTCGAGTGTAAGCCTTCTACTTTAAACATGGTATAAATTTCACACTTACAATTTTTGGAAGTTCACGTGATAGGCTTCAACTTCAAACAGGGTGCAAATCTTACACCTGCAATTTCTGGCAGTCTGAGAGATAGTCTTTAATTTTAAATAGGGTGCGAATGTTACAGGTGTGATTTTCGGTAGTTGGAGTGATAGATTTCTACTTTAAACAGGGTGCGAATTTTACAGGTACAATTTTTGGTGGTTTGAGTGAAATCCTTTTACTTTGAGCAGGGTGCGAATGTTACAGGTACAATTTTTGAAAACTTGGGTGATAGTCTTCTAATTTATATTTGCTAAAAACAATCTCGCATTCTTCTAAACAAAAAAAGGGGTTTAGCGAGTTTTGAGTTTCTTTAATAACCTGTTTAAATTTACATTAATTGTATTTAACAATTCTACTATAAGCTAAACGAATGTATGATAATAATTAACCATTGTGATAAATTGATGGATTTGTCTAACTGACTGAGAAAAAAATTTTTTTAATGAAATTCACTCTATCTTCAGATGGAATCCATCTTTCGTAATTTTATGACTATGATAATAATTAACCATTGTGATAAATTGATGGATTTGTCTAACTGACGGAGAAAAAATTTGTTTAATGAAATTCACTCTATCATCAGATGGAATCCATCTTTCGTGAATTTATGACTTAAAAATCCAAAGAGTTTACTCCAAAAATAAATTTTGCGCTATTAATGGTTATATCGCACTCTTACAACCGTGCAAATACTTTTTCAATATGTAATATATGTTCTTTTTTATTGTTACTTGCCACTAAAATATCGTCTATGTAGGTACGTGAAAAGAAAATCTAATCTTTTTAACACTTGATTCATAAAACGCTGGTAGGTCGGCGCATAATTCGTGCTCTTCAGTTCAGATGATATGATAAAAATCTAATAAATCTATATAGATTAATTACGGACGAATGAAATTGTTCGAACTTATTTGTGTATGTAATATAGCACAAAATGTGATTCAAGGTAATTAGATCATATATTAACAATGTAATTCGTGTTCCTCTATTCAAATAATATTATACAAATCTGATAATATATATATATATTTATATACTACATACTAATAAAAGTGTTCAAATTTATTTGTTCATTTAATAAGACAATAGATATGATACCGAACGATAAATAACTAAGTGACGGGAACTTACATAACTTTTGTTGTTGAGGATTCCTCGCCGAGGTGCCTCCGAGAGGTTCCGATATGCCACTGGATGCTAGCAAATATAGTATAATTTTATTTAGCAAAAAGTTGAGCTTATGCTACATGTACTGAGACTGTTCAACCACGGTGTGTTGCTCGCAAGAATGAGTTGAAGTTAATTAAAACTAGCACGAAAAAAAATGCTGTGGAGACTTGCTACTCCACTATGTAGATACGAATGATGTAGAGAATTTGTGGGCTATGTCGTGGATATATGTAGGAATGAAGTGGAGCTCCTACTCGACGGAACCGTGTGGACCACGCTCATGTGAAACAGTGTCTGGTTCTAGCCATTATCGGAGTAGTAGAGGAGTACTTAGCCCAATGAACAATTTATACTTTATAATGGCCACGGGCTCTTTATAAAACAAACTGTTTTATAAAATTCTTGTTAAATATGTTGTTGGAGCTTTAAAACAAACCCTTATAGAGCTAATTGGGCGCACTGTATAAGAGTTGTGGACGCTAATTTATAAAACAATAATAAAATATTTTAACAGTCTGCGAGAAAGTGTTTGAAACCATTATAAATCCACTTATATCTACAACTTGGTTTCGGAGATATTTTATAGTAGTTGTGAAAACTTGCTTCTTTGGGTCGGATTCAGTAACACGGAGAGTTGTGGAGATGAGAGTTCTTTTGACAGTAAACTCTCCACTCGGAGTTCTGTAACTCGGGGAATTTGTATTGAGAATTAGCAAACTCTCTATTCCACTCGGCAAAAAAAACTTTTTCTTCGAGAAACCCAGTTTCGAAAAATTAATGATTTGTAGCAATAGGAGCTAAAAAACCATCACAGGGTGTACATTTTCACGAAAACAAAAGAAATGTCTATAATTTGAAAAATACATGACTTAGAAATTTTTTATATTTTTCTGGTAACTGTTATGATTTGGTCTATCACCCGATTCCGGCTTGACGTGGACTTACGGGACACCCTGTATATACATACAAAATCACATTTTCAAACAGAAATACAATAGAACATACAAGGAGGCGCCTCTACAGTGAACCATAATATCAAACGTAAGTAATTTTATCTTTCATGTTTCATATATTGAATTTTTATTGATGGTACATAAGATATATTTAACACATATTGTATACATTTCCGCGAACAAATTTTTTTTTAATCCAAAGACAGAAATAAGAATAACGTTGAGTATTTCTGCAACCTGTTAGCCTTCTAGTAGGTTCAGTGGTTCGAGTAATGCTCTGTGAAATAAAATAAAACGAAGAAAACATTAAATAAATAAACAGAAAGGAAAGCTAACATTGAAATCAGAATACGAACTTAGTAAAGGGAGATGATTGGATTCCTGTAGCTCGCTATAACCTCTAATTCCCACGCCGGGTCTTTTTAATATTGTTGTCTCCTTATTCAAGGGTATAAATGTATCATTTCTGGAACCCCTTGCTCCTAGATAACTATTGATCACAAGATGACTTTTCGATTTTAATTTATACATTCACCACAATTCTTTTCGAACCCCAGCAAAAACTTTCTTTTTTCTTCCTCAAAATCACACATTTCACAAGCCAGAGCAGCTCTCTTCCCCTTCCTTCTGTCAGACGAAAAGTAAAGGAAGCGCTCTTCTTGCCGCGGGTGCGTTCGTGATATCTGTCTGATAGTAGGCGGCATACACGCTGTAGTATTTCTCAGTGAGTATATTGCTATATGCAATACGCTACGACCATAACAGGCACTAAACAGCTTACTATTTTTACAACATTATTAAGGGTACTTTCTTGCAAATATCCATCAACTACATTCAATATTATTTTCCTCTGATTATACTGACAGTTCAATATTTATATTTAATTTAATCTAATTAATCTAATTTTTCTGGTAATAATGGCACTTTGCAAGATTTGCTCCACTAAGGTTGGTGGCAAAGAGGCAGTATGCGATGGTATTTGCGGCAATGTTTTCCACGTTACATGCTTGAAGCGAAATACTTCATCTTCGTCTTTGGACACACCACCTGCAGTGAATGCTCTGATATCAACCCTTGTCACATCCTACGACTCATGAAAAGTTTTTCGGAGGCAATCTCTGGAAACTAGTCTCTTATGCTTGTGTAATGTACGCTTGCGACATAGTAAAGCAAATGCACGCACTGTTTGTTGTCACTCCTAATTATAGCGCGTCACCAAAGTATACGCACTGATTAATGGCGTCAACACTATACTAGCAGCGGATACGCCGATATAGCTAAAGGGTGAGTTTGATTAGTGAAAGACACGCCGTATGGCAGCGTTAGCTTGTAAAGTCAAAAACTGTATTTACTTCATTTGCCTCGCTTAATTTATACAAATTTAAACAAAGAAAATTGATCATAAGAATCGATTACTACTATGAATGTTTACATGAATGTGCAATTCTTTGTTTCTTACCCTACTTTCGTTTTATTTTTATTCATTGAAAATTAGAACATGTAATTGCTATAGAGAGTGAACATGAATGTACACACGGTGAATCATGTTACACAATTTCTTTTGCATACTTGACCTAGAACGATGAGTCAGAGTGTGGACATTCGTAATGATAACAAAAATGAAATTATGTTGTCGTTTTTGTTATTGAGTCACTATGTGTGATTTATGTGTGTGGTGTAATGATATCATGATATCGTAAAATCATGAGATCATTATGAGATCACTACACCCTCACCCTTCCTGTTGAGTCTTTATAATTTTTAAAGACGAAACACAGATTATACCAAAGTTTAGCACTATTTTGGAATATAAGGACTTTATGAAATATATATTATATTATGCTAAAGTTTAATACTATTACCAATAATGATATCCGTAACTTTTATCTACTTAGGTTTATACACATTATGAGATATGAGAACGGTTATGTTGTCATTATGGTTACATGTTTACATTGTACATATCTATTTTTACATCGTATTTCTTTAATCTATCATTATGATTACATATCTAATTTACATCGTATCTCTTTAATCTATTATTGTGGACTTTTTTTGGGTGTGCTGTTTATTTCGATTATTGTGTTGACACCTTCTCTTTGTAATACTTTGAATGGACCTTTATATGGTTTTTGATGTTTCTTGCGATCTTCGTTTCTCAAGAGTACTAAGTCATTAGTTTTGATGTTTATTGGATTTGATGCATTTTGCTTTTCAACTCGCTTCTGTTTAACGTTTTCTATTAAGTTTCTTGCTTTTGAAATAGCTGTTCTCAATCTGAACTTTAGTTCGTTTGCATAATTATCTAGATTGTAAATTTTGTCACTATTGTTGATTACGTCAAATGGGAGGTAAGGTAGTTTGCCAAATATTAATTCGTACGGTGTGTAATTTGTGTCTGTGTGAGGTGTAGTGTTGTAGGAAAAAGTGTAATAAGGTATCCATTTATCCCATTCTAAGTCTTCGGCGAACGAAAGCATGTATTCATTAAGAACGCGATGGTTTCGTTCCGCTATTCCCATACTTTGATGATGATAAGGGGTGCTAAAATTTTGTTTTATTTCAAGTAGTTTACATATTTCTCGCATTAATCCGTTAGTGAATTCTGTACCTTGATCCGTTTTTAAAATCTTAAAATGTCCATATTTTAAAATAAATTCCTTTACTATTGTTGAGGCTACTGTGTTAGCTTTTTTTGTTTCTAAGGGTGCTGCTATCACGAATTTCGTCAGTTCGCACTGCATGGTTAGTATGTATCGGTAATTATTCGAGATCCTAAGTGGTCCTACTATGTCCATAGCTATGGTTTCGAAACTTGTTGTCGGTGTGTTGGTCTTTATCATTTTTTCTTTAGTGTGTCTTACTTGTTTGTTTAGTGCACATTGTTCACAGCTGTTAATATAAGCTTTTACCATTTTGTTTATGTTTTTCCAACAAAATCGTTGTTTAATTTTTAGTACTGTTTTTCTTACTCCTAGATGTCCTCCGTGTGGTGAATTGTGATATTCCTCTATTATCTTGTTTTGAGTTTCAGTGTTATTTATTCTCTTAGGGGGTTCATATAATATTATGTTTAGTTTCGCGCGAGTATTATTTTCAATTCTTTGTTGCAACGTGTTTAATAAATTTTTAAATTTTTCTTTTGGAATGCATTCAAATATATTATCTTTGTTTGATAGAGCTAGTTCATGTATATTCATTTTGTGTGTAGCATCCAATAGCTTCTTCATGATAGAAACGTATTTCATATCAGAGTTATTGTTATTGTTTTGTTTACTGCTACTTCGTAACTTTTCCGTGATGGAATCTTGTTTCGCATCAGGGTTGTCGTTACAATATACTATTATTTCGTTTTTCGTACGTTCGATTTCTACTTGTTTCTTATAATTGCGCAATATTATAAATTTTAATTTTTTTATATTTCTGATATCAGATATGGAGGTGCAATCCCAAGTGTAAAGTTGATCAGGCTTTAACTGTGGTTGGAAAACATTTCCAATTTTTGCTTCCTCATTATTGCATGCTTTTTGTTTTTCTATCATACCCCTTGTTATCACTAGTGTTTTATTTACTGTTAGGTCTCTTTCTTCCGGAACCATATTTTTCAGAATATCGGAGTCTAGTTTTATTCTTGACAATGCATCAGCGTTGGTGTTTATTTTACCTTTCTTAAATACTATGTCGAAATCATAGTCAGCTAAATCTAATCTGATTCTCGTGAGTTTTGACGAAGGATTTTTGTGTGTGAATAACGATACTAATGGTCTGTGGTCAGTGACTACAATGAATCTTTTTCCGTATAGGTATGGTCTGAAAAAGTTTATACCCCAATGTATTGCAAGTAATTCCTTTTCGATAATAGGTTTGTTTATATCGTATTTTGACAATGATTTACTTGCGTAGGATATCGGTAAATCTGAACCAACTTCACCTTGTGAGAGAACTGCTCCCAAAGCATAACTTGATGCGTCTGTTGTTAAGATGAAAGGTTTGTCGAAGTTTGGATACTGGAGTATTGGTGGTTGTGTAAGCTTTTTCTTTAGTGCTTCGAATGCTATTTGGCAGGATTCATCCCATATAAATGGTGTGTTCTTTTTTAGAAGAGAATTTAGGTTCTTCGCTATTTCTGCAAAGTTAGGGATAAATCGTCTGTAGTAATTACAGAAAGCTACAAATCTACGAACTTCGTCGGCATTTGTGGGTACTGAATAATTTTTAATGACTTCGTATTTGGAGGGGTCGGTTTTTATGCCTTCATTTGTTATCAGATGTCCTAGATATACAACTTCGGTTTTTAGGAATTGGCATTTACTTGGGTTTAGTTTGAGATTGTATTTGCGCAATCTCTGAAATACTTTGGTCAGATTTGTATTGTGGTGTTTAATACTACAACCGAAAACTATAATATCGTCTACATAAAGGAATGCTTCGGAACTGAGTCCGGTAAGAGCAATTGTTAACATTCTTTGAAAACTATTAGAAGATACTTTTAATCCAAAAGGTAGTCTTTTGAATTGAAAATGGCCGTTTCCCGTTGAAAATGCTGTGAGTGGTCTTGAGTCCTCCTCAAGTTCGATCTGGTGGAATGAACTAGTCATATCAAGAGTAGTGAAATATTCCGCTCTTCCTAACTTGTCTAGAACATCCTCCAATTTAGTTAAAGGGAACTTGTCGCTAACAATCCTGTTGTTCAGCTTTCTGAAGTCTACTACTAAACGCCATTGTTTTTTATCGCCAGTGCCTTTTTTTGGTACCACGAGTAGTGGAGCATTATAAGGGCTAGTAGATGGTTCAATGATATCATTGGCTTCTAGCTCCTTGACTTGTTTGTTTATTTCCTCGTTTTGAGTGTGTGGTAACCGGTAGTTCTTTATGTACACGGGAGTATTATCCGTGACTTGGAGTGTTTGCTTGTAAAAATTGTTCGTAGTCAAAATTTCATCTTGCAGGTGAAATATATCATTGTATTCCTTTATTATTTCCAGTATGTTTGCCTTAGCTTCTTTCTCTTCGTAATCTATCTTTATTGCCTGTAGCAGTTTGTTTATTCGTTTCGTGTCACGTTTTTCTTTTGTTTTTACTAGTATGGAATAATTTTTCAAGGATTCCATTTCTACTCTAAAGTTTGGTATTGTTACATCTTCGCCGTTAGTATTTAGCATTTTAATGTGGCATGCGCCTTTCGCTGGTATTATTGTGTTTGCTATGAATACACCACTCTGTAGTTCTTTATTCAGTACTATGCTGTCTTCTTGTCTAGAGAGACATATTGGTATTATCGCTTCTGTTCTTGCTGGAATTTTTATCTGTGTTATCTGTAGTGGTTTCATTTCCATAGGTAAGATGATTTCGTGTTCGTTCACGTTAAACGATATAGTGAACGTTTCGTAGTCTCTTTTGCATAGGAATTTTCTTAATATGTCTCGACCGATAATTCCATCTGTATCAATTGGAAAATTTTCATCTACTAAATGAAATGAATTACTGACTCTGTGGTCTCCAATGTGTTGCATTAAGCTTGTTGATCCTAATGAGGTAATTGCTTCCTTAGTAATTCCTGATAATTTGCATTTATTGTTTGGATTTAAATAAAAATTAGCAATGTTTAATTTAGTTGTTTTTATTATTGATACGTCTGCGCCTGTGTCTACTAAGAATTTAAGGTGTCGATTGGCATTCTCACAATATAATGTTATATAATTCGTGCAGGTGTATGAGATTCTGTACATCTTATTACATTCTCCTGGCAGGGTCGCCATGTAATGTACGCTTGCGACATAGTAAAGCAAATGCACGCACTGTTTGTTGTCACTCCTAATTATAGCGCGTCACCAAAGTATACGCACTGATTAATGGCGTCAACACTGTACTAGCAGTGGATACGCCGATATTGCTAAAGGGTGAGTTTGATTAGTGAAAGACACGCCGTATGGCAGCGTTAGCTTGTAAAGTCAAAAACTGTATTTACTTCTTTTGCCTCGCTTAATTTATACAAATTTAAACAAAGAAAATTGATCATAAGAATCGATTACTACTATGAATGTTTACATGAATGTGCAATTCTTTGTTTCTTATCCTACTTTCGTTTTATTTTTATTCATTGAAAATTAGAACATGTAATTGCTATAGAGAGTGAACATGAATGTACACACGGTGAATCATGTTACACAATTTCTTTTGCATACTTGACCTAGAACGATGAGTCAGAGTGTGGACATTCGTAATGATAACAAAAACGAAATTATGTTGTCGTTTTTGTTATTGGGTCACTATGTGTGATTTATGTGTGTGGTGTAATGATATCATGATATCGTAAAATCATGAGATCATTATGAGATCACTACACTTGTTAAAATTAGCCAGTTTTCAGCCAATCTGTCTATTTTCCAACAATTTTATGATAATGGACACATATTGAATTGTAAGATGGAGACCGTTCTCAGCTTGACTGACACATTGAACTCTAATATCTGCTATTGAAAACGGTAAGCAAGTGGATTCCATTTTCACGGATTTGAGTAATGCTTTTGACCGAATCAATCATAAAATTTTAATTCACAAGTTGACTGTTCTTGGTTTTCTACTGTATTTTTCAATTGGCTTCGTTCTTATTTATCTTATTGTACGCAGCGAGTCATATTCCGCGCAGCTCTTTCTGACGAAATAGATAATACTTCCGGCCACTCCTTTTTACAATTTACATGTATCTCTGATTTTGGCTAATTCAAGAATTCTTTGCTATGCTGACGATGCCAAAATCTTCCGCATTGTTTCTAATGAAAACGAGTGTGGATTTTTAAACTCGGCCTTAGACACCTTTTGTAAATGGTGTGCTATTAACTGTCTTCCTCTGAATATTAGAAAATGTACCACTATGTCCTTTTCTTGTAAAAGGAGGCCATTGGCGTTTAATTATACTTTAGTTGGATGCTTATTAATTTGACTTGACAAAACCAAAGATTTGGGTGTCTTCCTTAATACTCGTCTTTCTTTCGAGGATCATATTGACGCAATCGATGCCAGGGTTAATGCTACTTTGGGGTTTGTAAAGAGATGGTCAAAGGAGTTTAATGATCCATTCATAACGAAGGTCCTTTACTGCTCATTCGTTAGACCTATTTTGGAGTATGCCAGTCCGATCTAGTCTCCTTTCTATGCTGTATACATAGATCGCATCGAGGCTGTGCAGCGGAGATCGCTCGTTTTGCCCTGTGTGGGCTTCATTGGGATAACGCTATTATTCTATCTCCATATGTCGACAGGCTTAAACTCTTTCCTTTGGATTCTCTCGAGAATAGACGAAAAACTTCCAGAGTTGTTTTTGCATTTCAGTGTATACAGGGAGCGATAAATTCCCCTGAGCTCTTAAATACTCTTAATATATCTGTTCCTGTGCGCTCCTTGAGGAACTACGACTTCTTCGATGTTCCCCAGCATAGTACAAACTATGGCATGCACGAGCCGATTTCATCAAAGTCTCGTCTCTTTAACCGTCAATTTGATTGCATTGACTTTCATCTTTCAAAACATCAAATAAAAGATCAGCTTAGTTAGAGTTACTTTTCTTTTCATTATTTTGTTATGTATACCTTCTGTCATTACATTGTTATGCATACTTTTATACTTTTGTAAACTCAGTAGTCAGATCTTTGATGAAGTTCTTAATAAATAAATAAAAATAAAATAAAAAATAAATAAATAAATAAGTCGTCATCTCGACCCGAATTAGAGTTCGTTTTTGTTCTTCTTGGCTCGATATCGATTGTAGAATAACTTCGAGATCGAAGTCAAACTTCGATTGAACGATTGACTTTAGATTCGATCTCTAATCTTAATATATGCTACGATAGGATTTATTCGAAATTATATACATGGTCACAAATTTCCATGCAAAGTAACATATAAAATAATTCGGTCAAGAGCCAGTCGAGCTGTTGGCATAAGCGTTCCATACCAGAAATTTATCAACGAACAGTCGATTGACCAAATTTAAGTAAATTTAAATCTGGAACATTAGTAAATACTGTTTTGGTAGTACTTTCGAGTGAGTACTATTGGGCGTGAAGTCCATTCTGTCAGCATGAGCTGAGAGCTCACTCCCGTGATCAGCAGTAGCACAGAGCGGCATGCTAACACCTCGACTAGTGCGGGAGAATTATAGGGGGATAACCAAAAACCTGCCGCCGATCACGAACCATAATACAAAAGAAGATTCACGCCTGACCTAAACATTACACCACTTACCTTGACTTTATTGAAGACGCCGATGACATGCCTTCGTGCCGTGGCCCCATCCACCCTTTGATACTGTGGCGATATGGATTCAGTATCCCTATAGATGACCTGAAATTTAGTGGAGGAGCGGACTTATTCGACCTTCATCCCGAAAAAAAGCGCCAGGAGAGTGAGAGTAGAAGCAAAGAAAGCTCTACAGATTAATTGACATTTTACTAGCTACTTCGATTTCTTCTTGACATTTAGTTAATTCAGCAGTCAATTACAAGGGATTCAAAAAAATTAAACTTACAAAAATTCCAACAAAATCCAGTGTCTAATGCTCTATTAACACAAACTTGTTATCGGCTAGCGATCTATAAAATAATAAACTACGAATTTATTTGAATTTGGCTGTTTGGCCGGAAAAAAACCTTCGCAGAAACTGACACATTTTTCTTAACTAAAGCCCTAAATTTAAGGAACATTACATTATAATACCGAATAAAAATATAAGAAAAATCCGACATGCTTGCCTTTTCTTTTGTCAAAATCAAAAGCGATGATTCAAAGTTCAACATTTCTGATTATTATCATACCTGAAGCCTACAAAGCAATTTAGTTACTAGCTTCACACCTAATCCTTTATATTTTCTTCAATTTCATAACTAATCCTAATTTAAACACGGAGAACATTTCAGATAGTACTATGCCATAAGCTATGTTTCTCGAAAGGGTAACAAAACATTACAGACATCTCTCTCAAAATTTCAAGCGAATATATCAAAATGAATAATAATATATAATAAATTTGTTATTAGGTACCTCTTGTTCAGACCACACCAATTTTCCTAGATGCATTTCCTCCCCGATAACATTAACTTACAAAGCGAAACAAATAGAATGCCAAATATCTATATTTCTAAAGCTCAAATCACAAAAAGTTTTCTAAAGCAAAACAAACTCCCCATCTGCAGCTTCCTGTATATCATCCAGGAAATTTCATTTAGGAACTAGATCAATTCACGTCTGGAACAACTCCACTCAAACGGAATAGAACCTTAAGGCTACAGTCTGTTCTCTTCTACAGTACACTAGAAACAACCAAAAACTGAAAGTAAACAAAAGCACTAAACAAAGCACTAAAATGTAGCAAAACTTGCCATTTCCCGTGTATATTAACAATTTGGTAATGTCATCAAGTGACATTACGTCAGCCACACATTAAATTTTGACACATGTTCTGTGACGTAATTTAGTAACTAATGTATATACATTTCTATAGGAAAGACAGAGTATTTTGTTCTCTGTACTGTGCTTTCCTATACATTTTCACGATATTTCGTCACTAATGGTGGAACGTGGTTCGTAATGAGAATATCTTGTATTCTCTGTACCGTGGTTAGGCTGTTTGTGGCTCATTTAGGAATTCGAAGAAATGAAACTAGCGTTGGCAGGGCAACACACATAGGACAGAAACATAACTGGATATAGCGGTTATAAAAGGGCGACGATCCGCAGTGGAAATCAAATTTTTTTTCGCAGAGTTAATCTGAGTATAAGAATCGCGTTCCCTACCTTTTGTAGAAGTTAACTCTGGCTTTCAACGATTATCTGAATATTTCAATTATCATACAGAAGCTAATTTTATTCAGAGATTTATCTGAATATTTCTTTATCACAACTCAATTCTCTGCCCTAATGTCTACACGAAGCAGCACTTGTATACTGCTACCCTAAACGCAGTAATACCTGGTTCTTTTGGCTTACACGCTGCAGCACATACATTGTTATACCAAAGAACATCTAACAGTTGTTATATGTTCTTTGTTAATACCTTTTGGCTTACATGTTGCGGTACATACATTGTGCTATCCCTTTGGCAGCAGATAAATTTCATTACCCCTTTGGCCTGCCTATACGCTGCAGCACATATATTGTGCTACTCTTTTTGCCTTACATGTTGCATTACGCTCACATAAATTCACAAAAGTTTTGTTCTGCTTACAGAAAATTAATTCTGTTCTTCTTTTTCTTTTAGAAGTAAAGGAGACCAAGTGACGTCGTTTGGACTAAGTTGAATTTTATATTGAATTTTAATTTGTTTGAAGTTTCTAGTTTTGAATTTTTATTTATATTGGTAATTTTAATTCTGAATTGTGATCAAAACGAATTTGCAAAAATGTATGTAGCAAGTTTACTTACAAAATGTTCGTTCCCTCGAAGGAGCTCCCTGGAGGCGTGTGTGTGTAGTTACTTTTAATAAAACTGTAAAAAGTTAGATTGTCTGTACGATATAACATTTTTGCACTTCCTAATAAGGTATTATCGCGTGCACTTCTGTTACCAACTTGGACTTGGACTTGGGGGTTCGTTACATTTCTCACAATACTTTCCTCGTCTCACTATAGGTTAAAAACATGCCGGTTGCTACAATTTCTTTTTCTATATACTACGTGGCTACCTATTTGGGTTTTCGCTATAAATAAAATCTTGTCACTATGGATAAATACTTAATAGATAAACTTAGTTCACATTTGTCTGATAAAAACTATGGTACACATCTGAGAGTTCTCCTTTAGACACAAGACCAAGTCTCGAAGGGTAGTCTTTTGCCACTTCTGTCTCCATAAGTCGTGGTAGGTAAACAGTCACCAACTTCCTATCCTCCTTTTCACTTATCATGTAGGGATGCTCTAGGATGATAGCACACTGCCACCCAGTGATCGTTCTTGCTTCTTGGTCAACTTGTTTGCTAAACCTGTAACTCCTTGTGTTTATATGGAGATTGTAGAGATGACAGATATATAGACAGGAATATAGTCGTATGGTTCGAGAAACTTATTTCAATCACGAATCTTGAATTCGTTGCTGTTTAACTTTCTCGTGATAATTTCAATTCGTGTTGTTATCGTTTAATAAGGCCCCTAAGAACTGCAGGCTTAACTTCTAGTATATCAGTTATACGAGGTTGTACACCTGTGCTTGGGTAGCACACGACCCAAGACGCTATCGAAGGGAAAGGTGGAATTCCCCCTTTTTTTGCGATATCTTTTGAAAATATACTCGTGCTCGATGTATCCCGCTTTTTATACCCTAGATGAAATCTATAGGGGTATACTAAGTTTGTCATTCCGTTTGTAACACCTCGAAATAATGATGGTAGAGCAAAATGAATTGGACACCCACGCATAATATTAAAAGTTATTTTGATTTTTGCATGTCCGTCCATCCGTCCGTCTGTCTGTGCGCACGATAACTCGAGAACGCGTTCACCTAGGGTGTTTTTGTTTTTGCTTCGGTGTTAACCCTCAAGTCCATTTTGTGTTTGATTTGCCAGAGTCGTGGCACTCTTGACTCCCGAAGCTGTCACTTTCTGTTTTTGTTTGCTACTTGGGTTAACCCCGGGTTAACCCTAGCTGCTCCTGCTCCTGACTAGGAGCCCCGCTGTTCTTTTTTTGAAATGTCAATGAAAGAAGAAGAGGTTAGGAAAAAGTTTGTGATTGGTAATTTTGACGTTTGTTGCTTCCTTTGAGCAAAAACACGAACGTGGCATTTCGGAGTTAAAAGCTTTTTGACAATGTTCTGACATGTCCCCGGATAACCCAGGAATCACGTTCCGTAAGCAAAAACAAAAACCCTCCTAGAAAGCTGAAATTTTGTACACGGACACTAAAAAAAAAGTAAAATTAAGTTCGAAAATGAGACAAATCGGGCAACTCCTTCGTGGGGTTGCCATACAAAAATTTCGTTTTCCAGGATATATTTGGACTTGAGAACACGTTGACATAGAAAGCTGAAATTTGGTCCACTCTGTTTTCATACTAATAGCAAATAAAATTTCAAAAATGGGCTAAATCGGACAACCTATTCTTGGTGTTACCATATAATAATTTTGGTTTTTTACATATACTTTGAAAACGATCACACCTAGACATTTTTATTGTACTAAAAGCTTCTTCAGAATAAGAAATCCTATAAAATTGGTTATAATCATTTTTTTTGTCCGACGAGCCGTTCTAGAAATATAAGTGAGAAACCAATGCAAAAAATTACAATTGATCAAATGGGTGACCATACGAAATTTCATACGTGCATTCATCTAGGGTATCATAAGAATTGGGCTTAGACCAATTCTAGCTTTTTCACTTGTTATTTCAGGGTTCGACTGCCATGAGGGCCCCTTGTACTCTCTTTTAGCGTGACCCAACAACCAAATAGTTAGGTGCTCCTTATTTATTGCATTACCATGCAGATGCCGTTATCCACCTCCTGTCTGGAAATTTGTTAGCTCGGTGAAAATGTGATAGCCAAAAATTTGTTTCCTTACTAGAAGACTATCTTTAACCAACTTCTCTATTTTAGGTCCTCCTCTTCTCCTTGCCAACCTGTTTTTTCGGCTCCGTCCCGCCAGGTTGACTAGTATCGGCATGTCACCGGCGGCAGCACATTCGCCGTGTGGACTAATGTAACTCTGCTACCTCTGTCGGCTTCATACATTCAGCATGCTGCTGCACGCGGCACTCTCCGACCATAACAATACGGTACCTATTAGTGTTTCCCTATATTTCATACGTTTTAAGCACTTGTTATGGTCGTAGCATATTGTATATAGCAATATGCTACACTGAGCTAGATACACGTCTAAGCGACCCGTAGCAGTACGAGGTGGGCGCGAACTGTCTCACTGGAGATCGAAACGCGCCGCACGCACCCAAAACGAAAAGGAAGAAGAAGGCTTCCTGGAAGTCGAGCTGAAGAGGGAGAAGAAAGAAGAGGAAATGACATTTTTGTCGTCAAGAACCAGAAAAATTAAAATCACATATTATCGGCAAAAAAAATTAAAATCGAATTTAGAAAAACAGCGAAACATAAATAGTGTATGGTAACGTGAAGGCTAGGACAACAGAAAAGTGAGTTTTTGAAGTACGAGAAATAAACCCATGTGATCATAAGATATCTGAAGGTCCGTTTCAAGAGTTAAATACAGACACCGAAGCAGTGAGCCTCAGTCAAATTATTTCCAGATTAAGTAATACCTTTCTCCATTGAATTGGTACAAGGCAAGGAGTCTCTTATATTTTCCTCTCGGTGAAAATATAGAGCTCAAGATACGTGTAGAAATTTCTCGCGAAATACAGAGAATACGGAGAATAATCGAGTAGGTATTCAGCATCCAAATCCATTGTCATTAAACATCGTGAGGACGTAACCACTGTGCGCAATACACCACCCACACAAGTCAGGTACACAAAGGAAATGAAGGTGTGACAGGGGGTAAAATTAACGCGTAAATTTAATTAATGTCTATAATTTAATCAGGTTGGTTCCGCGGTACGGCCCTCTGTCAGCAGTTTTTAGCTGAAAATTACATAACACATTAATCAAGTCTAAGCCAGGCACGGGAAGCAGTCGTCATGTTACAAATAAGGCCACAGCCTCCATGCAACCTTTTTGCCAACGTATAGGGAAAAGCTAAGCCAAACATAAAGAACAAAAATTTACATTTAAGCAGACTATGGGAATAACCAGGAATTTGTGTTCAACAAAAAATTTTTATTTATAAAAATTACAGACACGACTCTAGGAGGACTCTTCGATTATTATTATATTGGTGAGTACTTGTACACATTTTCCTGTAATAGAGTTATCTAGAGTAGAGTGATAGATGCCGCATAGATAGTGAAGTTACAAGTTACCACATGGCAAAGGCTCGTCAGGTTATAGACAATAACGTTATCTTTAACAACGGAGAAACTGGAATCGCTTAGATTTCGGAGAATAAAGAATTAGGATTTTTTTTAATAAACATCATAAAATAAACAGGTTTGCGACACTTAGACATCGCAGATGCTAACAAAAGAAAGAAGGTTTACAGATAAATACCAGAGATAAATCTCCGTCATAAAAATGTTGTTATAGATACAAGCATATAGATATGTCATATTTGCCTTACCATTTACGTTAATTAAGTTTTTTTTAGAACTAATGGTATACAATTTTGAATTTTACGTTAATTAAGTCTTTATTAGAACTAATGGTATACAATTTTGAATATATCTACATTGAAATTTCGTCACAAGAATGTTGCCTTAGATAAGAACACACACATGTATGTTAGATAACTCTAACTCAAACTAGCGTTTACATTACTTAAGCATTTACTAGTATTAATGATTTGAAATTTTGAAACATAACTACCAACATTGATTTTTTTTCTAAGAAGATGACAATAGGTCAGATCGTATATGTATATGTCAGAATTAGGTTAACATTTGCATGACAAGAACATTCATGTGTGCTATTGAAATAAAGCAATCTTGCTGAATTAAATGTACTCGTAGTAGCTTTTCGTCCAACTGACCTGGCATTCTTAGACTCAGGCTCGATTTGTTGTGGAAACATTTGTGGAACCAAAAGTATTTCTTGGGACAGGAGAATTAGTCGAGATGGTCATACCTGATGTCTAAATATCTGAAACACTGTTTGCGTTACAAGGAAATTCTCACTAGGATGTAGTGATAGGCTCAAACTGGTCTCCTCCTCTCTCTGCCGGGCGTTCTCCTCTATCCTATCAGGTCTAATAGGGACACTGGAAAAAAAATCTGCCCTCAGTGTCGTTGGGAGGATGGGGCACGCAGCAGAAGGCAGTACATCTGCGCCTTCAATAAGGTAAGGGTAAGTGGTGTAAAGGCCCCTTCAGGGCTGGAGTGTGTGCTACGGCTTTTGTTATTGTAGGCACGAACATTTTTGATTATGGCAGGTGGCAGCGGCAGGTTTTTGGTTAACCCCCCCTATAACTCTCCCGCAACCGAGGTGCTAGCGTGTCGCCCTGCAGTCAACACTGTCCACCGAGTGGTCTATCAGCTCATGCTGACAGCTGGGACTTCACGCCCAAAAATAAATCAATCAACAAATGTTCCATAACACTCTACTGTATTGTCAAATTTCAATAATATTCAAACAGACAGATGCAAGAATGATCTTATAAGAGTTGCTCTTATAAGTAACTAAGAGTTGTCTTATAAGTTGAAACATAGGAAATTTTTTCCAGCAACTATGGGACTGTTGCAGTTTCCTGTTTTACAGGGTGTCCCATACGTACCGCATTTCCTTTATACCCCGGATTCCTAACTATATTTTGTTATGGTCGCATGTGGGCTTGACGATCATGGGTAACCATTTATGTGACAATCCCGACATCTGACTGTCAAAACCGTCAGGGGAACGGAGCGAATCGGCAACGAAGATGCCGGAAATGAGTGACAGCCGGGCATGAGATTGAAGTGTGAGGTATGAAAGGTGGTGGATGGAGATGTTTTAATCTTTTCTAAAACAGGCGGTCACGTAACTATTCGATAGTCTTTACAAGCAACAAAAAGTTTCGAGAACAAATCCAGCTGAAAGTAAAAAGGTGGAATTTAATCGTACGAATATTAGGTAGAGATAAGAACGCAGCATATGGTTCAAACTGAGGAGCACCTAGTACATTGATAAGTACTAATAACATTAGATTAAATTACGGCAGCTTGTGAAGCGATTAGGAGGCTTTCTGGAACTCATACAATTACCCATATCAATTAGTGTGCACGAACTTACAGCAAGTAATCACACATAAGAGTGGAAGCATAAAGGTGTTCTACTATTAGATCGGCAATGCATACTTTATTGGTCAGTGGCCGTACCAGCATAATCCGTTCAGCGGAGCGCCTACAGCAGGCATCATTGTGGTGCCGCGGAAGATAACCTCAAAAGAAGGACCTCGCATAACCACATACATACCTGTTTGCGCCACGTACGAGGCCTAATTTGGTCAGTTGAGCATTCATGTTAAACGTTACGCGTAGTGGAGTTCATGAATCGCGGCTAAAGCAGTGCCTATAGCTGTAAGGCACCTTATCGAACATTCGACGTTATTATATGAATATTTAAAAAGTTTCAAGTTCTTGAGTCGCAGCTAAAGCAGTGCCTATCGCTGTAAGGCACCCAATCGAACATTCAACGTTATATTATATGAATATTTAAAAAGTTTTATTGACCATTCAAGCTATATTACATGACTAGTTATAAGTTTTGAGTCGCGGCTAAAGCAGCGTTTATAGCTGGAAGGCTCCCTATCGAACATTCGACGTTATCATAGCTGTGTTCTTTTGGTTCCGTGCAATGTACTGCAGAACACAGTAGACTGCGAATTGAATTGACTTGTAGGATGCATAGAAGTACAAAGGTTTTGAAAGTATAGAAAAAATGATCAAATTGCTATGACTTGAATCCTTGCAAAATGTCAAAATAGAACTTGATAAACTTCGGGGCAAAATTTGACAGGTTTAACGTTTTGTAAGAATTAATGTCTCTTTATACTTTCAAAAAAATTTCTACTTTGCACTCAACAATCTCCTGCGTTCTGCAGTGCACTGCACGGAACCAAAAGAACACAGCTTATATGTATATTAAAAAGTTTTAGGTTTTTAATCGCGGCTAAGGCAGTTATATTAAATATATGAATATTAAAAAGTTTTAAGTTATTAATCGTTATTAATGGCGGCTAAAGCAGTGCCTATCGCTGTAAGTCACCCTATCGAACATTCAACGTTATATTATATGAATATTTAAAAAGTGTTATTGAAAATTCAAGCTATATTAAACGACTAGTTATAAGCTTTCCGTTTCGAATCGAAGCTAAATCAGCGCCTATAGCTGTAAGGCACCCTATCGGACATTCAACGTTATATTATATGAATATTAAAAAATTTTAAGTTTGAATCGCGGGCAAATCGGCACCTGTGCATTAAGACACCCTCGTGAACTGTAACGAGTTTTGGTAATTTGCGAAGAATTACATAAAATTAGGTTCGATTTCTATTGTTATTAGCAAAATTCATGAAATTATGCATCATAAAAACGGGAATATCTCTAAAACGGTAGCATTTAATAGATACATGTGCAGGATCAAATGAAAGGTAACATTCGGAGGCCTCGAAATCTTGCATGAAAGTGATATCCTTATCTTGCCTTTAAGCGGTGTCGTGACCCAATATTCAGTTGGTGCAATTGTGACATCACGACTCGCGCTAGCAGCAAATGCACAAGTAATTAAACGATTTGCAATAACTAAGCATTTTACTTCGCACAGTGACATGCTTGGCGATTGCGAATTGTTTACTTGTAAACTGGCGCATCCACTGCTGTGTGTAACTGGGCATTGAGTCATGGTTAAGTAATTCACTTCGCATAGTGAAATACTCAGCTGGGCTCACTGTTTGTTTAATACAGTATTGGGGGCTCCCGCTGTCGGCAGTGATTAGCGTAATACTTTGTAATTATGATTGCAAGGTATTGCGCTGGTCACTGGGTCAAAGTCGCTTCCGCCTAAGTGAATGGAGGTGAGCACGGTCGATTCGCTAGATCGGTTAGTTCAGTTAGAAGTTGAGTATTATTAAAGATAGCGGCTCGGCATCTTTTTTTAGTCAGTTGTAATTAGAGAGTTAAATCAGACGTATCAATCACGGGTGATACGCCTCTTAATTTATATCGTCGTTTAATTAAAGTAATAAAGTTGTTATACAATTGACTTACGCGAGTTTTTTAATTGTTTTCCCTGGATTGCTTTGGGACACGACAATTTAGCGCAGCTGGATAAAGAGTAGGTAAGTGTTATTTTTCTGCAGTGAAATAATTTATTTTTCTTTTTTCTTTTCATTTTTATTTTTTTTTGTGTATTTTATAGGAGTAAAGCTTTTTTTTAGCTGTTCCATTTTTTTTAAGTGTGGGAGTAACGCTTTTTTAGCCGCTCCATTTTTTTTTAAGTGTGAGAGTAACGCGTTTTTAGCCGCTCCGTTTTTTTTTAGGTGTGGGAGTAACGCATTTTTAGCGGCTCCGTTGTGCTGTATTTTTGTGCGAGTTAACCGTTCTTTTTTAGCTGCTCCAGTCTTAGGCTAATTTTCCTTACAGGTTAAAGTATGGCAGAAAAGTAAAGAAAAAGGGCATACATTGTGGTGATTGTTGAGTTTTATGAAATGTATAGTGTGAAAGTGTAGTATGCAAAAGGAGTAGCTTTAGTAGTTTAGTAGATTAAGTAAGTAAAGTCTAATTTTTCGGAATGTACGGCGTATTAATTAAGGGTTATAATTTTGGTCATTGGGTAGTTGTCAAATGCTAGGTAAAAAATTTAAGGTATTCGCGGGTATTCGGCCGTTAAACTTGGAAGTAGGTTCGGAAATATTAGGAAAGAGCATTATTGAAACACCGTCGAAAAGTTCAGGCTTTTGTGTTTAGAGTTTTTAAACAATCAGTTCAGTCTTCAACATGGTGTACGTTAATTAAATTGGTGCAAAGCCTCATTTGGCTTCGCCATTTATTTAACAATAAGTTTTACGTTAATTAAATTGGTGCAAAGCCTCATTTGGCTTCGCCATTTATTTAACAACAAAGCTTCGCCTATTCCTCAGTCTTCAACAAGGTGTACGTTAATTAAATTGGTGCAAAGCCTCATTTGGCTTCGCCATTTATTTAACAATAAGTTTTACGTTAATTAAATTGGTGCAAAGCCTCATTTGACTTTGCCATTTATTTAACAACAAAGCTTCGCCTATTCCTCAGTCTTCAACAAGGTGTACGTTAATTAAATTGGTGCAAAGCCTCATTTGGCTTCGCCATTTATTTAACAATAAGTTTTACGTTAATTAAATTGGTGCAAAGCCTCATTTGGCTTCGCCATTTATTTAACAACAAAGCTTCGCCTATTATAGCGGAAATTACACTCCGCTGCTCCGAAAGGGAGGTACTCGTAAGAGCACCACAAAACCACAACAAAGGAGAAGTGTTGGAGAGTTAAGGGTAAATTAGATAATGACTATAGATGTCAGTGGGAAGAAGTAACGTGCTAACGAGGGAAGAATTGTTACGAGTTAAGGATCAGTAAAAGGAATTGGAAACCAGAACGCAGGAATTGAAGGAGTACCAGCTGATATTACAACATTACGAACAGGATTGGCGGTACCTAAAAGAGCATCTAACGGATGAATTAAAGAAACGATTGCCGAGTGAAGACGTAAATAAGTTTCTGGAGGAAATAAATGAGGCTACAGTGAAAAGCACAAAGGGAGAAACCTTAGATTTGGTGATAACGTCTACCTTTGAAGTAATTGGTAGAATTGAGAAAGAAACTGATCAAGCGTTGAATGAAAGCAAACAGGAAAACAGGGCTTTAAAAGGAACTATAAAGTCTTTAGAAAGGCAATTGGAGGAGGCAGAAAAAACCGCCACTGAACTAGAGCAAGAATTAGGATCCGCACCATATCTATTTAGCAGCCACGTCTTTGACCGGGCTGATAAGCATCGTCAGCTTGACCCTAGTAGCATTAATGATGTTCCATGTAAGACGCTGGAAACGTCAGCAAGGACGAGTAAGTACTGGCAGAGTATCAATACTACCTACTATCCAGACATCCATTAAACATCCCAGACCAACCTCAACGGAGCCGAACAAAGAAGGGACTGACAGTATAAAGTTAGTCATGCCAACAGCAGCAAACTTGCCAACTGGAAGCTTGCCGACCGTCGTGGGAAAACATCTCGTCCGGTTAGAGTAGCTATAATGTATTTTGATCCACTCGATTTAATTGGCACGGGCAACCGATAGATAAGGAGAAGAGGATATTATGGCTAATAATTGTAATAAATGTAATTTTACTGGTTAGGTTGTAAAAATTGTAATTATGTTAGAAAAGAATTTTGTTATAGCATTATTTTTGTATTCTGGTTACTGTAATTTAGTGTAAAAAGAACGGTATTTTTGATAGTTGATAATATTATGCATGTAAATTAATTAATCATCTTTGTTAATAATAAAATTTTTAAGTTTAGAAAGAAATGTGTAATAGAAATAATTAACTTATTAGGATAGGAAATATGTAAAAAAAAAGCAGAGTCAAGTGAAATAATTTGAAACACAAATTGTAAGAAATGAAATGTAAAAAATTTAAAGATGAGATGCAAATAGAAATATTAAATATGAAAAAAAAGAGAAATGAAATATGATAATAAAATAAAAATAGAAATGAATGAAAGAAAAGGTAAATAAGAAAATTTAGATAGCAAACATTGTAAAGAAACAAATACTATAAAGTAATTAATCAAAAAATTGTTTGTTAGTAATAAAAAAAAAATAAGAAAAAAAAATAAAAGAATAGAACAGAAATTGTAAATATACCGAACCATAGCTATAAAAATTGTGTAGATCATAGTGAATATTATCTCTTAGTTTTGGTATAAATTAGTTAAGTTAGATATTGTAATCTAACTGAGCACCCCGATCTGATTCCTCTTGGGAATCAGTTTTTCTCAGGGGGGAGGAATGTCGTGACCCAGTATTCAGTTGGTGCAATTGTGACATCACGACTCGAGCTAGCAGCAAATGCACAAGTAATTAAACGATTTGCAATAACTAAGCATTTTACTTCGCACAGTGAAATGTTTGGCGATTGCGAATTGTTTAATTGTAAACTGGCGCATCCACTGCTGTGTGTAACTGGGCATTGAGTCATGGTTAAGTAATTCACTTCGCATAGTGAAATACTCAGCTGGGCTCACTGTTTGTTTACATACAGTATTGGGGGCTCCCGCTGTTGGCAGTGATTAGCGTAATACTTTGTAATTATGATTGCAAGGTATTGCGCTGGTCACTGGGTCAAAGTCGCTTCCGCCTAAGTGAATGGAGGTGAGCACGGTCGGTTCGCTAGATCGGTTAGTTCAGTTAGAAGTTGAGTATTATTAAAGATAGTGGTTCGGCATCTTTTTTTAGTCAGTTGTAATTAGAGAGTTAAATCAGACGTATCAATCACGGGTGATACGCCTCTTAATTTATATCGTCGTTTAATTAAAGTAATAAAGTTGTTATACAATTGACTTACGCGAGTTTTTTAATTGTTTTCCCTGGATTGCTTTGGGACACGACAGCGGGGAAATCGTTAAAATTGCAAACATTTCCAATTTTTTTAATTTTACGTCCTATAACTGCCGACGGAAAGGGGATAGAGAGGTGGTTGGGCATTTTTTGGAAACTGTAGAGGGTTTACCTTCATAGGGTGTATAATACGAAAGCTACATGGTATTAGGATAAAAAGCATCCAAAATCACAAACCCCCTAACACCCACACCGTGCATTTTCCGGCTCTCCTCCCATACAATTTATTTCTCGAAATTATTATGCGACTTATGAAAAGGTGAGAGCTGGAGGACGTAAGGTCCGTCTGCCAGCAATAGCTGATAGCTCACCCAGTGACAGTTTAGCAGGCCGGCACGCTAGCACCTCGGCTATATGGCGAAGAATGCGGGGTGGGTTCACCAAACAAACACCTGCCTGTCACTTTGTCCTGACAAAATATAAATCTTGCCTGACGGAAAACGGGGATTTACAAAAAACAACACGCCAGACACTGGCCCGGAAGGGACCGAGTATATCACTTACCTACAGAGTATCCTAGGATCGGATGGCAGGATCCTCCTTTTGGCGTCCCCGGCTGCCCATGAAATCTGACAGCAGGATACAATATGGCCATATCTCATGCACACATAAAAGGGCATTTTGGTTACCCTCATGTACACATATTTTATACACAATGCCTACTCCCTTAGTTTCCTGCTCGAAGAAGTTGGAAGAAATAGGTTATCAGGAAAGCGCGTCGAAAAGCTTCTACTTTTATATGGACTCCCAGACACCATTATAAATGGTGTTTAATTATGGCTAAGCTGCTTAAAGTGAGTTTGTAAAACAAAATAATTACGCACGTGAGTTACATATATTAATTCCCATGATTTACCGGAAACTTATAAAATTCCAGAGAAACCTAAGCCAATCGCTTGGTAAATTATAAACTCTCAGAAATAACAATTTCCCACATTTTATGCTGCACCGACAACATATCATAACAACAAAAATATCAAATTGATTTCACACAGCTTGTAAAAACGCTGATATTTGCAGAAAGTAAAAAGACTGTGAAAGCTTTAACTGAATGTCGGGACTCTTATAATCAGCACGGCGGTAAAATAAAAAACGAATGTAGAAATATTTCTTGAATAAAAATTTAGAATAAAGTGCAAGCTTTTCTCGTTACTTAAAAATCGATTTCTTTTCCCTTTTTTTTTCTCTCCGGAAAAATACGAAAATAATTAACTGGTAGGATCCTTTTCTATAGAACAAGGATCCAGTAATTCGAGCTTATCGAAAGTTATAGTGAACGTAAATGAAAATTTATAATATTATTTTGTTTTCATTGTGTTAAAATAATAAAGTGTGAAACGCAGTGACCTAAAGCAAAATTTACTAGATCACGAAGAAACGACCACTAACTTAACACAATACTGGAGAGAAGAAATCAAAGAAACCTAGCGATTGACCGCAATAGAGGAATGGCACAACCGGCTCAACCAAATATAATGGCGCAATGTTCAGTTGCATTGACAGAGATCCTAGGCAGGCAGGCTCAACAACCATCCCTTAGAAGCAGAATTGAGAAAGAACTCCGCTATTTACCTCCTTTTGAAGGGAAACCAGGAACTTTACCATCATTTATATCAGCTGTTGATAGGGCATTATTGGAATATCCACAACAAGCATACTACGTGTACACAGTCGTCTATAATGAGAAGATATTGGGTTCAGCAAGGAATTACTTTGGAAACTTCACCACCAGATTCATGGGAAGAATGTAAGAGGAAGTTGAAATTACATTATATACCATCAAAAGAACAAGGTCAAATAATGCAAAATATAAGTATGTTAAAAGTAAGTTCCATTTTAGATTTACTACATAAAATTTCAACATTTGTTAAGGATATAGCAGAATGTGCAACGTTTAGTGATTACCAAAGTGAAATAGTTAATTAATAAAACAGTGTATTGGTGTTGAAACTAAAAGAGATAACAGCTGGTGCTTTAGCTGCAGAATTAAATAATTTATTTAGATCAGAAGAAATTAGAACAGTTCTGAATAAATATATCGGTCAAGATCAATTTAATTTAAAATTTTGTAAACTCCACCAAATACCAAAAGAAAGATATAACCATAGGCCAACACAAAGACATAATTATAGTAACGTTCAACAAAATTTTAATAATCACAGACAAGCAATAAATTTCAATTTCCGATCGATTTCATAATCGCAATGCTAATAATTCTGGTCAGTTTCGAAATAATAATTCTGGTTATCCTAGAAGAAATTTCTTTCCCAATAATAGTGCTCAGTGGAGAAACTCACATCAAAATAATAATAACCATAATAATGCTAATATCCAACCGATGGAAGTCGATGAGCTATTCAAAATATTAATCAGGCCGAGCAAAACGAGTTTTTTATAAACTGGCCTCGGACATGAAAAAAATATTTATTACCCTAACAATCAATGATCGAGATCTTATCGCTTTATTAGATACTGGCTCTACTATAAGTTTATTAAATTCGAAAAATGTCCCGAATGAAATTTATGAAGTGATGTTAGGTGAAAAGATAAGTATTAGTACTATAGAAGGAGAAATACAGGAAGACACAGAGTATGTGAAAACAAAATGTCCTATTGAGTTCCAACAACCATATAACGCCAGAATGAAATGGGTTAAAATTAATTTAGAGAAAATAGGAATGGATTGGGTTCAAAATAATGTAAAAATAATTGATATTGAAAATAGGGAAGTTATATTAAAAAATGGGGTAAAGTTACCCTTCTTAAATAAAAGTGTTGAAGAAGTCAATGCACTAGAAGAGAGTAGATTAGGAAATATAACGCTAGATCATTTGAACAACGAAGAAGAAAAAATTAACGAAATATTAAAGAAGTACATTAAACCCGGACATATAGGAATATATTCTGAAGTTCAGGATAGCGATTATAATAAAGTACAGCAATGTATATTAAAAAATTGTTCTCTGGTAGTGGTAGTGGTATCAACGAAACTTATAAAACCCTCAAAGACAAAATCTATTATCCTAAGTTACAAGAGCATGTACAACTCATAATAAATAATTGTGATAAGTGTCAAGAGATCAAATACGATAGGAACCCAATTAAAGCAAAATTAAGTATAACAGAAACACCTACAAACAAAAACGACGTTATCAATCAATCAATCAATCAATCATTTATTATGAATTTGTACACAAGCTTGAAAAACTTATAATAGTACATTTTAAAGTACGGCTAGGTTTACTGAATAAATTATAAAGTAAATTATACCTACAATTCATTAGAAAAATGAGAAATAAAAACAAAAATAAAGAAAAATTAATAAAACAGAGAGAAAAGAACAGAGAGAAAAAAATATTTTTTTAAATAAACATAGTAGGAAAATAATAATAAAAAGAAAAGAAGAGAGTTCGACACAATCGCACAATCACCATAGTAATTTGTAAATTATAAAAATAAAATTATATTATAAGTTTCTTGAATTCACTGACAGGAGTTCCAAAGGCGTGCAACCTGGACAAAGTAAGATCCTTCTAGGATGGATGAGTTGAAACGTGGAATCAGAAGTTTGTGTCCTCTCAAAGATTGCAGAAATTTAACTTCACAAGATAAATACTCCGGCTCACCTGAACGAATAAGATTGTTTAGGAAAATTAGTGCTTTACCCTTTAAGTAAAAGTCCAGAGTACAACCCAAGATCGATGGTCTGTAAGGTGTAATATGAGAAGAACGACGCAAACCGAACGCAAACCGTATACAGTCATTGAAAGCAACCTCAAGCTTTCGATTGCAAATCGAGTCTAGTTTCATGTAAATTAAACTACCATAAGAAAAAAGAGGCACCAAAAGTGTCCTAACTAGTCTCAAACGCAAATCGACCGGAAGTACATTGGCAGATAGCCACAGCCTCCTCAACCCACCATAAATTTTACCCACCACAGATTTAATATGATCACAGCACCTCATACGATTATTAATTTTCACTCCCAAATTGGTTACACAGTTTACATAAGGTAGTTCCACTTTATTAAGCATAATTGGGGGAAGATCCTCAGTATTAACGTCAGAATTAGAGAGGGCAATGCATTGTGATTTATTGGGGTTAAGAAGCAGTTGATTATCATTTGACCACCTAAAAATTTCTGAAAGATCATCATTTATTCTGCAGATACAGTCCTCAATCAGCCCACGAGGTCTACATAAGTACAGCTGCACGTCATCTGCATACAGGTGCAGCTGGACATCATGTACCACATCAAATAAATCATTAATGTAGAGACTAAAGAGGAGAGGTCCTAAGACTGATCCTTGAGGAACTCCACATGCTAGATGCATTTGAGAAGATGGAACTCCATTTATGACCACCTGTTGAGACCTATCTGAGAGAAAACTTGCTATCATCTTAACAGCAGAAGAGGAGAAATAAAAGTTTGCATACAACTTACGCAGCAATTTCTCATGCACAACACAATCAAATGCCCTAGAGAAGTCCAACAAAACCAGCACACCAAGATCTCCCACATCTAGAGCCGATCGCAAGTCCGTAGTGACCTTGAGTAATGCAGATTCACAACTGTGCCGTGCCCGAAAACCAGACTGATATTTCGCCAGGAGATTATTATATGATACGTAATTTTCAATCTGGGCTCGCATAAGCTTTTCCAAGACTTTGGCAAGAAAACTGAGGATACTGATGGGACGGTAGTGTGCCAGCTCTGCAGGAGATATTTTTTTAGCGACAGGAATAACATTAGCTATCTTCCATACCTCCGGGAAGTGAGATGTAGTGAGACAAGTGTTCATGATTTGCCGAATGTAAGGAAAAATATAAGGCAGTAATATCTTGAGAAAACGAGGATTTATTTCATCAAAACCAGTTGCATGGGACTTGATGGAGTATATCGATTTAAAAAGCTCATCATTCTCCACACACCGGAAAGAGAAGCAATTTACACTTTGTTCACGTAAAGCAAGAAAGGACATATCAGTTTGTTGTTTGATAAATAAATTTCTTGCTGGACCTGAAGTAAAATGCCGGTTAAGCTCCTCAGAATCAAAGGGGCATTCTGGGTTGACATCAGAATAAATGGAAGCTCGCTTCAGGTTTCCCCACGGGGTTTTGGAAGGTAAGCTAGGATCAAATTTAGAAGAAAAATACTCACACTTGGCTCTCCTAATTGCAGAAATGACCTTGTTACGAGCTTGTTTATAGAGTGTGCGGGTGTAGTTAGTATGTAGACGTTTCCACTGTTTATATAAGAACTCCCTTTCTACAATGAGAGAGCGTATTACATCAGAAAACCATGGATTGCTATATGGACGGATCCGTTTGACTTTAAGTGGAACATGTTTATTATATAAATAAGAGATCAACTCATTCAATTTAAATAGTTTCTGCTCCGCCGATGGAAGAAGGAAAATTTCATTCCAATCTAGTGATATTCAATCATCTATCAGGTTAAGATTATCAAGATGATTGAAATCACGGTAGCAGAAAGTCTTGTTAAGATTCCCACCCTCCGGAGAGAGATTATAGGTCATAAAGAGTATATCATGATCAAGCGTACTTGGTGGGCTCAGCTGGTTGTGAAATCGGATATTACTCTTATTAGTAACCATGATAAGATCAAGAAGTGAAGGGTTGGCACAATTGAAAAAAGTAGGCAACGAATTTATCACATTCAAGTGGAGCGCCACCATATCAGACAAGAACCTATCAGTCACCACATTATCGATCAGGATGTTAACATTGAGATCACCACCAATAATAACATCGTTGTATCGGTGTACTAAGTGTGACATTTCATTGGAAAACTGTTCGGCAGACTGCTCACTATAGACACCAGGAGGGCGATACACAGCACATAATAAACATTTCCCGGAACCAACTACAACCTCCAAGCACAAAAATTCTATTTCCCCAGTCGATGAAGAACCTACTATTTTAGCCTTTAAATTGTCCCTCAAATAGATCGCAACACCACCTCCCCTGTGACTTAACCGATCATTACGGAATAGATAAAAACCAGGTATCGCAACGAAAGATGACGGTACATGATGCTGCAGCCACGATTCGCTAACGAGGATAGCATGAATATTAGAATTAATAAAAATCTGACAAAATTCGTCCATTTTATTCCGTAGGCTCCTAGCATTAATAGTACACACGTGAAATCCAGGAGAGAATCCACATAGTATATTAAATACAGATCTTACCCTGTCCAACTCACACAGACCATTAACCAAACTCATAAGTGAATATACGTCCATCAGTGATCCAAACAAGAAAAATAGAAAAATAAGCTGTGTCGAGCTCTGTACAAAGACAGCAAAAAGTGCAATGAAGAAAGCTTACATATCTGCCAAAAGTCACAATAATATAAATGTTAACGAGATTTTTCATTATAATTAGGGCTACAAATTGAAAAATTATGAAAGAAAAATCAATTCGTAGGACAGAAAAATTACTAGTAAAAAGAAAAAAGAAAAATTCAATGAAACTTAAAAATAAAAACTGAGCGACAGTAACTGCAAATTTTAGCATTAATTTATCAGAAGAAAAATGAAAATAAAATCCAGAAAAAGAAAACAAAAATGAAAACAAAAATCCAGAAAAGAAAGCAAAAATAAAAATAAAATTCAGAAAAAGTTGTCACAAGGTACACATAATAATACATCAGCTCCAGCTCCATATGATCGGTACTATCAGCACTCAATTCAGTGTCAGGGTCAGCGGATAGAATTTGGCGCTAAATTTTGTAATTGCTCCAAATTAGCAATTTTCATCTCGTTATCTTCTTTGTTTCTCTTGATGTAGAGGTACCCATTTCTCGTTCTCGCTGTAAATAATTTCCCCGCTTTACGGAGCTTTAGTGCTTCACGAAGAAGAGAGTTGTTATGAGGTGTCAAGCTCTCACTAATGTAGATCGGACTATTAGAGCAGAAACCCTCCAGTCGTAATAGCTGGAACCCTTTCAACTTGTAGAAAGCTGATAAGAAAGCTCTTTGCTCAGCATGGCAAGAGAAACGAGCAATGATCGGAGTGTTTTGCGCTGGCGATTTGGCTCTGATGCGAAAAGCATCAATATGTGGAGACACGGGAAGATCGATCACTTTAGCAATACTCTTAACTATGTTCAAGGTATTCTCTTTAGGCTGATTCGGAATACCCCGTATAATAACATCATTTAAGCGCTGCATACGGTTCAGATCATCAAGTTGTATTAGTAGCGATTTATTTTCATGTTGAGTTTTATTCAGCGAGTTTTCACAAGCCAAAATTCTATTGCTTAGGGACTGGATAGCATCATCAATTTTTGCTGTGATACGAGATTCGAGATGTTGTAAAAGACCATTAATTTTTCTAAGAAGGCGAGATTCGAATAATTCCATTTGTTTATCGGCTGGAACCGGCAGAACATCTAATGAGCTGGTATTATCAAGATTAAGCTTACCAGCTGCACTACGGGTGAGCTTCTGGCTGCTCTCCTCAGAGTTTGACGAGGAAGATGGGTGCTTCTCCTTCTTTTGTTGTTTGTTTGACATAATTGATGATGACGATGTCAAGTAAGAGTATCTCTCCAAGAGAAAATATTCTATTGAGTATGACTGTTGAAAAACAACCGCTAATTACTAGAATTTAATGCGATTTTATGCCAAGAATTCACAGTTTAAACAACTTATTATCGACGGGTAACCAAAATTATAACTATTCGAGACTAATTAGCACAAGTGATTACACTATCGTGCGATAATTTAAAACAACTGGTAATAGAACTTTTAAATAAAACGCGGGAGCCGATGTGAAACACGTCTACTTTCTAGCACTCATCACTCTGTAATCCATCTAGACACATTTAATTATAAAGAACAAGCATTCATAACTATTATAGACAAACTAACAAAATTCTCAGTAGTTTATCCAATAACGAATAGGAATTGGGTAAAGATGATCGCTATTTTAGAAGGATATTTGGCTACATTTGATAAAACTAGAACTATTATAATGGATAAATCTGAACAGCTAAAAAGATGCCTACATGAACAAGGCATAGGAGTCCATTGGACGAAACCGAACAGTCACACCGGCAACGCTGATGTAGAAAGATTACACTCAACAATAATTGAGAAGGTACAAGCCATTGAGGGAGATATATCAGTTAAACAGAAAATTCAAAAATCTATAGGTAATTATAATGACTCTTAGAGAAGCCAGTAACTTAACAGACACAACTCCATTAATAGAAGTGATTAATAAAAAGAAAAGAGGATATATAAATAAACTGAATAAAAGTAGAGAAGAGTATAATGAAAATAGGAAGGAAGGCTATATTAAGAACTATGTATAAAAGACTTAGGCATAAAGATCAATCGTATTTTAGAAAATATCCTTTAGAAAATGTGCATCCGTCTAACATTAAAAGACCAACAAAATTTTCAGGTAACTATAATATTTCTAATGATGACAAATCCAGTGCAAGGGCTATTGCAGGTTCATCCTATTAATAAAGAAAATGGGTAAGTAAAGATCAGAATAAGGGCAGTAGAAATAGCAAACGAGACCGACACAATTTTGCATGTAATAGATCCAACTGAAATGCTAATGATTTTAAGTAAATCAGAACGAAATACAGAATATCTTAAAGTCGAAGATAGAGAAACACTTTGTACATAAATAAATCTTATTAAGAGTAAACTCAAAACAATTCAAAATCCTAGTAGACAAAAGAGAGGTTTAATAAATGCTGTATGTAATGCACAAAGATGGTTATTTGGCACTATGGATGATGATGATGATAGAACAGATATTACAGAACACCTTAAAGTTGTGGAGACAAATAATCATAATGCTATTCAAAATTTAAACAAACAGATTAAAATAAACGAGCATTATCACAAAACATTAACAGATTTGAAAATGCCTTTGTCCCTCATATACCTTTTCCACAATTTATTCTTTCTATTTTTAAGATGCTTCAGTTCTTTATTGAGCCATCGTGGAGTTGTTTTATAGAGCTGCCGACGCTCGCGGGCAAACTGAGAGGAAAATGAATCGAAAAGAATTTTGCAAAACTTAGAAACGCCTTCGTCGACATTATTGCTAGCCAGTATATACATATAACTCTACTGGAAAGTTCCGAAAAGTTAGCCTTTCTAAAATTGAAAAAGTATTTCATTTCGTCACAATTTGATAAGTTTTCGGTTTCATAGAAATATGTAATTAGTAGATGGGGGTGACATTTGTCAACAGAAAACATTCTCACTGGGCTAGGTTCAACTATTAAGTTACCCACGTCAGTAGAAAATACCAGGTCTAACTGCCTACCTATGTCATTCTTAGCATTACTGATTTGGCTGAGACCAAGAGATGTAATAGCTTCCACGAAAAGTAATTCCCTTGTTGTCAAGTGATTAAGTGGAAGATAATCATCGTTAGTACACATTGTTTTGGTACTGTTCTCAAAGAGGGACCAATACCATTTCCAAAAGAAGACACAGATGAGCGTTTCCTGAGGCGACATCAGTCGAGGAACTCGGACTAATAGTAGCAGCGGGCAGGTGCAAATTAGATCGCTTCCCATTGTGCGACCGGCGCTTTCGACGGGGCATAGAAGCAGGTTAAATAGGTGGCACATCACCTCTTCTATTGGGCGCTCCTCATATCGGAGGCTGTATTCTTTAAGAATTCAGCATTGTTAATAAGAGCATTAATATCATTAACATTATTAAGTGAGGTGAACGGCGAGTTATTAATTGCCACAGTATTTTAACTAAGCGCTGCATTGAGATCACTACGTAAATCAGAGCAACTAGTGTCGGGTGACAGTTGATTAAATTGAGGAGCGGGCTGCGTCTTTCATTCATCAGCAATGTCGCCAATTAAAATGTTTGCAACTGATCCCTCATCAGTAAGTTTTGCAAGAATGGCATTAGACTCAGTCTGTGGGAATACTAAGAGAGGTGGACTGTAAAATAAAAGACAAACTTTCCACTAAAACTTCTGGCTTTATTCTTTAAGGAGTCTAATGAGTTTACAGCGAGACTGTTACTTGAGTACTGGGACTACTGACTATTTAATAGGCATACAAAAAAATGGTTACAGTATATTGATGATCGTATGACGTAGAATAGTATGTATAGAAGTACAGACCGATAGATGCTGAATACGATTAATCTGTTTGTTACCAAGGGCATCTCGCTCTATCAAACATTCCGCCCGCCTCGTCCTTTTAGCGACGAATATTGAATTGTAGCAAGTATACAACTAACATCTCTAGCGATCAGTAGTCTCCGCCCGCCATGTAGTATATAAGGGTAAAACATAAATTTCTTTTGAGAACTAATACAAGCTAATAGTTCTAAATTGTGTAGAAACGAAGTATCTTTAATCATCATCTGGTGATGGAAGAACAGCCATTTTGACGATGGGTCGTTGAAAGGTTGAGCCTTTGTAACGAACAGTGGCGACGCGCACCAGGCCATCAGCTCCTGGATGAACTCCAATTATACGTGTCAGCGGCCATTTGCAAGTTGGGGAGCGGTCGTCCTTCAACAGAAGTAGGTCATGAGCGTTAACAGATGTTTTGGTTGATGTCCAATTATAGCGTTGTTGTAGATTATTCAGATATTCTGCAGACCAGCGCTTTCGGAAGTCCTGGTACATCTTCTGAGTTAATTGCCACCTATACAGATGGTTGTCCTTCAAATTGAGTAGGCTAGGCTCCGGAATGGTAGTGATCGGCCCGCCGATCAAGAAGTGACCCGGCGTAAGTGAATTGAAATCATTGGGGTCATCGTTTAATAGACAAAGTGGTCGAAAATTTAATGCAGCTTCCACTTGAATTAGTACTGTAGACATATCCTCGAATGTCAACCAAGTTTCTCCTATTACCCGCTTCAACTGATGTTTGACCGACTTTACTGCGGCTTCCCAAACTCCGCCAAAGTGTGGCGAATGTGCAGGGATAAAATGCTAAGTAGTTCCTCCGCTGGTTAAAGTGTCTGGTATCCTATAGGTGTCGCATTTCCTTGCAAGATTCAGCTTTGCTTTAAGCTCAGTATCAGCCCCAATGAAATTTGTAACTCGATCGGAATAAAGGTCTGTACATATCCTACGACGAGACGTAAATCGACGGACGGCTCCACTAAAAGCTTCGGAAGTAAGGTCACCCACGGCTTTCGTGCTGAAACAGACGAATATTGCAATATATCCCAATTGTGTTTTATAACCGCGACCCTTAGGTACTTTGAGCAAAATTGTTCCGGCATAATCAACACCAGTATGTTGAAATGGAGTGGAAGGACGAATCCCTAAGAAATGCAGCTTGACGAAAACAAGTAACGCATTTGTGGTTATATTGTCGAACGCTATTTATAACAAAGTGTTCCAGCATGAAGCGTAGCAGCATGAGCATGCGCAATAAGCAGAGTGGTTAACTTATTTTTCCTCATCGGAAAATTTTCATCAAAGGTTAAAAGCGAATTCTTTAGACGACCATCTACACGAAGAATTCCTCCTTTGTCCAAGAATGGATTCAGCCGAATTAACTTACTGCCTTTATCCAGGGAGCTTCCACATTGCAACCTCCTTATCTCAGGCAAGAACTCGATCTACTGGATATATTGAATCCAAAAGCGTAACGCTGCTTGTAACTCTGAGAAAGTCAAGGGTGTGTTTAACCTACACTCTTTAGTCCTCTGTATACAATTGCAAGCAAAGCGGCGAACGTAACCAGTTATGCGTAATAATTTATTCAGCGAAGAGTATCCATCCAAAAGAGTCCACATTTGCTTTGACTCAGTAACCAAGGCCTCGACTACTACATTCCTCTTTTCTAAATCGACCGTTGATGATGAAGAAAGTATTCCTGTTGGCCATTGAGGCCCTTTCCACCAAGATTTGAACTTAGGAAGCACTGCTGGCGCATCTGCAGGATTTGTAACCAAAGGCACGTATCTCCATTGTGTTACAGGTATAGAATCATGTATTTCCGACACTCTGTTGGACACGTAGGTCTACCAACGGCTAGGGTGCGCTCGAAGCCAGGCTAATATCACAAGATGAGAATATGTAAGAGCTGTCCGGACCTTATTGAGGAGACGGGTCAATAGAACAGCTGCGCAAATTTCCAGACGAGGGATTGAAAGGGTTTTGAGCGGAGCCACCTTGCGTTTAGCAGTGAGAAGACTTAGGTGAATATTCTCATGTTCTGAGGTTTTGCGAGCATATACGACTGCGGCATAAGCTATGCTGGAGGCATCAGCTAAGCCATGTCATTCTTATGATATATGCGAGGAATTGGTGCAAAGCCAGCGAAGAACTCGGATACACTCGGGAAGAGGCAGATCTTTCCGAAATTCCGCCCATTGTTTTGCTAGGGTAGGAGGCAGAGGATCATCCGAACCGACGCCACTAGTCCACAGGCTTTGGAACATAGTCTTTGCTATTATTGTACTCGGTGTGAAAAATCCAAGCAGATCAAACAATCGTGAAGCATCAGAGAGCAGGTTACACTTTGTTATGATGACTGGATAGCTAGAAAGACTGACTTTGAAGCCAAAGACATCAGTTGAAGGGTACCATATGGCGCCTAGAGTCTTAGCAGTTGTCTGATGCCAAAGCTAATGCAGAGCCACTTTCTCGGCAGTTGGGAGAAATGTCATCGATAAGAGTTTTATAATTAGTTGCCCATTTCTTCAACGTAAAACCACCAGCATGTAGTATGTTTATAAGATTCGCTTTTAATGACATAGTAGAAGTAAGGGCAGTTTAGCCAGATAAGATGTCGTCTACATAGCTGTCACGAATAAGAACCTTCGCAGCTGTAGGATATCTAGATCCCCCATCTTGAGGAAGCTGGTGCAGAGTCATAATGGCAAAATACGGCGTTGAGGCAGTTCCGTAAGTGATGGTTTTTGAAAGTCAGCTATAGGTTCTTTAGGTGTATCTCGCGAAACAATTCGCTGTAGATTAGTGTCGTCATCATTTACCCAAAGTGGCGAAACATCTTTTCAATATCTGCCATAAAAACTATCATGTGCTTCCTCCATCGGGTGACAATAGACCAAAGGTCCTGCTGTAGTTTGGGTTCTATGTGTAGCTTATCGTTTAATGAATATCCGTTTGATGTTTTCTGAGAAGCATTGAAAACCAATCTTAACTTCGAAGTAGGGTCGTTATTTTTAAACACACCATGATGAGGAAGATAGCAGATGTTTTGTGGTGGAGTTGTAGTCACAGGCTCCATATGGCCTAACTCTAGATATTCACACATGAAGTTATTATAGGAATCTTTCAATCCTTGGTTTCCGTGAAATCTTTTCTCCATCTGTAGCAGACGTTGAACTGAAACAATGCGGGATTCACCAAGGCCGATAGAGCCTTCCTGGTTAATCAACGTAGGGAGTCGAACGACGTAGTGACCATCATACTTTCGAAAGTATGTTTTCTGAAACAAGTTTTCCCAGTACCTCTCATCTTTAGTTTGGAGGCGATGAGTGGAGACCTCTTCAGTTTCCCAAAAACATCGTAATTGTTGTTCAAGTTGGAGAACTTACGATTGCAGAAGGTGTTAAATTTACGTCATCTGATGTGTTGTTTACTCCTGGTAGTATCTATCTCAGTTGCGTGCTCTGTGCGAAAAGCGCGCTTGTATGACGTCTTTTAATGCCGGGCAGCATTATGTTCGATTAGATCTCTGCTCCCAAAATAAGATCAATACTAACCGGTTCAAAGTATGTCGGATCTGCTAGCTGGAGATACTCTAATTGAGGTCAATTACTAACTTGAAAATGCCTTGTAGGTAGGAGATTTGTGAGTTTTTTCAGCACGAGGGTTTCCATAGCTAAGGAATAGTCCTTGTTATGACAAGATATTAGTTCAAAGTTGACAGAACCCTTAGTTTCAATGGCGGTAGAAGCCCCTATACCAGAAACAGAAATATTTGCTTTCTTTCTTGGGAGATGGACTCGTTGATATGCAGACTCTGAAATAAAGCTGGCCTCAAAACCCTGGTCTAATAGAGCTCGAAGAAGGAGCTGATGCCCTTTTGGATGTCTGACCTTAACGCAAGCAGTAGCAAGGATTATTTGTTTGCAATTAGAGTTGGTTTAATTAGATGTTTGCATGTAGATTCACTTTTAACTACATGAGCAGGTATATTTCGCTCTAGGCTCTCACCATCTTCCCTTTGATTAGCTGTATGTAACATAGTATGATGAGCCTTCTTACATAGTTAACAACGATTTATTGATGGACAGCTGGTTCTATTGTGATCTCTACGCAGGCAATTAAAACAAAGATTTCCGGCTGTCACAAAGCTCCTTCGTTGTTTAACAGTCATTTCCCGAAAGCCTGGACAGAACATCACGAGATGCAAAGCTTTGCAGAGAGAACATTTACCACGGAAAGGTATTTTATCTTTATTTTTTCTCGTGGTTAAGGATGTACATCGAGTTGTTATACGTGTGCTCTTTGTATTATATTTAGTGGGTTGTTTAGAAGATGTCATAGAGTCAAGCATGCGGATACTATTTATCAGAAAACTTTCTAGACTGGAAAAGTTAGGTAACTCGGAGTTCTCACTGATGTGTTGTTCCCAGTCTTGGCGAATATTTACTGATCATCCCAATGCTCTACTGGTCAAGAGCCTTTACAGCTTGTAGTGTTCCATTCAACAACATCTTTAAGTCAGCAGCTGAATTCGAAGACATACTTGATAAAGCAAAAGGAGTCCAAAGTTGATGATGGGCGAGCATGCGAGTGTTGTCATAGCGACTAACAAGAATATTCCAAGCCGGGTTGTAATTATTATCAGAAATTTGAATATTTTCAAGCAATAGTGCAGCTTCCTTAGTCAAACTTGCTCGCAAATAGTGCAGCTTTTGTGCACCTGTCAAGCGTGAATTCTTATCAATAATTGAAATAAACAAATCTTTGAAAGAAATCCACTCTGTATAAGAACCATGAAACTGAGGGATACTGATGCGCGGAAGAAAAGATTACGAATAATAAACGTTAGCCTGCGTTTGATATGATAGGTTCTGATCCGAATCGATACTCTGATTTGAGTTATTAAATGTATCCAAAAGGTCGTTCATTTCAGCCATTGCCTCTAAATAACTAAATTCAACCTCAGCGAAGTGATCCATAGTGAAATATTCTAGTGTCGCCATACTTTCAGAATCACAATTTATTAAAAGTTGATCATGCCGCGACGAATAGTCTGCCCAATACGAACCTAATAAGGCAATACCGGATCGCACCACTCCTTTTGTTATATTATTTTTTTCGAGTTTATTGAAATTCTCCAGAAATCGTTGAGCCAAACGTTTTGTTATCGGCTTGCTTTGTTAACAACTTTCCATACTACTAGTTAATTGGTGTATGCGTAATTGCCTAGACCGATAAGAATAAATTGGAACGTACTTACTTGGATTTTCGCTTTAATGATATATTGCACAATCTCGAGTAAATCTCAGGTGTAATTAGTATCCAATATCGCTGTTTTTACTGATATGCACCTCAGTTTATAGTGAAAAGGTTCTCACAATATTCACAAATAATAAATAAATTTAAGAGCTAGTTACTGAATCCAGCAACTTGTCATAGTAGATAATCCAATTACAGCACTGATCACTGCCCGAACAAACTTCAATTTAACTTGAATAAATTGTAGAGTATTTTCGTCCAATGCAGATGGTCTACCGATAATATTATCTCTGCGAGTTGAATTGATAATCTATTCAATTATTGTACAAGCACTAAAAGTCCATGCATCAAAATTTATCACTTCGATCACTTTAGGGCACTATGTACAGCTAGAAAATGTTATGCACCCACAATTGAGATATAAATGCACGAGTTGTATGTAGGTATGTATGCACTAAATGCCATATGAAGACGACCGCAAATAAGTTTTGTGGGTTTTCTCAAATGATTAATTTATTGAAAATGATTGATTTTTATTGTAACTGCAATTCAATTAAAGCACTAATTTTTAAGTTTGAAGTACATAACTGAGAACTGGTAGCCACTGACCAGATGTTTAGATATTATTCACAAGCGTGAGCCCGTGGTTTTGAAAGTTCACAACCGCGGAAAATAAGACAAAGCTCACAAGCGACCATGATCCGGCTCGAAGGACCAAATTTATGTCTGTAGGAAAACTAAAAGAGGTTGACTATAAAATAAAAGACAAACTTTTCCACTAAAACTTCTGGCTTTATTCTTTAAGGAGCCTAATGAGTTTCCAGCGAGACTGTTACTTGACTACTGGGACTACTGACTATTTTATAGGCAAACAAAAAAAATGGATACAGTAAATTGATGATCGTATGACGTAGAATAGTATGTATAGAAGTACAGACCGAGATATGCTGAATACGATTAATCAGTTTGTTACCAAGGGCATCTCGCTATATTAAACAGACTCAGATTTGGAGGCTGTCTCTATACCAATGTTCTCGATCGAATTTGGGATGTCATTAATGTATGTTTTTAAATCCAACAGATGATTATTCAATGACGGCGAGTTTATTTCATAGTACTTTGAGTGTGTAGCACAATCCATAAATTTACGGGCAAAGGTATCAAAGACCTTGCTCGTAAGCTTATTGCGATGGGAGTCAAGTTTAAACTATATACCTTAGGGATTTCTATTAAGGGCGTCCATGTTATTAACCTTAGGAACAATGGAAGTAAGCAACTGCGCCTTGGAAGAAAGACCATCAATAACAGATAGCATGGATAAAGCATTCAAAGCCAACTCAGTTTGTGCAGATTTATAAAAAGAGAAAGCGTTGGTGATCTCCTGAACAGATTTTGCTGATAAGCGTCCGAAACTAGAGAGTCCAACACAGGATGGATGAAATGATCTACCACATAATCCACAACAATCGATCAGAGTGGAGCCGTTGTCGGAAATGGACTAATTAGTATAACCACAGACAGCCATTATGCCTTAAGAGGTTTGTTCGAAAATGAATCAAATTTAATTGTGTCCTTCGTTATCGGATAATATCGGTTGAAACAATTAAAAGTTTATGTTCCAACAAATGTTGTCCTCGGTACCGGATAAAGTCTATCACAGCTAATGCGATTGAAGCAATTGGTGAAAAATGTGGGGTGTCTAGAAAATATAAAGTGGTTTGCGCACCAGTTGAAGAATTATACCAGATGTTCAGTTGCAACCATTTCAAAAATGGTATGTGTATACGATTAAGAAGAACTAGATTTGACGCAAAATGCCCAATGAGGCTGCGATGGCAATAATTATGTTATTTTATATTTATGATTACTTTACACATATGTCCGCAGGTGATCCTTGTAACGTGTGTTATATAATGTCAGCATGAAGAAAAATTGCTCAAAATCCCAAGTCAGCGCTCAAAGTACCACAAACTCCCGCGAAATAAAGCAAAGTAGGGCTCCGGTGTCTAATAATTTTAGCTGATACGTTAGTCAGATTAGCTTCCGCAACAACATCCAATACCACTTCTTCTCTTTTAACCCATCGCCTGTTTCCTCACCAATATCTAAAGAACTGAGGGAACATTTCGACAAACCTTAACTTTTTCTCCTGATTTCTGCAAAAAGATGTCAAGCCTTTCATTCTTCTTTTTAATTACATCGATATCTTTTCTTCTCTTTCGTATTTCCTATGTTGGTATTTTCCAAAATGTTTTGAAGCCTTTTTCTCCCAGCCTTTTTAGTCCCAGAAATTTTATCATCTGTTTTAATAGTTTAATTTCAGTATCTTCTCTGTTAGCCGTCTTTTCTAATTCAGTCCTTGGAATATGTGGTAATTCGATGACCTGTTCCGGAACGATAGAAGTACCTTGCATTGGATACTCTTCTTTATTGTTCTCGTCCTCCATCTCCTAATGTAAACAGTTGCTCACAGGTTAGCGGTATCTCATTTTCTTGTCCCAAAGCTGAATGATGTACTGCATCGTACAACTCATCTCCAGGTTTCAAAATAAGCTCATTGCTCTGCCATTCATTATGTACATTGACTCTCGTGCCAGTATTTCCAATATTTTGCAAGCAAGCGTAACTACTTTTTTCCATGGGTTTCCATAATTTTTGCCTAAAAATAGGAAAGTTCGACAGTTCCGCGGTGTTTTTGTTTAGCTTCGAATGAAATTTCACTGAGCTTAATTGAAAATATAATATCGTCTATTTCAAGAAAACTGGGGGACATAATAAAATATAAAAGAGGAAGTATAAATATTAATATAATATGTGTCTTTGTTTTACTTAAATATTTTAAGTGACCGATTTCTGTATAGTGCCATTTGTTACCGTAATCGAACGATTTTTGAAATGTTTTCCTCTGTTCACTTTTTTGCGATGTCTGTGTTGCACAACATCCTACATACCTCAAGATTTTATTCAAACAGAGTTTTTCCGTAACTTTTTTAAAAGCTACTGAATTAAAAATTAATTAAAAAATTACCGGGTTTAAAAATGGACTAATCCGGCAATTCCTTCCTGATGTTGCGTACAAAAATTGACGTTTTTACGTATACGTACTGTAAAAATATCAGTCCTAGATGCTTTTTTATATAACATCTCTCCAAATAAGGTGCTCGTAAAAGCGATAGATTTAACTTAACCTTAAGCTTAAGCACCCATCGAGGGCGTGAGAGTTGGAATGAATTTCATTTTTTAGTTCCTTGCTTTCCAATGAAAATAGAAGGAATTAAAGATATGATTATAGTCAGGTCGCAGTGTACCTGCTTGAATATTATATGCATACTGTTTTCCAATCAAAGCTGTAAACAAATTTGAAATTTTCCGTTTTCTCGAAAACAAATGCAATGATAAATGGTTCTCAGAATATGGGGAGATTTTCAAGACTGTTCTAATACACTAGGTAAGTTGTCTGATAATAACGGCATTTGAGCAGTGTAAATGAAATTTCAAAGAATTTGCAAAATACGAAAATGGAAGATTTCTAATTCGTTTATGAAACAGAGTGTATTTTTCGTCGTCTTCATGAAACTGAAAAAATAATCTTTTGAGATGTCGCAATGTTAGGAGTAAATTTTGTTAAACGAAAACGGGGAATATCTTATACATAATTAAAGTAAAATAGGTAAGATTTTAACAGAATAACAGAATATAGATTTGATTTTCCTGAGTTACAAATGAGTGTAGCCAAAAAAGCAGAATCGCGATTATGGCATGACAGCGACAAACAAATTCTAAATAAGCTAAATTAAAATACCAATAATTGCTCATTTACTTATTTGTCTCTTGACTGTACAATTGTACAATTTTGTCATCAATATCATATTTCATGCCATCTCTGCATATACAAAATTTCAACTTTCTAAGTGAACGCGTTCTCAACATAACTTTTAATATTATTCGTGGGTTTCCAATCCATTTTGCTCTACTATCATTATTTCTCTGCGTTACTAACGGAATGACAAACTTAGTATACCCTATAGATTTCATCCAGGTATAAAAATCGCGAATCGCCTTCGTTTTTCTCTATACATATATTTGGACACCTCCTAATAAACGCGTCAACGTAGAGAGCTGAAAGTTAATACATGGCTTTTTTTATAAAAATAGTAAATAGAGTTTCAAAAATGGCGTTGCCAAAAATTTAGGGTTGTTACGTATACTGCAAACACAGTCAGTCCTAGACGTTGTTGTAGTACCCAAAACTTCTTCAGAATACAAAATTCTATGAAATTGGTTATACAAATTTTTATTGTCCGATGAACCGTTCTAGAAATATATCCGAAAAGCCACTTCAAAAATCAAACCTGCGCAGATGATTGCCCACACGAAATTACATACGGGCTGGCATTCATCTAGGGTATTACTTATAATTGGCCTCAAACCAATTCTAGCTTTTTTACTTGTTTTTAATGTAAGGTTTAACCAACTTCAGTAAAATTTCATAGCACCGGTCATCCATACGAACATAATTCTTCAAATCATCCGTATTACTGCTTTGTAACCTTTTTACGAGCATATTATGCGATTATATGGCGACATGTTATAACTTCGAATCGAAAGCGATCATCGAAGCGAAGATTTCGTTCTGGCGGTATGTTATAAGATTTTCGTTCGACAGGCGATTTGCTTGTTTCGAACTATTTCCGTATTTTTTTTTCCTAGCAAAAATGACATTTATAGATTCTTTTCTAGTTTTTGATAAATTTTAATAATAATAAAATTGGAATTTATGAATTTTTCAAGCGCAGTGCTCTATTTGTGGAGGATGACGAAAATGATTAAGAAATAATTAATTACCGAGACAAAAGAAACTTTTAAGGCAGCGGTATTATGTTATAGATATGCCTAACAAAATGTACTGCCTTATTAATTTTTGAATTCAAGAAATATTCTTACAAGTTTCAAGAATCTATATAATTAATATATAAAATCATTCATATTGAATACATTTAAAAAAAATGTAACATAAATCTTATTTCTTTAATTTACATACATTTCTTAATCTTCGCTTGTACCTACTATCGCTCTCAACAAAACTCAGTGATATTCTATCGAAATTATCGCCTGTCGAAAGTATTACAACATATCGACTATCGATAAATTGTCGAACGTTGAATCTTTCGAAGTTATAACATCTTGCCCCAGGAGCCAAAGAAAATATGCTGGTGCCGTATATGCTTCTGCGCTATTTAGTGGAGGGACTTCCGGATATTTAGTTAAATCATCTTGGAAAGTGAGCAAACACTTATTATTTTGGTAACTAGATGATAATGGACCTACTATATCATAGAAAACTTTTTCGAATGAATTACTGCTAGTAGCAGTAATTTTAATTGGTATTTTCTTGTTAGATCTTTAGTCACTTGACACGATGAGCATTTTTTTATGAATTCCATCTCCCTCTCCTAGTATTTGGTTATTTCGGGTGGTGTTACACTATCGGCATAAAGGCTGTTAGCATTTCATGAATTGACTAAAAATTTCGGACACATAATGTAAAAAGTGGGTAAGTTAAAAACCGGTACACTATCTGCCTACTTATCATGAAGTGCTGAGTTACGTCAAATGTCTACGACATATTCATGTAACGAATCTGTACAAGTAGGGTATAAAAAGAAAAACAATTCTGAAAAGACCAACCAATTTCAAAACTACATATATTTTCAATATTTCAATAAATTCAATTATACTTATTAACTAAGTAGCTAACTCGATCTTGCGCCCGTTCTGTAAGTCGCCAGAATGAAGACTCGGGTATCCATCGACACTTACACACAAGATCGAGCTGCTTAGAGCAGTATCGTAAGAACAGTACGAAGAGTTATATGAGAAGGGATTTTTCTCATTTAGTACCATTAAACTACTATGGTTTACAATAGTTTGTTTACAACTCGGCCATCCTGTGGCACACTGTCCTCAGTGGTTGTCCTAGTGAACTCTATCTGAGTTACGTGCTGCATTTCGTTCGTGATTCACTAAGGAATGCCCAGGATTTCCTCATCGAGGAATGCCGATCGGAATCATCAAGGGACACACAGCATCCCAACTGAAATTTCATTTAGAGGAACACACAGCATCTCAATTGAAAATCTCATTTAGAGGAACACACATCATCTCATTTGAAAATCAATTTAGAGGGACACACAGCATCTCAATTGAAAATCACATTTAGACGAACACACAGCATCTCAATTGAAAATCAATTTAGAGGGACACACAGCATCTCAATGAAAAATCACATTTAGAGAAACACACAGCATCTCAATTGAAAATCAATTTAGAGGAACACACAGCATCTCAATTTTAATCATCAAGGAAAACAAAGCGTCTTGGAATTAATATTTTTATTTTTAAGAATCCATAATCCGAATATTTCCTAAAACTTAACTATAATAAAAGGGTGTAACTTATTTGGACTTAGATTAACATTAATAATACATTTTCTTTTATTACTCACTTATTTCAATGCTCTCGTCGTCTGTCTGGTATTCATGTAAGTCAAAATCTGACAGATAGCACCATGGTTTAAGTTTATCTGCTGCATAGACTGACTCAAACTTCTTCTGACTCACCTGCGTTGTTTCCGTGTCGCCAATGACATACCGATCGTTTGGAAGTACCTTCTCAACGATGTACGGCTCTTTAAATCTTGCAAGCAACTTACGGGATTGTCCAGTAGCGGAGTGTTCTGCCCTAATCAATACTAACTCCTTCAATATAGTTTTTTGGTTTTTTATCCGTACAGTTGAACTTTTCAGCCAGCTGCACCTGTAGTTCGTCCATACGTTTTTTAACCTTTTCCCGTAAAATAGACAAAGGAATGGTTTCCTTCTCTTAGTCGGATTCGTCGCAATGTAAAGCAATGCTAAGATGATTCGCCAAACGACTCCTTGGTGTGAATGAAAATAACAGTTCTTGAGGAGTTTTCCCAGATATTCTATGCTTTAGACTGTTGAGCCCCCATTAAATTGCTGGTAGATGTTCTTCTCAATCTCGTCCATCTTGTCGCGCTGTCAAGCTGCTTAGGGAGGCGCCAACAGTTCGGAAATATCTCTCGATCTGACCATTTGCCCTAGGTATACGCACTGCAGTTAAAATTTGACGAATGCCATTTTCATTGCAAAATGCTTCAAATAATTTTGAAGTAAATGAAGTTGCCCGGTCAATGATTTGAGTAGGGGTTCCAACAAACTGAGATATGTCTAGTAAATGTTTTAGGACACCATGTGATGTAGTATTTCTTACAGCTCTTCGGATGATGAATTTCGTAAAAGCATCTATTATTCCTAGTATATATATGTTGCCCTTTTTTCCTTTAGGGAAGGGACCAAAGTGATCTATATGAATGGTGTAAATAAATATTGTATCTGCTTTCATCTTTGCTACGCTGATTATATAGACAAGGCACACAACTATTTAGATACTTTGTTACAATGGCTTTCATTTTTGGAAACCAATAGGTTTTCTTGATTCTGTCCATGGTGCACTCCAAGCCACCATGTCCCATGTTATCGTGACCAGATTTGATGATCCTCCATCTAATTCCTCTGGGTACAACGAAACGGTTACCGTCTGGCGTCTTCTTATATAATCTCCCATTTTTCAGAACATATTCCTTTTCATAGTGTTTCCTCGCATTCCCATGGGTGGGTGTTGCATTGAGCACATCTTTGATTTCCTTCAATTGGGAGTCTTGATATTGCAAAGTAGACACCCAATCCTCCTCTATTATGCCAATTGTCATCACCTCGTGACCCGCCTCAATCACATCTACAACCACCTCACATGGATTTCGACTCAAAGCATCAGCATGCTGCATTTGTGTTCCCGGTCAGTGGGTCAGTTCAAAATCGAAGTCCTGAATTTTTAGCGGCCATCTGGCTATGCGAGGAATTAAATTTTGCTTGTTCTCTGTTTCTCTTAAGGAATTACAGTCGGTAAGGATTTTAAAATGTTTTCTTAACAAAAAGTAACGAAACCTTTGTAAACTCTCAACTACTGCAAGAGTTTCCAGTTCATAGCTATGGTATTTATTCTCTAGGGTGGTGGTAGACCTACTATAATATGCAACAGCTCTTTTATAACCGTTTCCAGATACCTGAATTAAAACGCCTGCTAATCCTTGAGAACATGCATCCGTATGTACCTCATGTTGGCTCTTGGGGTCATATATGGCTAAAATCGGTTCCTGTGATGTCCAACAAAATTGCACATCCTTTCTCAGTAACCGATTAAGTGGCCGTGCAATCTTCGCATAGTCTTGCACAAACCGATGGAAATATCCCGTATGGCTTAAAAAGTGTCTCACTTCACAAACACTATTTGGAGTAGCGAATGCCTGCACAGCTTGTACTTTGACATCACTCAGTCTTATACCCTCTTTATCTATTATCTGTCCCAAATAACTGATTTTTGTTTCAAAAAATTCACATTTCTTAATATTTAGCGTTAGTCCCAAATCATTTAAGATTTCTAACAGTTTGCGAAGCATTTATTAAAACTATTTAGTAAACTCAAGAGTTCAGATCTTTCCGTTACGCCAATCGCATTTCCTATGCGGACATTATCTATATTAATCTTACTATCCTTAGTTTTTGAATACACCCCTCCAGATAATTGTCAATCTAAACTTGTTTCGTTATCATTTATTGCATACTTTACCTGCAATATTCCGTTTTGCCTGATACACCTGGATGATCAAGGAAATTCCTTCCCAAAATCATATTGAAGTACTGATGGTGATCGCTGACCACAATAACATCAATGCATAGCGCGACTTCCTGCACTTTGACCAATTTTGAAATTTTTCCCAAGGCAGATACCATTCCTCCTGCAAATCCCTGCAGTTGCACATCACAGTTTTGCATTTGCCAACCATTCTTTTGTACCTCTGTAAATTTTATGGTAGAACAGTCACTTCCTAAGTCAAGAAAAGCATCAACTGATTTTCCTTCAACGGGGATTTTTAACACTAATCCGTGGCTATTATTTACGGATAAACGCGCTATTCTTTTAGGTTTTATAGTTTTATTATGATTATGCGACCCTATGAATTGTCGATGTTGAGGTTCTCTGCAATCTCTTCCAAAATGATCTGGGTTTCTACAATTAAAACACACACACGAGAATTCCGATCACATTATTCCACCCTTCGAATGTCTTTTCGTGGTTTACTGAATGTGGCGTTTTGACCGTGTGGCACATAAGGTTTATAACGCTTGTGAAAATGCTCATTCTTGGAACGACTAGAACTTGGCAGGAACATTCCGTGGTTTCTCTCCTGCTCCCTGATGGATATATAGGATTTAATCCGCAACAAAAGATCACCTAATGTTGCATAAGAAGATGCGGTGAGTACATTCATTATGTCCTTGTCTCGCAAGCCTGAAATAATGTACTTCATTGTGGTGTTATCATTCATCCCTGCTTTCTTTGCAATTTCATAAAAATAATTTTCAACACTTTCGTCCGGTCGTTTTGTTCGTTGCATTAACTGAACGTACATTGTTGACTCATCTACTATGAGAAGGAAAGCTTCCAAAATTTCTCTTTTAAAATTTCCCCAAGTATTAACCTGCTCTTGTCGTGCCTGGAACCAATGTGTTGCAGCCTCTTCCAAGCGGAGAGAAGCATAAATCAATGTAGTGCGATCGTCCCACTCATATATAATTTTGCAATTATCCACCGCATTAACCCACTTATCTGCTGTCAACCCATATCGATCGGATGGATTAAAGGCTGGAATAATTTTTCTGCTCTCAGATATTCCAAATCTCATGGAGAGGGTGCCACTGCCGATGTGAAAGTGCACATCTCAGCTTGTATCCCTTCCAAACTCGTAGGTGATTGTACTGATGGTATAGATGAGGATGTTTCTAATGCTTTCTCCCTCCCAGCTAGTTGTTGTTCCTTTATACGTAGCTCTTTCTCTCTTCTCAATAATTTGCTCTCTGATAGTCGCGCACATGACATATCAGTATCCCTTTTCCGCCTAGATGACATACTTAGGTCGCTGCTTTATCTCAAAAACAGGTTTACCCAACAAATTTCGATATTCGTTTTTGTACGTATACACGCTCACACTAATCACTGATCCTTAAAAAGAAACTTGTTTTTCCTAACACCACACTAATCACTGATCCTTTAAAAGAAACTTGTTTTTCCTAACACTAATAAAATATGATGGTGATGCCACCAAGCACACTGGTACCAGTTTAAGCACGCGGCCTCCTTTATTAAAATTTTTCTGTTTTATATATGTTTAAATGTTACAGCGCAATGTTTATTTGTTTCAATAAGCAACACTTTAATTTATTCAACACTCCCGATTATCAATTATGAAATTCCAGGTTAATCCCACTTCTGAAAATATTAACTAAGTAGCTAACTCGACCTTGCGACCGTTCTGTAAGTCCCCAGAATGAAGACTCGGGTATCCATCGACACTTACACACAAGATCGAGCTGCCTAGAGCAGTATCGAAAGAAGAGTACAAAGAGTTATAGAGAATGATTGTACTTTGGGTATTGCTCGCAAGGCACACGTCCGCATGCCATAATTTTCTTCCAATGTTTCAGTCACAACTCATGTATATTGAATTAACTTTCTGCGCCACGCGCCACCTAGTAAAACTTTAGCATACAAAAAAACAAGTGTGTCTGTGATAATACCACACAATACAGCAAGTGTGTCCATGATAATATCATTTATATTATTATATTATTTTATTATTACGCTGTAAGCGTAAGTTTTCTTGTCATTTTTATGCAAGATCGAGTAAATAACATTATAATGTTTAATTTTAGATACTTTGTAACATTTGATTTACATTGTAACGCTGTTAAAACTTTGATCGAAAAGTGTTCATTTTGTCATATTTTGTTTAGCTAAAATATTAGCCCAAAAGATCCAAAAAAGAAAAAGTAAAATATGTGGCATACCTACATACTTAAAACGTGATTTTTAAAGAAATAAAATTAAGCAATTTTTGTCTACCTGCCCCTAAAAGTAGCTATGGGGGACAGAGAAAGGATTACAAATATTGTATTGGCATCTATTTCTATCCTATATATTCATTTGGAAAACCACTGAACTGAAACTGGACCATGGTGTATTTTGTATGGAACTTTTTATATGTAGTTCAGCGGAATAAAGTAGTTAAACCAAAAAGGGACAACTATAGAAAAGTGATCCCATAATAATGTCAAATAATGTAAGGAATTTAAGTAGTATCAGCAGTCCATTTTATATATGTCAGTGGTATCGACTGATATATCACTTTAACAACTAACTATTATTTCTGGTATCGACGGGAATAAACACATCTTAATTCGGGTCTCGACTGAAGTTAAGATATCTACTAATAATTATTTCTGGTCTCGACTGGAATAAACACATCTAAATTCGGGTCTCGACTGAAGTTAAGATATTTACTAACAACTATTTCTGGTCTCGACGGGAATAAACACACTTAATTCGGATCTCGACTGAAGTTAAGATATTTACTAACATTATTTCTGGCCTCGACGGGAATAAACACATCTTAATTCGGGTCTCGACTGAAGTTAAGATATTTACTAACATTATTTCTGGTCTCGACGGGAATAAACGCATCTTATTTCGGGTCTCGACTGAAGATAAGATATTTACTAACAATTATTTCTGGTCTCGACGGGAATAAACACATCTTAATTCGGGTCTCGACTGAAGTTAAGATATTTACTAACAACTATTTCTGGTCTCGACGGGAATAAACACATCTTAATTTGGGTCTCGACTAAAGTTAAGATATTTACTAACAACTATTTCTGGTCTCGATGGGAATAAACACATCTTAATTCGGGTCTCGACTGAAGTTAAGATATTTACTAACATTATTTCTGGTCTCGACGGGAATAAACACATCTTAATTCGGGTCTCGACTGAAGTTAAGATATTTACTAACAACTATTTCTGGTCTCGACGGGAATAAACACATCTTAATTCGGGTATCGACTGAAGTTAAGATATTTACTAACATTATTTCTGGTCTCGACGGGAATAAACGCATCTTATTTCGGGTCTCGACTGAAGATAAGATATTTACTAACAATTATTTCTGGTCTCGACGGGAATAAACACATCTTAATTCGGGTCTCGACTGAAGTTAAGATATTTACTAACATTATTTCTGGTCTCGACGGGAATAAACACATCTTAGTTCGGGTCTCGACTGAAGATAAGATATTTACTAACAATTATTTCTGGTCTCGACGGGAATAAACACATCTTAATTCGGGTCTCGACTGAAGTTAAGATATCTACTAACATTATTTCTGGTCTCGACGGGAATAAACGCATCTTATTTCGGGTCTCGACTGAAGATAAGATATTTACTAACAATTATTTCTGGTCTCGACGGGAATAAACACATCTTATATTATATATTATCTTATTACTCATATATATATTTACATATTATATTCTTCTGATGCATATTTATTAAATATCATAATTTGACTTTATTCTACATCAATTTTGCATATATATATTGACGATTTTATATTGCAACTTTCTGCCAATAAGTGTTTTCAGTGTGATACAAAAATTCTCTGACCCAAAACTTATATATTGAGTTTTATCCCACATTGCTATTCTTGATAATCGTACATTTTAAGTCTGTGACAAGTGTTTTCTAGTGTGTATGGATCTCTGACCTAACAACTTAAATACAGAATCTGATTTTGGTGTAATTAGTGGATAATCGTAAGAACTAAGTGTAATAATTTATTGAAAGTTAAAACGTAGTGAACAGCGTTTGTTTTTGTTAAGATATTCGACCACTGACCTTGATCCAAATTTACCAGTGAATTCATTTCAGTTTCACTAACTTCAAATTTGCGTGTACGTTCCACTAGCGGACAGTACATTTTATGGTTCTTCGAGCCGGATTTAAGGTCTAGTGTTTTATTTTCTCAATCTTTTAAACATGTCTGCACTTCAAAAACTTTTGGGCAACCAAGCCACCTCTGCAATATCCTTCGAAAAATCGTACAATAACTACACCAAGACTGATGTAGAAAAACGAACGAAAGGTTTTATTTCTGAGCGATTAACCACTCTAAGTGGAATTTGGTCAGATTATAAGAAAGACCACTACACAATTATCCAAGCCACGCAAGCCTTGGAAGATAGTGAACTTCAAAAGTACGTTTACTTCGCAAACGATCAATTTTCAAATGTGGAAAACAAATACTTCATGTTTCGAGGTATTCTTAGGGATGCATTAGATGCATTCGAAACAAAGGTTGAATCAAGTCCAAAATCAGAACATGAAACTTCATCGTCTCTGAGATTACCTAGCATCGCAATCCCAAAATTCTCAGGTTCTTACGATTCATGGAGGCCTTTTCACGATCTATTCAATTCCCTGGTGCATTCAAATTCTGCGTTATCTCCGGTGCAGAAATTGCATTATTTGAAGTCAAGTGTATCTGGAGAAACAGAGCGCTTATTGCGTCAATTTCCTATGACCAACTCGAGTTACGACAGGGCATGGAAGATATTGCTTGAAAGGTATGATAATAAACGAGTCTTGGTAAATGCCCAATTGAAAGCACTCTTTAATCTACCTAAAGCAGCCCACGAATCAGCCAAGGCTATCAAAACCTTGCTAGATAAGTCCTCCGAATGTATCTTCGAACTGGAGGCATTGCAAGTTTCCACTAAGCAATGGGATGCAATTCTCATCTATATGGTGGTACAATGTTTACCAGCAGAAACGCACCGTGCATGGGAACAAGAGGTCAATACTGCAGAAGGACTTCCCACTTTCGAGTCCTTAAAATAATTTTTACAATCTAGATTTAGAATTTTAGAAGCCATAGTCGATACCAAACCGTCCCTAGTCAACAAAAGAGCTCATGTCCCGAGAGCATCTACCCATTTTACTTCATACACCCAAGCATGTCCTTTGTGCAAAGAGCAGCATCGTCTATTTAAATGTCCGACTTTTATAAAACTCGATGTAGACAATAAATTCAAAATTGTCACATCAAATCAATTGTGTAATAATTGCCTATCAAAAGGCCATAGCACGAAAACTTGTACGAGTAAGTTTTCATGTCAGCGATGTGGAAGGAGGCATCATTCTCCACTTCACAGGAATAATGCCACTTCAAGGGTCTCGACCCAAATCAAGCCGAGGGTGCAGCAATCAGAAGCTCAACCTTGTAATTCACCTTCCACATCCAATAACTCTCTTCACACGCTTCACGCAAAAAACCATCATACCAAACAAGCAATGCTTGCAACAGCATTGCTAAACGTTCCTACAAAAAAAGGAAATATGTTGGTATTGAGAGCTTTGATAGATTCAGGCTCTCAAGTTTCATTTGTAACCCAAGCCGCCGCACGTAAGCTGCAATCATCCACTACAAACGTGGAAATTCAAATCATGGGCCTGGGAAAAACTGAAACTACAAATGTTCAAAAACAAACTACTTTGAACATTTATCCTTATTCAACCACAACTAAGGCAACCACAGTTACAGCCCTTATAGTGGACACAATTACGGACATTTTACCTCCTTCAACCATTCCAAATAAAGAATGGAGTCATGTACATGAGCTACCACTTGCCGATCCGTTTTTCTTTAAACCAGGAAAAATTGATCTGCTTTTAGGAGCACATGTGTACAGTGAAATTCTCTTGGAGGGTTTACGGAAAGGTCCTCCAGGAACACCAACTGCCCAAAACAGCATCCTCGGATGGATACTTTTCGGAAAGTTAAAAATACATCCACATTTTTAACAGCATCTGTGTTAACAGCAAAGGTTCATTACGATGACGACACTTCACTGTATAAATTTTTACGTCAGTTCTGGGAAACTGAAGAAGTTAATCCAGGAAGAAAGCTGTCTAAAGCAGATCAAGAATGTGAAGAGTTTTATAAAAAAATTCATGTTCGTAACGCACATGGCCGTTACGAAGTTCGTCTGCCTTTCATCGCAGAAAGTCCTAGCCTAGGTGACTCTCGCGGTATGGCATTACGTAGGCTCTACAGCCTAGAACGGCAATTAGAACGAAATCCTGAACTTTATCAGGAATACAAAGCTTGTATCAACGAATACAAGACATTAGGTCACATGAAAGCGGCTAATAAGATAGTAAGCAATGAACAAAGCTACTATCTTCCTTATCATGCTGTCATCAAAGATAGCACCACCACAAAGGTTCGCGTCGTCTTTGATGCTTCGGCAAAAACGACTAATGGAAAAAGTCTAAACAAACAGCTGCATACGGGTCCAGTACTGCAGTCTGAACTCTTTTCAATCATCCTCAGATGGCGAAAGTATAAATTCGCTATGTCTGCTGACATAGGGAAAATGTATAGGATGATAAAAGTACAACCTCCAGATCAAACCTACCAAAGAATAGTTTGGAGGAATAATCAAAATGAACGTCTTCAAGATTATCAATTGACCGCTGTAACCTTTGGCACCACGCCAGCTCCCTATCTCGCAATAGAAACGCTCAATCAACTAGCCATTGACGAAGCTGACAAATCTCCCGAAGCTGCAAAGATAGTGTCTCATGACTTCTATGTTGATGACCTTCTTACAGGCTCAGATACAAAAGAAGAAGCCTTCCAAATACAAGATCAACTTATCAATATGTTATCTTCCGGTGGGTTTAATTTGAGGAAATGGTTTAGGAATTCCTCAGATTTACTATCTAGGATCCCCGAACCATACAGAGAAGTTGAACTTCCTTTGGGATTCGCAAGCGATGAATCTGTAAAAATTTTCGGCATTCATTGGTATCCAGGAGCTGATTGCTTCATACTACAATATAGGAAGAGAGCAGATTGCCTCTCTACAAAGCGTTCTATTCTTTCAGAAATTGCGACGCTTTTCGATCCACTTGGCTGGATATCTCCGATTATAATTACTGCTATAATCTTGATGCAAGCTTTATGGCTTGCAGGATGTTCATGGGATGAAGCAATACCGGCACCCATTAATAAGCAGTGGCGCGAACTTAAGACCGAATTACATCATATTAGCAGCATCAACATACCACGTTGGTTACACACTACAAATAACTTATCCACCGTATCCTGGACAGCATTAAAGCGCTCCAAGAAAAGAAAACAGCGATTCACCAACAAAGATGGTCCCAAAGTTAAAATAATACTTGGCTTCAAGATTATTCAATAAGATTTATGTTGTTCTTTTCTTACACCATTGGTTCTTATTTATTCAGTCTCCCCCCCCCCCCAACCCCCCTTGAATTTGATTTTCTACTCTCAATCGTTAGGTGGGTACCGGAAAATTGTGTGCTTTAAAGGATAAGCATTTCATATAGTAATAAATACAACACTACATCGATCTAATTCTAGTTCTCGTAAACCAAGCATTCTATTATCCTGAGCAAAGGATGCCCGCTTTATACGGCCAACACACACTAAACCTTTTTCTCAATTAATTGCTTAATGAGTGTGTTCAAACTTGCTTCTTTCTTAAAGAGATAGCTTAAGGTTAATTACTTGAAAGACATTTACAGTCTTTCAACGGGGGGCAGTATGTTCGAAGCAAATCGATTCGAATATATTTGTATAAACAGACAACTTCTGAAAAGAAAGTATACTGAAAACAAAGCAAAAAAAATTTAGTAAACGTGTCTCTAATCTGATTACTCTTGATAAAAATATAGGTACACAACCCAACAAAGCTATGTATTTGTCTTTTACATAACACATTGCACGAATATAATACGCTACGTATATGTCTTTTACATAACACATTGCACGAATATAATACAAAATTATAGCCTCAACGAGCAGATCAAATAAAAATTATTTCCATTTGTTTAAACCAGTTAGATCCGTGCTAAAAACCATTCCTGAAAAGGGATCATATTACAAAAATATCATGCTAAAATTGAGATCTGAAAAGAAAATAAATTTAATCTAAGTACAATTTTCATAAAAATGGGTACGACATCTAACAAAAGCATGTGTTGTCATGTAGCCTACAATGCATGGTACAAATACAATCAGATCAAGCCGATAAATTTGCAACTCTATCATTATCATCATTACAAGTACCATCCAACGGGAATTTATTCGCAACGTGATAGAGAAAATATTTTTTGCAAATATAATTAATTTAACACAGCAGCATGTGAAACTCCAAATTTCTTGTTGCTATGTATTTTTGTTCGTTGCTAGGCAAATTTTATCGCTAGTACCGTAAGAGCACAGCTGCATTGCCAATTCTTGTAATCATGCGCCGCTGCTACTCTATCAGTGGTGTCGTGTGCAAGCCAGGGCTATATAAACGACAAGCTGACTGATCTCGATCTCTTTTTGTGCTTGGCATCGCTTGGGGTAAGTTGGCTGTGTAGGGACTAACATTTATATCGTGTATCGACTGATATATCACTGTAACAACTAACTATTATTTCTGGTATCGACGGGAATAAACACATCTTAATTCGGGTCTCGACTGAAGTTAAGATATCTACTAATAATTATTTCTGGTCTCGACGAGAATAAACGCATCTTATTTCGGGTCTCGACTGAAGTTAAGATATTTACTAACATTATTTCTGGTCTCGACGGGAATAAACGCATCTTATTTCGGGTCTCGACTGAAGATAAGATATTTACTAACAATTATTTCTGGTCTCGACGGGAATAAACACATCTTAATTCGGGTCTCGACTGAAGTTAAGATATTTACTAACAACTATTTCTGGTCTCGACGGGAATAAACACATCTTAATTCGGGTCTCGACTGAAGTTAAGATATTTACTAACATTATTTCTGGTCTCGACGGGAATAAACGCATCTTATTTCGGGTCTCGACTGAAGATAAGATATTTACTAACAATTATTTCTGGTCTCGACGGGAATAAACACATCTTAATTCGGGTCTCGACTGAAGATAAGATATTTACTAACAATTATTTCTGGTCTCGACGGGAATAAACACATCTTAATTCGGGTCTCGACTGAAGATAAGATAACACTTTAAGCCGGGTCTCGACTGACTTAAAGAATATTATCTCGGGTCTCGACTGAGATAGTATCTTACTAACATTAACACTTTATTTCTGGTCTCGACGGGAATAAAGAATTGTTCTAACCCATGGTTAGAACAAAGGGTCTTAACATTGCCTAAAGCCAACCCTCCAGCGTCAAGTTGTAGATCGGTGAGTACCAGTCACTTGTAACAAAATAATATTTATTCATACATATATTTACTCATATATATATTTACATATTATATTCTTCTGATGCATATTTATTAAATATCATAATTTGACTTTATTCTACATCAATTTCACATATATATATTGACGATTTTATATTGCAACTTTCTGCCAATAAGTGTTTTCAGTGTGATACAAAAATTCTCTGACCCAAAACTTATATATTGAGTTTTATCCCACATTACTATTCTTGATAATCGTACATTTTAAGTCTGTGACAAGTGTTTTCTAGTGTGTATGGATCTCTGACCTAACAACTTAAATACAGAATCTGATTTTGGTGTAATTAGTGGATAATCGTAAGAACTAAGTGTAATAATTTATTGAAAGTTAAAACGTAGTGAACAGCGTTTTTTTTTTGTTAAGATATTCGACCACTGACCTTGATCCAAATTTACCAGTGAATTCATTTCAGTTTCACTAACTTCAAATTTGCGTGTACGTTCCACTAGCGGACAGTACATAGCGGATGCAATAGAATCGATGAATGATCATACGGAAATAAATCAACGTAAAAATGAACAGCACGATTCGACTTCGACTATAGCAAAGAGACCAAAAATAAGAGCAACATTAACAGAGAAATTAATTCACAAATGCAACAAATGCATGTATGTCTCTGATAATATGGGTGATCTTAGAAAACATATCGAAATCAATCATCTAATGGATAACGATCAATGGAAAAATAAATTAAGAACAGGTACTCAGGATAGTAATTAAATATAATAAAAAGAAAAATAAATAATAATTATCAATAATTCTAAATAAACTATAGAAACTTAATTAGTGAAACTACCGATAAGATAATAAATATGTGTTAATAATTAAAAAAAAAACTTTGAATTTTATAGGATAAATACCATTTCAACACGTAATGTTCCGCTATTAGACGTTATAATTAAAAAAAAAAAAAAAATTACAACGAACACTATGTATATAAATAACAAGTTTAATGAAACTAATGGCATATTAATGTACTACAAACTGTAAGCGTTATATAATGGAATTAAACTTTGAAGAAACAAAAAGAACAACAAAACGAACAAAAATATATAACAAAACATCATTATATAAAAGTCTAATAACATCGAAAATATGCGGTAATTCTCCTAATAAAAACGTGTAATTCAAAGATTATTGGGTACGTCTTTGAAAACACGCTACAACATCTGTAAGAAGATTACTGCTAAATTTCGATGAAAATAAAGCTCGATAATGGAAAAATGCCAACATCGTCCCAGTATGATCAACTGTGCGTTTAAGAGGTACTATCCCAAAAGTAGGCTACTAACTTGCCAGAACAAAAAATAATAGTTGCAACTGTAAAAGAAGTAAACATAAGAAATGTGCACAAAATAAAGAATAAAAATATAGAATGATAAACCAATGAGTAGAACTTGCATTAGAGCAAGAAAATCGAAATATTGGAGCGGTATATAAAAATAAAAGTAAACCAATGAGTAGAACTTGCATTAGAGCAAGCAAATCGAAATATTGGAAGTCAACCAATGAGTAGAACCCGCACTAGAGCAGGAAAATCGAAAGATTGGATATTGACTTTAATTAAAAATATCAGACCAAGAGTCTGACGCGCTCTGCAGAAAGCCGAATAAATAATTTAATTAATATAGCCGCATTTAAAGAAAGAAGATAAAAATCAAGAAACATTAAAAGCACAACAATATATATACGAGAAATGAATAAACAACTAACCTAAGGCCATTAAAAATAATGATAAAATAAGGTTAACGGCCACTAATTATTGAAAAATAAAGTTTTGTTCGAAAATAACAAAAGAAATTACGCCCATTATATAACGTAAACGTACATAGTCAAAGGAACAGATACGATTAATAAATATTATTAAAAGTTAATATGCATTCGTGAAAATTGTAATTAAAATCGTTAACGGAAATCATACAAAATGTAACAAAAAAAAATTTTTTATGAAAATCATTAACCCATTTTAAAAAAAAATCAACGAAAACAATTAACTCAATTAGTTAGAAATGTCAATGAAAATTATCTGATCGATGTAAAGATAGATATAGAAAATATACATATAAATGTAACATATACTTTAAGTAGATTTTAAACAACTAATAATTTAAATGTTCACTATTCCATAATTTAATTCACTTATTCCATAATTTAAAAAAAAAAATTTTTAGCTCATTATAAAAACACGAAGGCCTCATATTGTTTTTAAAAACCAAAGGGGGGGGGGGGGAGGGTGTGGCATACCTACATACCTACATATAAATATATCTACATATAAACATACGTACATATAAACATACCTACATATAAACACACCTACCTACATACATAAATATCTACCTACCTACCTACCTACCTACATACATACCTACCTGCATTCATAATATTATGACATACTTATTGGCCAAGCACAATGAGTACTCATAACATTAAAATGCTTCCGACACTTATCATACATGAAGAAATGCGAGACTAGGTCACTTTTACCCAATACACAAATTGCATCGATTAATGTGAACCGCTAAAGCGGCACGCAAATAACAAGCGCAGTGACGAAATATCGATTACTGACCGCGACTCAACATGAGGGCTTCGATGAAGAAATAATAATAATGTAAGAGATCATAATAGCAATTATTGTTACCCTAAGCTAATTTTAAGTTGTATAAATAAGCTAAGGGAATTAAAGAACCCATCATTATCAAAAGTTCACTCAACGTGTTTTTTTAAAACTTAGGTGGAGTTCTGCTACCTAGCTGCTCCCCGTATATATGTAGATCACCGGAGTTAACGCTCTAATAGCTGCTCCTATTTAAATCACGTTAAGAGTAAAGCCCATAGGCTGCTCTTCGTGCATTTAACTGGATAAACCAGGCAACGAAATTAAAGGTTTATCACAAATACTTATCTCATCCTTTTATGCCACATCTTTGGATTAATATCAAAATCGGGTCATAAATGACTTTCACTTAGCTGGAAAGTGGTGCAAGAGATGACAGTTTTTAACAATTTTACAAATTTGAGATAATTATATAATTGGACTTTTATCTAAACACTAAAATTTATTTGGAGATATCGGGCACAAGCCGAAGGTCAATTTACAGTTTTCCCTGGCATTCCCTCTTAATGTCTGTAACCACGCGGATGGTTTTCGTTTCTCCTTGGTGACTACCTTAAGAAGCGATATGAAAATCAGAAATAACTTGTTCAGTAGTTTTAGGGACTTCCGGTTTTATTATTTTATTGAGAAAGGAGACAGGTTTCCCTAATGGAATTTTGAATATCCTTAGCGTATATCAGTTTGAAGTCCAGATAACTTGATTTTTTATTGTGAGTATTGAAATGGAAACAGTTTTATCTGTGGGAACGTACTCTTTTAATTTTTTGAAAATGTTTCTGACTAGATCCCTATCGGCTGCTGTCCTAAGAGGAATAGGTACAAACTATAGACCAACGCATTAATGCGAGGTTGGTCGATTATCTGGACAAACGCACATCATTGCAAGTAATCAGTATGGTTTTAAAAATAAATGTAGCACAAGTGACGCAATTTATGATGTTACCAATTTTATAAACTCGGCCGTTGACAAAAAGGAGAAAGTTATAGCGATATTCTTAGATTTAAAAAAACATTTGATACGGTCAATCATGAATTTCTATTGTACATACTAGCTTTTGTAGGAATTGGAGACAGTACCATTCTTTTTTTCTTTCCAATCTTACCTACAGTACACAGGTAGTCAGAATTGGGCAAGTATCAATTGATCCTCTTCGAAATAAGTGTGGAGTCCCATAGGGAATGGTTTTGGATCTACTCGTCTATCTAATCTATATAAGTGAGTGTGTTAAATTATTCAAAAAAGAGAGCATAACTATTGTAACGTTTGCAGATGATACGTTTCTGTTATTTCGTGAAGAAAACTGAGTCCTTACTTTATCACTAGCGCAAAAAGACATTAATATAGTGTATGATTGGTTAGTATGTCACAAGCCAGGTTTGAATCTAAATAAAACATTTTTCCTCAAATTTGGGAATGAAAATATACATTCAAACGTTAATCTTAAGATAGAGTTGCTGGGTAATATCCTCCAGTGGTTGGGCGAAGTGAAATATTTACGTGATTTTATAAATCAGAAGATTAAGTGGAAAAATATTTCCTAAACTTATGTAAGCGGCTGAGGAAAACAATATATGTATGTATAAAATAATCCTGTTGCGAAATATTTTAAAACTTGATCTTTTAAGAATTTATTTTGCTTTAATGCAGTCCGTTATTCAGTATTTCCCTTACTTTGGAAGCTACATATACTGCCTTGATAAAACCACTGGCAAATCTTCGAAGCAAAATAATAAAGATATGTTTAAAGAAATCCAAACACCAATCCATACAACGAACTTAAAGAATGACTGTTAGCCAATTATATATGTTTACCTTATAAAAATTCGTATACACAAATTTATCTAAGTTTACTATGTATTTCTCAAACGAACTATTGCACCCGCAGGAAGATGCTGGAACCTTTAGAAGTCCCTAGAACTAGTAAATGTATTACAGATAGGCATAGTAGTATCTTAGGTCCAAAGTTATTTAATGCAATACTAATGCAATAGAAGTCAAAGAGATTCCAAATGTTTCCAATTATAAAACCGCGTTGAAAAACTATGTATGATATTTTTTATAACGTAGCCCATTGATTTTTATACCCTACATGAAATCTGTAGGGTATACTAAGTTTGTATGACCGTTCGTCTGTCCGTCTGTTCGTCTGATCGTCCGTCTACACGATAACTCGAGAACGCGTTCATTTAGAGGGCTGAAATTCTGCACGCTGGCTTTTAAAAAAAAAAGTAAATTTAATTTCGATAATGGACCGATGATGGAGCAACTCCTTTGTAGGGTTGCCAAGAAATATATCGTTTTTCACTGTATATTTGGGCACTGCCTGAGAGCGCGTCGACGTAGAGAGCTGGTACATGGTGTTTTTAGAGCAATAGTAAATGAAATTTAGAACATGGACAAAATCGGTCAACCCCTTCTTTGTGTTGCCATATAAAAACTTAGGATGTTTACCAACGGCGGGGCCTCATTGGAAGCAAAGGAAGCACTGCTTCTCTTGAGAAAATGGAAAAATCCAATCAAAAAAGACAAATCATCTTGCATTAAAATATTCTCAGAATATGTACACAAAATTATAAAATTCAAACAAGTTTACTCCTCTGGCATCACTAGATACAACCTGAGCTATTTTATAAGGTACCACATTCACATGAAGCAGACTGGATTGGAATAGTCCTAATTCGCATAGTACCAAGCGTTCGTATGGGAAGGACTGGTTTAAATCGACAAGAGAGACATCTTTCTATTGACAGTTGTTAATTTAAAGTCAGCTCTCATTTGAATCTATTTTTGTAGATATTGATAGACGGAACATGGAAAGAATTGTAATTTCACAATTTCTAAAATACTGTATGAAAGCACGAAGGTATTTGAAACGAAAGTTGAAAGTATACCGAAAAATATCTACGTTTCGATATCCACTTCGAAACGCCCTTGGAATTCACCCTTATTAGTTGTCCCCAAAAATGTGAAAAAAGGTGGCGCGTCGTTGTCGATTTACGCAAATTGAACGAAAAGGCAATTGACGATGCATTTCCGCTACCTCGAATCGAGGATATTCTTGACCAACTAGGTCATGCCAGGTACTTTACCACCCTCGATTTGGCCAACGGCTACCACCAAGTCTTAGTCGACAAAAAAGATCGACATAAGACCACTTTTAGCACTAATTACGGTCACTACGAATTTAAGCGTATGCCATTCGGACTCAAAGGAGCTCCCGCTACATTCCAACGCCTCATGAACTTCGTTCTGACAGGACTACAAGGCCTCGAATGTTTGGTTTATCTTGACGACATAGTCATTTATGGTAAGAACCTAAATGACCACAAAGATAAACTTCGCAAAGTCTTTAATAAATTGGGAGAGAACAACCTCAAACTGCAGCCAGAGAATTGCCAGTTTTTGAGACGAGAAGTTGTTTACCTAGGGCACAACTGCTCTAGTGAAGGTGCATTACCAGACCCCAGCAAAACGGCCTGCGTCCAAACATTCCATGTTCCTAGAACAGTAAAGCAAGTTCATCCAATTACGAATTAACTCCGCAAGGACGTAAAATCCACTTGGACCGAGAAATGCCAAGAAGCATTTCCAAGCATTAAAAATGCTCTAATTTGCCCACCACTTTTAATCTATCCAGATTTTTCTAAACCTTTCAATCTTACAACGGCCGCCAGCAACGAAGCATTAGGGCTGTACTTTCCCAAGGAGAAGTGGGAAAAGACCAGCCAATCGCCTATGCAAGCCGAAAGCTGAACAAAGCCGAGAAAAACTACTCCACTATTGAAAAGGAGTTATTGGCTATAATCTGGGCCACTAGGAATTTCCGATGCTACCTTCAAGGCAGGAAATTTACGGTCTATACTGACCGCAAGCCTCTCAAAGATGTCTTTAATGTAAAAGACCCCACTTCCCGTTTGGTGAGATTTCACCACAAATTGTCAGAATTCGATTATACCATCGAATACAAACCAGGGAAGTATAATACCAATGCGGATGCATTAAGCCGCATTCCACAAGTATTAAACGAAGACTATACAGGCAACACTTTAACGGTACAAGCCCAAGTCCAACACACTATGGACTCTGATGTGGAGGAAAATAATCTCCCAAATAAAAAGAAAACAAAGAAACCCGCTCATTGCTTCGCCGTGACCAGAGCTCAAAAACAGAGAGCCCAAGAGGCCACTAACAGCTCCAGCGCTGAAACACAGCCCAAGGCAGCGGAAAATAAAGAAAATGAACCCCCAGAGGCGGAAACACAACCCCTGCTACGTTTGAACAAGAAATAAGTCCAGTCAAGCCACCTGAAATAATCACGAGCCCCAAGGAAGTTCAAACAATCCTAAAGGATTATCACGACTCGGGTGTCAATAAGATTTATAAAAGAATTAGACTCAAGTACTGGTAGAGAGTCATGCTTAGTGATATAAAAAAGTACATAAAAAAATACCCTAAGTGGCAAACAATGAAGGCATCTCCACAATTCAAGATGCCAATGGTAATAACGGACATCGCAGAGCAACCTTTCGACAAGGTTTCCCTTGATATAGTAGGTCCACTAGAAGAGACCATATGAGGTAACAAATATAGCTTAACTTTTCAAGATAATCTTACCAAATTTGTCGATTGGTATGCCATACCTAATGCAGAAGGAGTAACGGTGGCCCAAATCTTTTTCAATGAGATTGTCACGCGCTATCGCATTCCAAAGAGAATAGTCACCGATCAGGGAACAAATTTCCTGAGTGAGCTATTCAAGAAGGTCTGCAAACTGCTGAAGGTAAAGAAGTCACAGACTTCAGCATACCATCCACAGTCTAATGGAGCACTAGAGCGTGCCCATAGACCATTAATCGAATATCTGCGTACAATCGTAGAGGAAAATCTCAAAACATGGGATCAATTCCTGCGAACCGCTGCATTCGTGTACAATAGCAGTGTACACGAGGGTACTAAATTAACCCCAATGAATTTCCTTTACGGCTTCACAGCGGATGTCCAAACTAATTTAAAACGGGATCCTGAACCCATTTATAACCACGAAAGTTATTATCATATGCTCAAATACAGACTCCAAAAATCGCATGCCACGACTCGTGAAAATCTCTTAGCCAGCAAACAACGCTCAAAGGCATATTACGACAAAACCTTTAGGCCTCTCACTTTCCACCTAGGAGACAAAGTCCTCCTCAAAAGTGAAAGCCGCAAACACGAACTGTCTCAAATCTGGTTTGGCCCATATCTGGTAATCAATGTACCCAGTCCAACTACTTGCCCAGATGCACAAAATTGTCTCTCCCTGTTATATCAGACAGCGGAAACAAAGGCTCGTCTAGTTCAAGACAAATTAGTCATTCGAATACAACTTCCAATTTTCAATCTACCACAAATGAAGTTGTATAGAGTACACAGTTTTCCCATACACATTAATAAAACAGAATCATTGGTACCCGATATATAGTACTCGCATGTAGCGCACCAGGTACAGACACAGGATATCCTTTTATTAAAAACCCAAGATCATAAAATCTTCAAAAAGATCACGCAATATTCCAAAGAGGACACTTACGTCACCAAGCTAAGCATTCCTGTAACAAAGAATGCATAGTGAAGCTGCTCTTTAACCCATTAAAGGAAGAGCCACAGTGCCATTTCAGAGCACAAATACCTCCCAGAGACCTACTTATCAAATTAAGTAAACCCAATTCGTGGATGTTCTCGTTGATATAACCAACAATTGTACACCTTCAGTGTACCCAACAATTCCTAACTTCAAAAATAGAAGGTCAAGGAATAATTACTATCAACCATCCCTGCCAATTAAAAGTAGGATCACAAATCCTACACTATGAGGCAGAGAATATCCAGTCATTGAGTCTCCAACAACCCAACTACTTCCCAAATATCGCTCCATTAAAGCAAGTGGTAGAAAAATATCTCAATGAAACCAAAGAAAAGGTACAGTCTGAAAAAATACAGACAGAACTATACTCAGGAGGTGACAATAATAGCATCTTCATAGAAGGTACCCAGTCATTAAAAGAACTGGACGAAAAATTGGAAAAAATAGTTCCTCATATCAGTCACCTCAGTATCCTTAACTGGTGTTGTGATCACAAGTATGGTACTGTACCTGGTCACCAAATGGCTAGTCCCATTCATAACAAAATTTCATTTACGCAAACCTACAAAAACCCCTGAGGCGGAGGAACAAATCGAACAAATCGAAATAATCGAACCTACCCCTCTCAAAAGGACCCGCACCATGCCACCTACTAGGTCAGTGCAAGTGGTATAGTGCCACCACTTCAAACGGTCAGAGGCACAATCACTGGTACTAGAATACAGAAAAAATAAATGTAAGTGGTTTCTACAAACCCCAAAAAACCAGTTAGTTCTAATGAAATAATAATAAAAACAATTGGGGAGAGGACATACATAAACAATTACTAAAGCCTAGATTTAAGAGAAAATAGTGTATTAAAAACATATATACATATGTATATATACAAAACAAAAACAAAGAAAAATGAAATCCTCCCCGCTAGTGTTACATAATAATTCGAAAGTATAAAAATAAATAAGAATAACACATAGAAGTAAAAAAAAAAAAAAAATAATAATTAATATTATATCAAAACTAACCTAGTTATTTATATTGCGATCAAGCTCCTTTGCTTGCCCGCGACTTCCTTAATGTGGTATATTAAGGTACTCAACCTTAATAGGATTTGTGCCTTAAGGTACTCAACCTTAAAGCGGTGTTTCTAGTGGCGAAGTGTATTGAGGTACTCAACCTCAATAGAAAAACAGTTGTAAGTATTGAAGGTACTCAACCTTAATACGATATCGATGAAAATTCGCTAAATAAAACTCGCGACTACTGACGAACAACTAATAATTTATTTTCTCAAAAACTTCCTTTTTTTATACAAATTATCCACTGAAAATCCAAAATATCAAATTCAGCAACAATTCTAAATTATTTTCTTCCCATAGTCACATGAAATCAGATATATATATTTTGCTTACCTACCTACAAAATAATTGTCACTGCGCCTTCTGTTATCACAATTCTCATGCAATATGATCTTGTTTACTTGCATAGTGCAGACAATTTCATGAGAATTGTGATGGGCAGCGGTGAGAAATTAATTGTAAGCAGATTTACAATTAATGAAATTTAAGTTTTTGGTATGTAAAGCTAAGGATTGTGCTACAATACTATGCATATGGCTAGGCTTGAACATTCTCCCCGCGTTGAGCTGGCTCAAGATCTTCTGATTGTAATAGGTCCAGGGAAGTGGTTCTTGGCAATGGTACGGGTGGTCTAGGTTGTATTGTTTGATGTCCAAATGTATGTTGTTTATATCTCCATGTCACATATACGATAAGAGCCAATATTAATAGCAAACTTGTGTAGCCAATGGTGTATTGATGAGTATCATGAAAGTTGATGTCCTTGGGAGCTAGTCTTTCCCTTTCCTTGAGTGAGTTGATTCTCATTTGAAGTTCTTGGATGTCTTGCATGATGCCTTGTGCTGGGGAGACCTTCAATGCGAGTCGGTGTTGGTGTTGTTTAGTGTACGGATAAAGTCGGTGAATCTTGGTGTGGTAATAACTTGACCTTCTGAGTGGCTGGAGATAATGTTGTGGCCCCTTATAGTGGTAGATTCATCTCGCACAGAGCATTGTGGGCTTAATTCTAATATACCAGAACCTTCGAGGACTTCTTGATGAACTGACCCTTCACAAACAATATTGATGGTTGTTCGTGTTGGCATCAAGTATATCCAATGATTGGGGGTGGCTAATTGTATCCATCGAAGGGAGTGAGCTGATGGAAGAAAACAGTTTCTTGGTGTTGATTGTGTCAGCAGACTGATCTCGCACAGGCTATGATTGGACTGCTTGTTATAGATCGGATGATGTTGCTTGCAGATGAATCCTGATTCGCCTACTCTGCATGATCTTAGTTCGTTCTCTTGTAGAGGATAATACTGATCTCTATGGAGAGTGATTATCAAGAATTCTGTTGATGGTTGAATCATCATGAGACTGTTGTTCCTTAAAAATGGTATTGACACCAAGTGCATCATTTCAAATTGTTCAGATGTAAATAATGGTAGAGATAACCGAAAGATCATGTGGCTAGGACTGGCTCGTCCTTCAACTGACATGATGCTGTACAATTTTATCAAGTCCTCAGGTTTCGCCGGCAATCTTAGTGATGATGTGAGATGCTCTTGAATATGACTGAGCTCCTTGTTGAACTGTCTTAGCGCCAATAGGTATGGATTTATTTTCCCTTGATGAGTATCAATTAGTACGTCCCACAGAGTTGATTGGACCCGTTGATAATTATTGATAGCCATTACTAACCGGAGCGAAAGTGTTGTAAATATTTGTGTTATTCTTAGCTGGTGGGCTTCATGTGTTAGGTTGTTGAGTTGAGAGATAGTTGTATTGAAATATTTGTGAAACTCCATGAACTGGCTCTCTGTCCTTTCTTGTGACCTTTTGATTACATTGGCAGTTGAGTCAATTACTGAGGTTTGGTTCATAATGAGCTCTAGAAGATAGTGATCATTGCTCTTCATATTTTCAATTACTTCAGACATCTGGTTGGCATATTCTGAATCTAAAACCCCAAATAAGGAGTTGGCCAGACTGCCTATAATGTTTAAGGGAGCTCTTTTTGTTCTCGATCGCACCTTTTTATGCCTATGAAGTAGGAGCTCATTACCATTCTGCATTTCGGTTAGGAAACCTTGAAATTGGTTTAGGATAGGCTCGCAGGATATCTTGTCAGTAATTATGTTGAAAAGATTACTCAAATTGCTTATGCCACAACGTATAGCTTCGTATTCTTCCCAAACTGGGCTCATGTTGTAGTGCACAACGAGCGTCCGTTAGTTGGATATGAGGTGAGCGTTGCCCATGGGCTCAAAATATATTCCTGGTTTAGATTTGAATTCGTTAATTCGTACTTGACTGAATACTGGCAAGATTAAGCAGGTAAATAGCAACAAGCTTGTTGCACCATTCTGACGGTGTCTTCTTTTATGAGATGTTGCACCTTCTGAGATAGATGCCGTTGGACCTTCTGAGGCAAATGCTGTTGCACCTTCTGAGGTAGATGGTGTTGTTTTTGAAGAAGCGTTTGGCGAACTTTTGCGTTTCTGCGTGTGTTTTGAATGCGACGTTTGTTCTTTAGAGTCTTCGATGGTCAAAGAGTTGCCTAGCATTTGATGAGTAGAATCACTGCCATCTTCAACGGGCAATGGTGCTAGTTTATGTATGGGTCTTCGTAATATGCCTGATGACGTTCTCACGTCTGCTACTCTCACCAACCCATCTTGTCCCCTGACTGTTTCTATGATTCGACCTAGCTGCCATTGGGTTGTGGGAAGATTTTCTTCCTTTATGACCACCATCATTCCTCGACGAGCATTATTTGATTGTTTTTTCCACTTGTAACGATGTTGTAACTGGCTGAGGTATTCCTTGGACCATCTTTGCCAGAACTGAGTTTTTAGAATGAACACTTGTTTCCATCGCTGTGAAAGGCTGCTCCTTGACGGTTGTGCATTTGGATCTACAGCGGTCGTGAGTGTGAGTGGCTCTCCGATTAAAAAATGTCCAGGAGTGAGAGCGGTTAGATCGTTTGGGTCACTAGATAATGCCGTTAATGGCCGAGAGTTCAGAATGGCCTCAATTTCGATCATATGTCAATGAGGCTGATCCGATGTTTCGTTGCAGGAAATATTTGGCTGACTTCACTGCGGCCTCCCACAAGCCGCCGAAATGTGGAGCTCTAGGTGGAATGAAATGAAACTGAATTCCTTTAGCTGTGAAATATGAGGTTATTAATTGTTGTGAGTCTCCATGGTGAAGGTTTTCTTCAAGTTCCTTGAGCTGGTTCTTTGCTCCTACAAAGTTAGTAGCATTGTCGCAGTACAGATTGCTGCAGCTTCCTCTTCTTCCAACGAAACGCTTAAGGCATCCTATAAATGCTGCTGTACTCAGATCACTTGCAACTTCGAAGTGTACTGCCTTCGTTGCAAAGCAGCAAAAGACTGCAACATATGCCTTCTGAGGACGTTTGCCTCTCAGATTAAAATGAATCCAAATAGGTCCTAAGAAGTCTACTCCAGCGTTTGTAAAAGGTCGTGCTGGTTGTATTCTGTGTGCAGGAAGGTTCCCCATGAATTGGTTGAGGAGTTTTGGTTTGGCCTTGGCGCATCGGATGCACTTCCCAACTATTGATCGAGCGATAGTTTTACCCTTGATGGGCCAATATCTTTGGCGCGTTGTAGGCAGGAGTGTCTGTGGTGCACAGTGTAGATTGCTTTCATGAAGATGTGTCATCAATAGCTTAGTAAAGGTATGTGCGTATTGAAGTAGTATTGGGTGTTTTGCATCCAAGGGTAAATTAGCTGCTTCCAATCGCCCTCCTACTCTGATTAAGCCTTGGTTTTCTATGACTGGAGACAAACTGCTCATAGGACTGCTGTTATGGGCATTCCCCGTACGATGTAATTGTGATAATTCTTCCCTGAATTCCCTTTGTTGAATTGATTTGATGATGATTGTGGTAGCGTCTTCAAGTTCCTTTGTTGTTAATTGTGGGTCTCTGTTGCGACAGTGATGGACAGGTCGACAATTTCGTGTGAATCTCAAAACATAACCAACAATTCGTTGCCATCGACTGAAGTTATTGTGATGTTCAATGGTGTTTACAAAGTGTGAATCTTCACTAAAGACTGTCAGAATAGTTTTCGGGCGCCTTTTTTCCAGGCCCGTATCTGATTTGATGTATTGTGGAGGCCAGTGGGTTTCTGTGCCATGAAGAAATAGAGGACCATAAAACCAAATGTTCTGAGAAGCTAGTTTTTCTGGATGTACTCCCCGCGATACCAGGTCGGCCGGATTCTGTTTTGAGCTTACATGCCTCCATTGGTCTGGTGATGATATTTCTTGAATAGACACGATCCGGTTGGCGATGAATGTATGATATAATGCCGGATCCGAATTGATCCAGTCCAATGTAATTTTTGAATCAGTTCAGTATAAGCATTGGACGTCCTTCAAGTTTAGATCGGATTTGACTCGGCTAGCTAATTCTGCAGTCAGTTTTGCTGCGCACAACTCTAGTCGTGGAAGAGTGCATGGTTTGGCTGGAGCTACTCTTGATTTAGAGCATAGGAGTCGCACGATTGTAACTCCTTCCTGGTTTATGGAACGTAAGTATATTGCAGAACCATAGGCCTTCTCAGATGCGTCAGCGAAGGCAGGCAGTTGTACTGATACTGGAACTGCTCCAGAAAACATGTCTTGGAAATTTGATTCTAGTGAGTGAAGGCAGTTCTTGATGAAATTTTGTCCAAAATGTGTGTAGTTCCATAGGGAGCGCTGCATCCCAGTCAAGTTTAAGACGCCATAAGGTTTGAAGGAAAATCTTTGCAGAAACTATCACAGGACTTAAGATGCCTAGCGGATCGAACAAATGTGCAATGTCCGATAAAACTGTTCTCTTTGTCACCCTGCTACGCTCAGTGCACAATGTTTTGATGCAAAATTCATCTGAGTCAGGTATCCATGTCAGGCCCAATGTTTTTATGCCTAGTTCGGAATCGTAAATGTCGAATTGCAGAGCCTTGTCCTCTCTTGAGAAAGATTTCAATAATTGGGGATGATTGGCGCACCATTTCCTGAGCTTGAATCCGCCACTCCTTAGAGCTTCTTGCAACTGCCTCTGTAACTGTAATGCTTCAACCAAACTATTTGACCCCGTCATTACGTCGTCCACATAAAAGTCTCTTTCAATTGTCTCAGATACCAGTGGATAAATCGCCTTGAACTCCTTTCCTAGTTGTTGAAGACATCTAGTCGCAAGGTATGGCGCTGATGTGGTGCCATTTGTAACAGTGCGTAGGTTGAAACATTTTATAGGTTTGGTGCTGTTGTCTCTCCACCAGATTAATTGAAACTTCTGATCCTCTGGATCCACTAATATTTGTCTGTACATCTTTTCTATTTCGGCTGTGAAGACAAACCGTGGGATGCGGAAACGAAGCAATATTGAAAATAAATCGTTTTGTATGGTAGGGCCAGTTGACAAAACATCGTTCAACGAAGTGTATGATGATGATGAGTAGAACGAAGACGTGTTTCCCAGGTTGACCGCAAATCGTTCGCCGTTGCGTCCAATAAGTTTACGTGCTGTGGTGATAAAGTTCCAAGAAGGAAGTGTGCCAGGGTCAAAGGCACAAGATCTTCAGGATCGTCGGTGATATATGTGACGGGCCGGGAATTAATCACGCATTCCGCTTCCGTCAAAAATGAGTTGACCGGCAGCGTAGCCTTGCAGTTCTTCTGAATGTATGATGCTGCCTAGTTCTTTCAGATCACGTGAAGCTTTCTTGAAGGTTTTCGCATTGTCAGATATAAAGTTTTTAGGAATACCTCTTCGGCATATAAAACGTCTTATTGCCAATATGCTGAATTCACTAGCCAGACTCGGCACAAGTTCCAAATGGATAGCACGAACTGCTTCACATGTCAAAAGTAAAACATACACCTTTTCTGTGTTTTTGTCATTCTCTGATAACTTAGCATAAAGCGGGCCAGCAAAGTCAATACCCGTGGTCTCGAAAGCGTCTCGATGCAGTTAGTCTGTTTCTGGGTAAAGACGCAAATGGTTGGGTAGCAACCTGTACTATGAAAAATTACAACTTTGTTTTTCGTGCAGGTTCGATTATAGCATACAAAATTATAGTAACAAGGGTAAGTTCAGTGGACTTTATATTAACAACTTGATTCGTTTATATGAAAGTTAACGATTTGAAATGGAATACATAATTAGAAAAGGAGATATGTACCTATTTTGAAATTCTTAAATGCAATGAGAACATTGATTACAAATTACCTTTGATTTAATTTAATAAGTTTTAATAAGATCAAACACATTCCGTTAAGTCGCTTACAAACTCCACATTGTCCTAGAGTTGATTTTATTAACTGCCGAGCCTTTAAAATCCAGAACTTCTCCCTGAGAAGAACTAAAGTGGCATTGACTCCACCATGTAGTGCGCGTTCCTGATAATCTAAAACGAGAAGCTTTGACAAATGAGCTTCTTTAGGTAAAATTACCGGATATCCCGTATTAAAGCCCAAGTCTGCTTTTTAAGTGTACACTTTACACGTAGTACGCCATCTTTATCCAAGATGGGATTCAATCAATGAAAACTCGAAGAAGAAGAAACTGATTTTTCGATCTTAAGTGCGGCGATTCATCCCAGTCGATATTTTCCTTCCAAATTTGTTGAAAGAGTATTTCCGGTCCAACCAGAAATGGTCCAAACATTCCGAACGGATCAAATATTCTTGCAACAAACTGTAGAACAACTCTTTTGTAACATTTGTTATGTTCGGTGTTGATCCGACAACGTGGCTGAAGTCAACCTAGATTTCTACAGTAGCATAACACCAGCTCAACCCCAATACCTTCTTAGCTCATTCCTCCTTTGAAATCTATGACGAAGATCCACAACGCTTGAGTTCCATTTTCTTAATGTCATATGTGCTCTTTGTAAAATATTGGAGGCTTCTGAATAAATTTTACAAGCTACCTATCTCTCATTTACACTCAAAACTAGGTCGTCCTGCGTAGAATGTCACACGTTTCCGGAAAGAGGTTTCATCCTTTACATGCTTTTGTATTGTGGCTGTAAGTAAATAAGGGCTAAAGTCACCCCAAACGTAATACGGGTCATGCTAAATTCTTCATACATTGAAAGTGAATCGATGTTTGTTACCGGTTGTCCAAACCAAAAACAAAAACGATGAAAATCTCGATCTTGCTCTGCTAAGGATATTTGAAGAAACGCCTTCTCTATGTCTGCTACTAAAGCGATATTTCCCATTCGAAAATTTAGCAGAACAGACAATATATCAGGAAACAGATTAGGCCCTGCGTATAAATTACCATTTAACGAAAAACTCCCCGCTGAGCGCGCTGAAGCATCGAAAACAATTCTCATTGGCGTTGTAGCATTCTCTGCCTTATTAGCGGGATGGTGTGGCATATAATATTTGGCTATAGAACTGCGCGCTTCGGAGGAAGCCTTCTCAGCTACTCCAGTAGATATCATCTCTCTTAAAGCCATATCATATTTAATAAACTTATTAGGCTCTACCTTAACTTCCTTGACCAATTTATTGAGACATTTAAGAGCATCATTTCGATTATCGCAAGATTTGGATTATTAGAACGCCATAGTAATGATTCCTCATAACGATTCCCCGGTTTCTGTACGTACTTGTCAAGATCAATAGGATTTGAGTTTTCAGCGCTCTCATTAATAACGCCGATGATCTCTAAATCCCAAAATTGCGACATATCACGTATTGAACTTACCTGGAGCACTATTGCGGTTGGAGTTAGACTCAGTTTTTCGCAGTCTTCACTAACGGGCCCTTGTAAAGTCCAACTCAAAATTGTTTTGATTGCAGACAGTCTTGTCGATATCCCGATTATATCTGCTTGTACTAAGTTCCAATAAAACTCCGCGCCAACTAAAATGGAGATACCTTCTTCTGCCAGATCAAACTTTCTAGAATCAGCGAGTAAAAGTCCACTAAATTTCGCGCACACATTACTCGGTATCGGTATCGGTAGAATATCTAGGCAAATATCTGGAGCCTCTACAGCCAAAACATATGTGAAGTGATTGTCATACTGACTCATAACCTTGACCTTCACACGTTTGCACAGCTGTTGTGGTGGTTGCTCTGTACTACCAAAGGGAATGATGCTTTTCATGACCATATCTACAACTTCAAGGTTCATTTTCTAGAGATGTGCTGCCTGATATATGTTCTTTGACTGTATCCATCGAAAATAACTCTCACTAATATATTTCTGATCGCATTATCAGCTACGAGAAAAGCACTGCCTATTTGCAGGTACACCTCACCCGATTGCCGTGGTAAACAAGTATAACACAGATTTGTTGTTTTTTTATCGTCTGCGGACGATGAGTTATTACCTCGATTGATCTCGAGTTTTGTGAATTTTGGATAACTATCGACTTGCGGCTGTAATTGGGATCAGACATTGACGATGCATGATTGCCATTGCATCTACTACATCGAATCATTCTGTTACGACAAACTTTGGTTTGGCACTGTAACCGTGTTTCGTGCATTTAAAACAAAGACCATCTCTTTTCACCTTGTTTTTATTTTCAGAAATGGACAATTTGGATGTACAGTTTTCCGATTTATGAGAGACAAGATTTCACTTCACTAGATACACATAGACCGGCAGCTGTTTTAATAATTTTGGGACACATTTGCCTTTGAGTGCGTCGAGACTCTTCTGATTTATCAAGAGACTCCACTTCTCTATTTAGAAACTTTAGAATATCTTACATTTGCATATCTCCAATGAAACTAAGAGAGCACTTACTATGATTAGAAACGGATTCCACATCAGTACCTGCTGACGCCTTCGCATTTTCATTCGGTAAATCACTAGTTGTGCGACGAATGTCTGTTCTAAGATTCGTCGGCATAAACTTAAGTAGTATAGTCTTTAACATACATTGAGTAATGAGTAGTTGGGATCCCTAAGAGATCTCGTACTCGCCACAACAGAATTACAGAGACGCCTTAGTCCCGCAACATCTTGGCCGGAAATAATAGGAGTAAGAGGCATGAGATGGTTCATCGTTTTGTCCACAACTCTATCGTTATTCCCAAACTCTCGCTTCAAAAGCAATATTGCTGCTGGCTAGGTGTCTAGTATTGCAACAATTCGTTTGATCAAGTTTCGAAAATACACATTGTATAGAATAACATGGACCATTGAAATTTTAAATATAGGTAACCATTTGTTTTTGCCATACTTGATTGACGGCTTAGTATTTCTATATACTGAAGACTTTTCTCCAATCTGCCAATTGCATTATGGATCCTAACAGGTTTATAATAAAAGTTTGATGAAAGAAAATAAGTAGGAGCTATAGGCCTATGAATAATTAAAAATCAGTTTCAGAAGATAGTCGCGTTTCAAAGTTAACACATTGTACTCTGTAATGTATTTATGGACTAAAAATCTTCTTCGTAAAGAGAGCCAATTATAGTATAGTATTACTCGTAGTACATACCATTTCATCATATATACATCATATTGGAGATTGTTTTATAACGTAAAGATTTTGTAAGGTCTTTTTATTTTCTCTTCTTACTCTCTTGGAGCCCTCTCTAGTGATAATGGTCGACTAGTTTCGCTACTCCACTTTTCAGCTCACCATAGGGACATTGTATTATTTTGCCCATAATGTCGCAGAGTGGAATGAGGCACGGCATGAGGACAGGTTCATCTATGTCTTCCTTTTTAGTAAGGGTAAGTGGTGGAAGGGCCCTTCAGGGCTGGATGTCTGCTTTGTTGTTGTGTCGGCCACGAATTCTTCTTGTATTATGGTACGTGGTAGCGGCAGGCTTTGGTATACCCACCCCAGAACTCTCCCGCACTAGCCGGGTTGCTAGCGTGCCCCCCTCCAAGAGCACTCACTCGAAAGTACTACCGTAACAATTAGTCATAAGCCTCACACACAAGCTTTGACTTTCTTGAGCAGTTAGCCTAGGGTATTAAGTTTTTACTTTTATATTACATAAGTATATATTTTTAATTGGGTATCAGGCTGTACTAAATAAATAAATAAACCTGTTTGGTAAGGTTCTATGAGTGTACTTCCGAGTAACACCTCTGATTTCAACTCCTAAGGCTCACAAAGGAAACTGCCTTTTTGAGGTATGTTTATTTTGCCTGCCATTTGAGTGCGAGCCGGTGTTGTAATACTGCGGACTTCGCTCTTATTTTATCTACTTGCATTATTATTTGTAGAATATTTGTAGTTTGACTCGTCTTTCTTTTAACAGGTATATTTATTGAGCTAGTCGTTCAGTCTTTAAACCTCCATACCTGCTCTAGCTTGAAAGTATGCCTTTGAGCTTGGGTCTTCCAAAAATTCATACTCAATAGTAGTACTTACCTTATCAAGATTTCTGTTCGTATCTTTATTTTCAATGCTTATTTTTAAGAGTAATGATTTGTTATTGTAGTTGATAATACACGAAAGTTTTTCAAAACAGCCGTGACCTAATATGCCGTCATATTTCAATTTTAAATTGCCCTGTATCATGTGAATGCGGCGAATGAAACATCGCCGTCTATTTTGAAATTGCATTAAGCTGTTCCTGGTGTAGACAAGGGTGTTTAGCGGTATTGGCTAATTTTGAGTTGACTGGGATGCGAGAAACGACGCGTGTCTTCAACAGAAGGGATGCATAACTTGTGTCTAAGATGTACGGGAAGCAAAGTGAATTCTAGACAGGTTTGTAGTCAGCTAAGTCGAGGATCTTCAGAGATGAAAAATTTACTATAGAAAAGGCAATCTTCGGTGTTTAAACTTTGCGACAAAAAGAAATAATTTTTTAGACGGACGGACAGTGGGGTGGAACACTTTAAAAATATTTTTATATTAAAACCCCTGGGGTCCTAAAATGTTCATTTTGGATTAATATTAATTAAAAAAAAAATGCGAAAAAAAAATTTCTTCATACTCCGCAGCGCACGTCAAGTTGAGAACTTGTGTAGCAAACATATGACATGGCGTAAAAATGACATTTATCTCAAAACCTAAAGAATTCCCACGCTTCTCTAAGGTTAAGGTTAAGGTCTCAAATGAAAGCTGCATGGATTGTCTATCTATGGTATAAATTTTCAATAATTCCCAGCCTGTCAATTACAATTGATTGGATATCGCTAGACGGAATTGTAACGGTTTCCTTGCAAATAATTCCCAGCTACTGAAAATCATAGAGTGCTAACATTCTATCGGAATTGGAACGGTTTAGTCTTTAATTATTCCCGAGGACATCGTTGGACATTTCGGTAATATAAATAGAGCATAGTTTTAAGAATGTCTTGCCATTCTGTCTCTGGTTTTCTAGTGTGAAGAAGCACACAGTTCGTAAATTTAAGAAACGGAAATAAATGTTCCTAAACTTAAATTTTTTTACATTTTCCTAAAAATACATATTGTAATCTACGTCCTTAGGGTTTGATTCACATTAACACAGATTGTTTTTATAACCCAAAACTTTGATAAGAAATTACAACCTTTAAAAATGAGTGGACATAAAACCCGTAATAAGACTCAGTGCAATATATTCGGGGCTCCCGAAGAAATGTCACAAAATGCTTTACCAACGTATGAAAATGTGATTGAAAGATATTTTGTATACCAAATCTTGTATGATGATAAAAAAAAGGAGCTCAGCATTTTATAATTGTCCGAAATTGTTTCATTTAAAATTTGGGAAACGTCACCCATAACAACCATAAGTCACCAACGGGTGATTCATTTATTGCGAGAATACTACGATAAGTACAGAAAGCTTTTGAAATTTTCTGAAGCTCGCAAAAAAACTTCAACACACATTAATAGCGTCAACAAATTTAAGGAAGAATCTAAACGCCTTTTTCATATTGCTGCTTGCAAATGCGTGGATTTCAACAAAAATTGTAAATGTGAAGAAAGTCGGAGAGTGCCACCTATGGAGTAAGAATTTTTAGCAGATCAGCGAACATCTCGAAATATGGTTATAAGCATATTTTATGTGACAGTTACAAACAAAAATCTCAGAAAAACTGAAAAACAACTGCGTGAAAACAAAACTGTAAATGTTGCAATTGATAAAAAAGCGACCGACCAAGATTTAAAAGCATTAATGTCCAGCTCATCGGAAACGTCTGGTGATGGATCCAGTAATATTTCACCATATCATCGGCCAACACCGCCCTCGCCACAGCCCGCCCCGAACATCAAAAGGTACTTATTGTCGTCAATTTCCATCATTGGCTTTAGCATGTATCGTACCGGTTTATCCGATCGTTCTGCTGCAACAATTGTCAGCGCTGTATTGAAAGATATTGGTTTGGTTACAGAGACTAACACCTCAAATGTAGTCGATCGAATGACAATAAGAAGAGTAAGGAAAAAATGCGACCAGAGTTAGGCCAAGAAAGTGATTTTGGTCTGTATTTTGATGGCCGAAAGGATAAGAGCTTAACGCAAGACTTGTTAATGGAAAGTACTATCGCAGTAGATAATTTTAATTTTGAGGCATCTGATTATGTAGATTTAATTTTTTGGAGTTCAGTCAAAGTATATGAACCACCACTAATAATTAAAATTTTAAATATGGAAGATATTCTAAAGAACGTCATTGTTGGTAAGGTACAATTTGATAGCTTTCCCTGCCACACACAAGCAGTTGAAAGAACTGTCAAGTTATTACTGAAGCATCAGCATCAGTTTGTGGCGAAGATTCGCGTGACGGTTTTACCCGAGCCACTCTAAAATCAAGAGCTTTGATGCCGTCTTTCGAAACAAAATCAGAGTATCGTACTAAATAAAGATTCTTGATATGCGTTTGTTAGCTTTTTTGGGAAGTAAGATACTTATTTTGTAATTTTAATGATGTTTACCTGGAATAAAAATATTCAAAAATTTCATGAAAAAAGGGCTTATAGGTTTGATTGGCTTGGGTTGTAAAACGTACCTAAAAAATTGTATACATATATATTTCAATTGTTGTCATACTGAGCAAGCAATTTTTTAATTATGACGTAATCTGGCTTGAGCAACATTAAGGAACATATTTTTTTTTATTTTTTGCACCAAGCCCCAGGAACCAAAATAAAAAATGCTTAAATATTCCTATATGCAAATGTTCCAGCCATACGGAACAATTTTTTTTTATATTATTTAGCAGTAAAAGCTCTGAAACAATTTTTTTCTTCATTTAAACACAGCTGTATTTTACACTTTTCGCATCTAGTTCGGGTGTAAATACGGACGCAGTCTGCATCAGAATTTTCGATCGGTATGTTCAACCCAATAATTTAGTCCATTTTACCGGCATCTTGAAGGGGTCGAGGAGCAACTACCTTCCTCCTTATAGGCAATGGATTATTGTGCACCGCTTTTTATAGTTTATCCAACACTTCCTGGAAAGACCAATATTCTTTTGGGTGAAGTTTCTTCGAAATCGGCAGGCTTCAAGAAGTATGAGCCAAAGGCCTGGAATCTTCTTCGTGTAATGGCCCCGCATTTGCATGAGGGTGGGTATGTGCACAACTAGGCGAGGCGAGGCGAGGCTATATCAAGAGTTGAAGAAATAAAATGATTGTACGCTGTACTATGAGAGTATTCATAACAACGCTGTGGCAACGCGCGATGTGGCGAGACACGTCGACGCATCACGCTCGAGAATGAAAGTTTTCATTTTTTCGCGAGGTGCAGCGCGCTAATATAAAATTTTTCATATAATTGAAGGGTTATTTACGCATTCTCATATACTGGAAGAGTCTATGAAGATCAGTACGTAAATCTTCATATATGGGGCTAATGCTTGTATTGTGACCCCATACACAGGCAAAACTGAAGAAAGGGCTGGACATACAGAAAATGATTAATTATATCCTTAGAATGGAAATTGTAGCGATTTTTTTTAGTTTATATTAAAATCTTTCCTTCGTAAATCTTCATACAGATGATGAAATTCGCCAAATTCTAGACGTTTCGTATTTATCAGGTGGCAAGTAAAACAGCGGAAGGTACACGTATGTGAAAAATGCAATATAGTTGCATTACTTGGTGGTATTTTATGCTGATTTACATTACAAAACTTGCCTTATTTCTTTATGATATTTCATTCATAAAACAATAATTCTGAATTGAATTTTATAATTTTCTTCATCAAATGTATAATAATAATTTTTTTTTATGTATATAAGCTCTTTATTTTTTGGCTCTTTTCAAAATTCCTTAAAAATAAGTGCAAAAGGCTGTACAATGTATAAAGAAAAAGACACTAGCTAAACTTAAAAATCACAAACATAACAGTCAATAGGGACAACAAAAACAAACTAGACACTAATAGGTAAAAGGACAAAAAGTGAACACTATGTTCTCAAAAGAGACAATAAACAGATGCAAAAATTTTGAACAATGCCTAAAAGATGTAAAACAATAACAAATTTTGCTTGCCCCTATTTTGACAATAGGGTTAGTGGCAGTTCCAAAAGTTCCAAAATTCCAAAATAATCTAATAAATATCTTTACCTAAACGAGCGAATTTCAACAAAAATTTTGCAATTTAGCACCGAGACCGTCCTGCACCGACGATAGTGGTTGCCATGAGCAATTGAATGTGTCTGCGTTCGTTGCCAGATATTCGAGACGTAAACGTCTCTTCAACCTGTCAACGAAGTTGCGCTTAAGTACGTGTGCGTGGTGTTGTGGGTCAGTGTTCTGATTCCCATCTTCGACTCTCATGTAGTACAGGTGAATTGTAGATTTTGCCAGTGTCAACACAAAGCTTATCAAACAATTCACCCGACTACAAACCTTTGGTCTCCATAGAAACGATGTCCTAGTAAGGCCGAAATTCGGGTGGATCAACTAACACATACCGCGCACGAGATCCATTAGACCCTGCAAAGTCGACAAGTGAAGAACCTGTGAAACAGGGTGCCTTCACCAGCACAAACTGTGCAAATCCTCTGAACCCGCCGATCAATATGTGACAACTGATTAGGATGCACAAGACTGTGATGCAGCAATTTGAATGCTACATCAGCATCTGTGTAATTATAAGGATAACTGTAGACTACTCTGCAAGTTATCCCTACCATTACGCCCATATTCACCCCGAGGTGTGTTTGCCATCTGTTATATCCTGTATACTCCGGAGGTCTTATTGACATAAGCACGTCACGGAGCACACATGTTGTAAGTGTGCTGAAAGGTGTGCGTGGTGGTCTTTTCAGGACGAAAGCATCTTCCAACTTAGTGCCAGGGTCACTGGTCCCAAGTTGGTGAAATCTCTCCCGCGCAGAAGTAGCCAGGTCGTGTAGTTGTGCAGTGTTAGTGTTTATTCGACAGTTTCCAGAGATATCAATAATATCTCCGAGAACCGTCAGTGTATGCGTGTCGGCTTCAAAAATCCGAGCATTACTGAACACTGAATCTATTAGTTCAGGATTAAACCTGATTGGAATCGACGCGAATTGCGTGTACCGTAGAGCATTCCACTGAAGGTGAAATGCTGGCCTGATTCTGCCCCAGGTCTGAATCGTTGAGATTAGATCCTGTGGCCAGTCAGTACTCCCCTATGCCGATCCCTCCCAATACATTCACCCACAGTTGGGAAATCAAGCTATCTCTCTGGCAAAACACTCTTTGGAATGCACGCAATTGGAGACACCTTGATTTCACAACCAAGTTAGTGAGACCTAATCCACCTATCTTGACTGGCAGACAGAGCGTGCTTTCAGCAACCCATCGTCTTCCGCACCAAAAGGCGTCTATCGCTTTTGCTTGAAGAAGACCTACGAAGCCTTCATCAAACGTCTCAGACGTTAGCAGATGAACGATGGACGAGGTAATCAAATAGTTTATCACGACTGACCTACCCATTAAGGATAGTGGAAACAGTCGACTACGCCATGAGTTTACAGCTCTAGAGAGTTTCTCAAGAGCGATGCGGCTATTATTTGATTTACTCTCGCGTCCGATATACACACCTAAATACTTCAGGCAAGTGTTAGTCCATTGGATGTTCAGTGGAGTATCTGTACGATCTCTCCGCCTTCCACACCACAAGCCTTGACTCTTACTAAGGTTGATTTTAGCGCCCGCTATACGTTCGAACTGTTCGAAAACAGCACGAGCGACCGGAAAAGCTTCATGTCTTGTCACGAAAATAGACAGATCATCCGCATACGCCAACATAAGAGGCCTCACAATGGTATATGGCAGATGAACCGCATACTGTCCGAGTATTCGACGAAGATTCACCAGTAGCGGCTCCAACGAAAGATCATAAAGCATACTCTTGCCAATCGTGCCAAAATTCAGTGAACTCATTGATGAACTGCTCGGAATTCAACAAATAGTTGTTGAATATCCAGTATGCAGTTCTTCTTTCAACTAGAGTGCTGGTCGCCACTACAAGAAGATGATCGCTAACGGGACACACTTCATTAGTGACACCAACGAAATGTTCTAGTGTTCCTGGTGAGACGTAGTCTATCAATTCTGGAGCCTGCGAGACTTCCATGGATATTTCGCGAGCCCTCGTGTATGATCTAGTCGTAGGATGCATCCAACGATAGATATCCACGAGTCTGAAAACACAGAAAAAAATCCTCAATCGAGTAGCATTGATAGAGTTGAACTCAACTCCAAAGTGTCGATCCATTGAGGGATTCAGAGTGCAGTTGAAATCACCTCGGAGGACAGTTTCGCCGCTAAAATTCACCAGACAGGACTGAACACTATCAAGAACTTGTCTTGTAATGTCATGGTCATGAGGAAGGTACACGTTTACTTCCTTGAAATTTTTGTCTTGAATGACAAAGTCCAAGGAAGATGCGAAGCCTGGGAAGATATCTGTATAGACAGGAGACGATAGTGTAAATTTGTTGGATACAATGATTGCCACCCCTGAGCCTCGGCGAGGCGCAGGTGTGGCAAACATTGCACAGCCAGTGTGTTAATAAGCATAGAGCTCAAGTTGTGTATACGTGTCTTGAGTGAAATTCGTCTCCTGCAGAAGTGTAATGTCTATATCGAACATTTTGACATGTTCTATAGTACTGTGTAATCTTGTATGAGCACTTAAACCCCCGGTGTTGAGAGAGCCTATCTCACACATTCAAAGAGATGCAAAGTTCAAACGATGATGGTACGACATCTACTGACGAGCTACATGGTTGTATTTCCTCCTCTTCTTGGACTCCTGTTGTAGGATTCGAAGCTGAGGAAGTAACAACTGTGGCCTCTCCAGCTCCTTTGCAAGAATGCTCCAAATTTTATCTGAGTTCTTCTTGTACTGGAGCTGGCCAAGAATTTCAGAAATCTTCTCCCTAGGAATGTTTTCCATCCCCTTCGAGACCTCAAATTTGCTACCAGTCGAAATGGTGCTACCACACGACTCGTAGCCACTGAAGCTCGAGAGACCAGTCTCATCCAAACCGGTCATATCGCAGTCCGAAAGCTGTTCCAGAGATGCTTCCGCCTCTCTCACAACAACCTTCGAACCGCGGGCACCACTATTGTCCTCCTCCGAGTGGGGCCGTTTTGGAGCGACTGGCTTTGCTGGCTCTGGAGGAGGTAGCATCGCCCAGTCCACCTTCGTCTTCCCCCTCGTCCTCTTTTTTTCCCTAAATGGCTACTCGACTCCTCGTCGGAAGTGGCCGTGTTTTCACGTGCCGACGTGGAGCCGTTTACAGCAATAAATATTCTTGCCTCTAGGACAACTTCAGGCACCTTAACCACTGGCTGCTCCAAAATAGCAGGTTGAGTGCCGGCCGGAGGCTCCTTCTCCAGATCCACTACTGTAGTAGTGGCTTCCTTTGAGGGAACCCTCGGTTCACCCTTCTTACTGGTTCTCCTGGGGCAGTCAGCAATAAAATGCCCTACCAAATGGCAAGCATGGCATTTCGCTTCGGTGCTCACGTCTATCCAGTGCCTCGAGCCGGATAAGCTCAGGTAAAAGCCCTTTGGAAGCGCACACCCCTTATTCAAGGTGTCTTCATGGCAAGCTCGCATAGGGACCCGCGAAAACACGACCTTCGTGGGCTTTTCCCTGAGTGGGAACGGCACAAGGTGTCTACCCTCCACCTCGATGCCCTCAAGCATAAGCTTGGTGGCGCTTTCGAGGGTTGTGGTATACACCTCAACCATTCCCCAGCTATTATCCCCATGGAGAATAGCTGCTCACAGGAGACGACGCGGAAGATTGCCTTCAGGTATGCACTCTGAGGACATCCTCTGATGTGCTCGAGCTGCATCCTGTAGCTCTCATCCTGCCATCTCCCGTCGAAGAAGCCCTGGAGGCCCGCACTGGTCTTGGGTCGAGGCTTACCCGCGTCCAATGGGGCTGGACGAGGAGTGATGCCTTTACTTATAATTTCGATGGTGGAAGCTTGTTTGGAACTGCCACTTACCTGAGGATATGAAATAACTGACACTAACGCCGGGGATCGTGGTGCTGCTGATGGCTGACTTTTTCCTATTGACATCTTCGCTGATGAAAGCGGTGGCCTCATAATGGTACTTTGCGGCTTTGGCGCGGTGGCTGAAGCTGCTTTTACCACATCTGCTAGTTTCGAATTTGACGCTGATGCTACTATTGTTGATGCTGTTATAGCAACTTTCGTCTCCACTGAAGTTGGTATAGAAGAAATATCAATTGTGGGTGCATTTAGCACCTTGCAAGCAGCAGGTGTTGCTTTGGTGGTGCTCTCTGAAGCTTCTTGGGCGTCCTTTGTTATCTTATTGACAGATTTGTCTGTACAGGACGAAGATGCAATACTCTTCTTGTTAGCCTCTTGATTTGGGCCTTGAACGACGTTTTCTTTTCGGTGGGCCCTTGTAAATTATTTTTGGAAGAAGAAGCATTTTTGGTCTTCTTCCTCCTTCCACTTGATTTGAGAGGATCATCCGTCCCCCCAGAATCGCTGCTGCTCGTACTCATTTTGAGTACGGCAGAGCAGTTTACACTTTTTTTTTATTTACAAATTATTTTTTTATATTTTTAATTTGCTTTTTGAATTTTCCGAAATATTTTTATTTGCAACCAAGCACTACAGAAATTTTAAACGGTTCCCTTGTTGTCATGGCAAAGGACGAAATTAATTTAAATAGGATTAGTTGCCAAATGTCAGAATTTTTCTACAATTTACACAATTAATTTTTATTGTTTACCAGAACAATATTTCGCGCAACAACAAGTTTTTTGGTCACAAATATCACTAGAGTAGAACTTATTCACTTTTATGTCGCTTTTATACTATTGCACCGCTTTTGTTAGGATATTTTCCCTACTTCTTCGGAGCTAAAATTGACACGTCCGGTCACTGCGGCAACAATAATATTTTTTTTTTTTTTATGTATATACGACTCTTTTATTATTGGCTCCTTCGCTCTTTTAAAAATTTCTTAAAAATACGTGGCAAAAGGCTCTACAAAGTGTAAAAAAAAGGAGGCTAGCTAAACTAAATGGTATAAAAAGTCAATATGGACAAAAAATAACATTTAAAACAATTATAACAACTAATAAACATCAAAAAAGACAAAAATGTAAAACAAATGACACAAAATTCTCAAAAGAGACTAAAAAAACGGACACAAGAATTTTGAAAAGGACCTAAAATATGTACAAAAAATTTAATAGTCCCAATTTTGACAATTGGGTAAGTGGCAGTTCCAAGAAGTTCCAAATTTCCAAAATAGACTTATAAAAATAATTGCCTAAACGAACGCATTTTCAACATAAAATTTTGAAATTTAGCACCGAAACCGAATTAAAAATAAATGACCGAACGAACGAAAAAATAATAATAATTTATTCATGGATATGTACAAAAGACTACTTCTTTTTTTAGTACAGTATAAATGGAAAATATAAAATTTAGTGAAAGAGAAAAAAAAATAAATTTAAGACCAAATATAACTATAATAATATAATAATTTCAAATAAGAAAAAAAACACCATACAGAGTAAAGACCAAAAAGAGAAGAAACAAGTGAAAAAGCTACAATTGATCATAGACCAATTCTTATGATACCCTAGAAGAATGCACTTATGAAATTTGATTTTTTGCATTGGTTTCTCGCATATATTTCTAGAACGGCTCGTCGGACAGAAAAAATGATTATAACCAATTTTATAGGATTTCTTATTCTGAAGAAGTCTTTAGTACAATAAAAATGTCTAGGACTGATCGTTTTCAAAGTATATGTAAAAAACCAAAATGTTTATATGGCAACACCAAGAAAAGGTTGCCCGATTTAGTCTATTTTTGAAATTTTATTTGCTATTAGTATGAAAACATAATGTACCAAATTTCAGCTCTCTATATTGATGCGTTCTCAGGCAGTGTCCAAATATATAGTGAAAAACGAAAGTTTTGTATGGCAACCCCACGAAGGAGTTGCCCGATTTGTCTCATTTTCGAATTAATTTTACTTTTTTTTTTAAAGTCCGTGTAAAAAATTTCAGCTCTCTAAGTATACGCGTTCTCGTGTTATCGTGCGCATAGACAGACGGACGGACGGACATGCAAAAATCAAAATAACTTTTAATATTATGCGTGGGTGTCCAATTCATTTTGCTCTACCATCATTATTTTGAGGTGTTACAAACAGAATGACAAACTTAGTGTACCCCTATAGATTTCATCTAGGGTATAAAAAAAGAAAAAAAAAACAAAATCACCAAATAATAAAATAAAGCATAAAGTTTAATATTAATCTAATCTACGCAAAAAATTGCGTCATCGGCACTTATAGTTCATGATTAATTTAGAATATGCTTCAGCTCATTTTTAAAATCTTATGTCCGAGTCTGCCTTCTAACAGTGACCGGAAGAGAATTCCATAATCGAGAAATAACGGAAAAATAAGAACGTTGCCCAACAATATAACATGCCCGAGGAATCCGAAGGATTACATGACGGGACGAATGCAAGAAATGTAAGTGACTATATAAATACAAAGGAAACTTAGAAATTATGAATTTACGTAGGAAAACTAATGCTCTTATGTCTAATTAGGTACCTAAAGAGCATCCTAATATTAAATTTCTATAAGCATAAACGTGATCGTGACGTCTTAAGCCATAAACAAAACGCACGCAATCATTAAAAGCTACATTTAATTTACGAGTGCATACAGTCGAGCCGCGAATGTTGTACTACAGAAAGTGAAATGTGGAATTAGCAGTGCCTTAACAAGCTTTAGCTTTAACTTAACCTGGAACAGGCTACTCGACAGACGAAGCAATCGAAGGCCGCCATAAATCTTTTGTAATGAGGAATTAACATAGTCCCAACACTCAAATTTACTATTGAAATAAACACCAAGATTCCTAACCTTGCTGACATATGGCAAAAGTACTCCATTAAGATGTATAGAGAGTAATGAGGTCAGACGCAGCATTTATGCTGCCGCCATTACTTAATTATGCCCAAGGGAGATTTACAATGATAACACGGCCGAATAACAATATATATAAAAACTTTATTATTAACGTAACCGGGTTTAACAATACTGACAAATGTTTATTATAATAAGTTGACCGATTCCAGAATGGCACGTGAGCAAAGTAATCCCTTAGACGTCTGTCTTTCACCGTGGCTAAGAAAAGAGAGCGGGAAAAATATGCGACGAGAGTTCGTTCAGTTGTCTCGTGTTTTATATATGTCTCGTCTTTCGTATATGTCTCGTGTTATTAGATGTACAGGGACGTGTAAAAGTTTTGGGATTAGTTTACAAACACGTCACTACATCACCCCCCTCGCAGCCGGAGGCCCCATGAGTTTGGCTTATATTAGCTGCATGCTATTGATTTAACATCTCTTTAGAAGCTTTATAGTCTAAATGAGACAAATCTGTTCTTTTTTATTCTGATTGAATTTTCATTTGATTCTATTATATAAGCTGGCTTGAATCTTTCTATTGAAACGGATTTATTGTTTCCTTTAACGTTGACTGTGAAGTGTTTTCTGAATTTTCGAATCACTGGGAATGGTCCCCGGTACGGCGGTCGTATACCTGGTCTTTTTGAATCATCTCGAATAAATACGTGGCTGCAGTTAATGAGGTCTTTAGGGGTGTATACCGGAATGCTTGGGTATGATAATGAGTGTAAGGAATCAAAAGCGTTTTTTCTCAAATCGGCAGGTATATATGGTCGATTTATGATACTGGTTTCGCACCAAATTGCTTCATTTTCGGTTGGATACTGGAGCAATTCTAATTTAAATTTTGAGCGGTTAGAATTTGCTGCCGATGTTAAGAGCTTGAGCTCGTCATCCAGTTTTTACAGCTTTATTATGTTGCCGAGGTTAAATACCGTGGAGTCTGTGCTTGCGACTTCTATCTCTGGTCCTCTAGAGAGGGAATCGGCTACTAAATTCTCTTGACCTTTTACATATCGGATGTCATTTGTGAACTGTGATATGTAATCGAGTTGCCGATTTTGACGTGGGCTACGATCGGTTTTGGTAAACAGGGCCTTTGTCAAAGGCGTGTGGTCCGTGTATACCGTGAAGGTACGGCCTTCTATATGATGTGAGAAGTGCTCTATAGCTGCGTATATTGCAAGCAGCTCCCGATCAAATGCTGAATACTTTGTTTTTGCCGGGCTTAGTTTCTTGGAAAAAAAAGCTAAGGGTTCCCATTGCCTTTCTCCAAGTTGTTCCAAAACCGCGCCTATTGCCGTGCCTGATGCGTCTACCGTTAGGCGTAACTTCCCGTTTTGCGAGGGATGTACCAAAAGAGTTGCATTCGCGAGAGCTTCCTTAATGTTCTAGAAAGCTTCATTGCTTTCAGCTGTCCATTCGAAAGACTTTGATGTGTGAGATTTGTTGGCTGGTGAATTGATGCAAGCGTATATCGGTGCTAGGAATTGTGCCAGGTTTGGTACGAACCGATGATAATAATTTATCATCCCTGCGAGCCTTTGAGCTTGGCGAACCGAATTTGGTGTTGGAAATTTTTTTATGGATAGTACCCTGTCCTGTGATGGCTGAATTCCGTTTTCCGTGATTTTCAGGCCAAGGAAATCCCATTTTTCCACGCCGAAAACACCTTTTGAAAGCTTTATGTTAAGTACATATTTTACCAGTTTCTCGAAAAGTGACCTAAGGTGCAGCTTGTGTTCGTCATGGTTCTTGCTGGCGACAAGAATGTCGTCAATATATACGAATACGCCGCTTAAACCTCTTGTTACCTCATATATGAATCTTTAGAATGTTCGAGCCGCGTTTCTCAGTCCAAATGGCATGCGGGTGAACTTAAACATTCCAAAGGGCGTTGTTATTGCCGTCTTTTGAACGTCTTCGTTGGCAACAGGTATGTGGTAATAGGCTCGGATGAGATCGATTTTGGAAAATACTTCGCATCCGCGTAGTTGTAGAGAGAAGCTGTGAATATGTGGAAAAGGAAAACGGTCTGGCGCTGTAACGGAATTCAATTTCCTGTAGTCGCCGCACGGACGCCAGTCTTGCGGGTCCTTTTTGGCCACCATATGAATAGGTGTGGAAATTGGTGATGATGAAGGTCGACAGATACCGATCTGTTGCATATGCTCGAATTCTATGAGCGCAATTCTGTGCTTTTTTGGATTTAATCTCCTAGGTTTGCTGATAGAAAGATGTCCTTGCGTGACAATATGGTGCACCACTTTGTGCTTAACCGGTAACGAATAATTAAGTGTTGCAGTTAGAGCGGGGTAAAGTTTGACTAGGGCACCATAGGCATCACTGAGTGAATACAGTAGTGGCGTTACTGCATTTTCTTATTTGTGAATTGAGCTTCAGCTGCTACGAAGCCGCTGGAGCTTTTTCCCAAAATATTAGTAGCTTTATGCTATTTATATCCCCTTCATATTCGTCGTTTTGTGTTTCAACCTTACTGTCCGTCCTCGTAGGGTTTTTGTTTGGTTCTGTCATTTTGTCGTTTATATTAAACTTTAATGCGTTCGCGACAGAGAAGAAAAACTTTCGAAAAACTATTCTATTTGCTCAAATGCTAAATTGAATTCGGTTAATACAATTTTACTGTACATCGATAATGATAATAATGATCGTCAACCAATGTGATGTAATACCATTAACACATGATGTATGTATACTGATTTGATCAACAAATATTTGTATTCACTAGCTGAAATACGTCGGTATATAATTTGAATGTGGTAAAATATCTTATTTAATAGAAATTCATTATGGTACTATAATATAATATATAAAATGCAAATATAGTTAAGATATAGTTAGAATATAAGAGACAATACAGATAATTCACAAATAAGAATGGATTGTTGAAATATTTTTTGAGATTCACTTATCTGATTTTTATGCGATTATATAGCAATATACTGATGATTACTTAAATTCCCAAAGTGTAATTTTAATAGCAATCGCACTGTAATGTAATCGTTACTCGCGTTTGAACGTCACGTAGAATTGAGCGAGAAAAAAATTAGCAATTATTTCTATGAAATGGTATATATAATAGCCCATTCGGAAATTCGCCATTAAATACTAGTCTTACTTACTTAAATAATTTCTTCGAAACCGATTATATTTTAATCTGCTGGTGCAATCCCATGTAGCGCAATCGTATATCTATAACGAAAACGATGTTTGATTATTCGAGGAAAATAATTTGGTGAATTTGTGTTGACAAATGTAATCAGGTGATCTGTCAGCGCCTTGAAATAATTTACTTGAAAAAAATGGCTTTGTGCTACCACCTTACGTTTCGACAGAAAGTTTGTGTATATAGCGTGTGGTAGTCCTCGCTACTGGAATTTGGTTTCTTTATTGAAGGTTGCAACCAAAGCTTTGTGCTGTATTCTGCCGGAATGTATATACATGTATGTGATGCTATACCGTACTTCGCCACGTGATGAAAGCAGGATATCCCTTGTGATGTAAAATATAAATTGAAAAATTACAAACTTCACTCCTCTGGATTCCTGACTCTGCACTCTGTTGTAGCTCACAGTTTCGATTTATATTGAAATCGGGGTAACCAATGTAATGAGGTCAGACGCAGCATTTATGCTGCCGCCATTACTTAATTATGCCCAAGGGAGATTTACAATGATAACACGGCCGAATAACAATATATATAAAAACTTTATTATTAACGTAACCGGGTTTAACAATACTGACAAATGTTTATTATAATAAGTTGACCGATTCCAGAATGGCACGTGAGCAAAGTAATCCCTTAGACGTCTGTCTTTCACCGTGGTTAAGAAGAGAGAGCGATAAAGAATATGCGACGAGAGTTCATTCAGTTGTCTCGTGTTTTATATATGTCTCGTCTTTCGTATATGTCTCGTGTTATTAGATGTGCAAGGACGTGTAAAAGTTTTGGGATTAGTTTACAACCGCGTCACTACAAGAGGGAAGATCTGTAAACTCCAAGTCTCTCCTGTAAAAAACCATACAAGAAGATTTCAGGGGATTCAACAATAGTCGATTGCAGGTGGCCCAATCAGAGATATTTATTAAATCACGGTTTACTCGGTATATTCAGTCCTCAATTAACCCAATTGGACGAGATAGATATATCTGAACATCGTCAGCATACATGTGAATGTTCACGTCTTCAATAATATCAGGGAGATCATTTATGAATAAGCTAAAGAGAAGGGGTCCAAGAATTGAGCCTTGCGGAACACCGCATTTAACCTTAATCCACTTTGATTTAGCATCCCCGACTTTAACATACTGAGAGCGATTTGAAAGGAAGTCTGAATTCATTCTAGAAGATGAATGAGAAAAATTATACATTTTTTGAAGTTTTGATAAAAGTAAACTGTGATTGACGGAATCAAATGCTTTAGTGAAGTCGAGGAGTAACAAAGCTGTTAACAAATCACTGTCAAGTGAATTGCGGATATCAGTAGATACTTTCAACAAGGCAGTTTCACTACTGTGATCGGACTGCCATTTCGAAATGAGCTTAATATCCGACACATTTTGCTAAGTTAACATAGCAGAGACTGATTTTGGTGCATAGGACTTAGCCAAAGGTATAACAACTGCATTTTTCCATATTTGAGGAAACACGGAAAATGTAACACAAGAATTAAAAATATATACTAAACTGTCAAGAATTACAGGCAACAGCAATTTGAAAAATGATGGAGAAATATCGTCTGATCCTGTGGCTACGGATCTAACGGACATGCATGCCTTGAAAACCTCTTCATGTGATACGCATCGGAAACTGAAACTGCTATGATCTGCCAAATTCACGCTGGTATTGGGAACGGGACGTGTTAAGGAAATATTACAGGGTGTAGTAAAATATATATTAAGATCATCAGTATTCAAGTCACATGGTGGCGAACCCTTTCCGCAAACACCGAACCGCTTCAGTTTCTTAGAAGGCAGCGATGGATTTAATATGTTATTGAAATAGTTCTCCTTTGTCCCTTTTATTACGTATTCGTCTTATTTCTAATTGCTTTGTACCTGGAAAAACATTCCTCCGACTTACATCTCTTGTACCTACGGAAAAGTAGTTCTCTTTCAGCAATTAGATATTCAATTTCACGAGAGTACCAAGGAATACGATTTGGAGCGATCCGTTTTATAAGCAGAGGTGCATATTTGTCATGAAGATATGATATGAAACCATAAAGCATTTTCAGTTGCTCTTCGACTGATGAAGAGTCCCGAATAAAAACCCAAGGAAGGGTGAAAGCTTCATCAAGCAAATTTTATACATCAACTTTATCGTATGAACGGTATTTAATTATGTTAGGCAAAGGTGAGAAGACAAATAAATAAAATCATGATCAAATATACTTGGTGATGTTATCTGATTATGAAAAAGGACATTATTGGTATCACATACAAAGAAATAATCCAAAAGCGAGGGATTATGACAGTTGTAATAAGAAGCTACGCCGTTATTGATATTTTGTAAAAAGCACGATTGAAAGAAGTGTAAAAAACTGTCAGCAGTGCTATTGTTACGTAAAAGATTTATATTAAAATCTCCGCCAACTACTATATTGGTATATTTTTGTGAGAAATGAGACATCGAATTACCTAGTTTCACAGCAGTGTCAAGATTAAAAGTACCAGGCGGACAATAAACACTAATAAGAAGCAATTTATCTGTGGCACAACACACCTCAACAGCCAGAAACTCAATGCCACCTTCGCTGGAATTTTAATAAATTTGGATTTAAAGCCATCCTTCACAAAAATAGCAACTCTTCCTCCGATCTGACCGTCACGATCACACCTAAAGAGCTTATATTCAGGAAGTACAATCGAGTAAGATAAAATATTCGTCTTAAGCCAAGTTTCAGAGATGATTATCGAATGCACATTGCTGCTATAAAAATTCCCTGCACTTCAGTAATCTTTGATCTCAGGCTTCTTGCATTAAAATGGCAGATGCTAAAGCCTTCTGTTTTTTAGGAAAATATGTTGAGCAACGTTCTCGTACTGTTTAATCCTGAAATACGAGTAATCATTTACATTCGAAGGCAACCTGGGACACTGAGCAATAAACCTAATCAACATGACGAGGACACAATTTAACCAAATGGAGTGAAGAATTATTTATAAAATTAACAAAGAAAAAAAAAATAATAAATTTAAAAAGCAAAGAAAAAAATAGTTAAAGTAACAAATCAAAAAAAGAAAGATACATATATGTATATATATACAAAATAAATCACTAACATAACCTTTCCATACAATGCCCTGAATATTCGCATCCAAATCAACAAGTTGAAACTTTACCACAATACCATTTATAATGTAAACAGATGATAGCAGATTTTGTCGGCGTAAACTGAGAGCACGTTGTAGAATTGCATTGCATCCAAGAGATTAGCTTTCGAAGCAGTAGACTCGGCCGTCAGAAGAAAAGCCATTTTCGATTGCATTTAATTTTAAACGACTCTGGTTAATACAAAGTTTTTGCATAAATGAGCGCCGTTCAGCTGCACTCGATAATTTTAAAACAATCGATGACCTTGCGGTATTTCCGTTAGATTTAATTCTGTCGGTGTGTGTTCTACCAAAGAACAGATTTTTTTTGCAATTTCAGCAGGTTTTTCACTGACAAGAAAAGGTACACCTTTAATAATTATATTAGATTGCCGTTGATCACTTTGAAAATGTTCGTTGTCTCGGGAAAGCGTCTCACATCTGTCTTGCAGTAACTTTACTTGGTCAGCCAATGACTGAATTTGTTGATTGTAATTAACAAATACACCCTGGATTTTTTCCATTAATCGACACTCCATTTCGGATAATTTGTCATTTAGTTAGTCCTCAAGTTTACTTATTAATGTATTTTCAAGAGGGTCAGACGAAAGAGGAGCTATACGCTGTTTAGGGCCGCTCCGTGTTTGCATGTCGGAACCTACATTGCTGCGATCATCGCTGGCATTTCGATTCTTTGCTGAGCCTTTAGTCGGCATTATTTTTAGCGAAAACGCAAAATTACTGAACTTTTTTGTAAAAATTTAACACCACTCACACTCGAGCAAAGAGTGTGCCAATAACTAAGTAAGGTTACACAAAACAAAAAAACAAAAGCGCGGTAATATGTGATACTGATACCTAAGAAACGTCTACTCGATATCGCACATCACACTGTGACTGGGTCTAGGCATTATAAAAATTACGACATAGTATAAAAAATTAAAAACGAAAAATCTCGGAAATAGCTATAACATATTAATACTTACATTACTCAAAATCGGACTAAGAACTTGTAAAAAGGTCATATATTCGCGTAGTAACTTATCGCCTGAACGTACACACTACAACTGCAGAGATAAAGTAAAATCCTTTTGCCTGTCGACTAAAGTCGACGATCGGCTGTGCCTGTGCGCCTTTATAATATCGCGGCCGTCGGTTATGCCTAATCTACAATGCATGGTAAAATTATTGAGACTAAATACTTTCCTTGAGGTAATTCTGCAATGAAATCGAGAAAGCAATTACATTTATGATAATTGACAGGTCAACAGCTGTTTCATTTGGCAGCTTACCACTACTTTCATATTTCATGTATTTATATGCATTCTTCAGCAAACGATATCGTTCTGACGACGTGGTTTTACCAGGCATTGTAGATAAGGCATTAGAGTCGACGCTCGGCTGTGCACTTTCATATAGGCTGAGCCAAAATGGACGTAAAGTTTCTTAAGTATGGCGAACGCGCCCTTAAATTAAACAGATGTATCCAAATAACCTTAAGCGTCGTTATGGAAAGTTTCGTTAAGTTAAATGTAAAAATTTCCACAAGTAAAATGCGATAAGGGTCGCTCATTACTTATTGATGCGTCTGTTTATCCAATGATATTAGTGAAATAGTAATGAAACCCTTAATACTCTTATTATTTTATTTATTATAGAAGAAGGATGTGAATAGAAGTGGCTCCTCCTAAGAGTCAAGTTTGGGAAGGAGCTAAGAAAGCGATATATTGCTTCTGGAAGTGCTGTCGATTTTTTTTTCAGGTTCTTATATTTTTTATATAATGTCCATAAAAGGCACAAATCTTCAATTATATCAACTTCCGATTTGTTATTTTTTTTGCTTTTGCCACTTCTTAAAATTGAAAACGTTAAATGTCAAGATAATAACCCGTGTAGAATGTGACGTCTATTTAGGACAAAAATGTAAAAAATTCGTAATTCTGTTAAGCATCAGTCTTGTTGAAATTCGTTAAATACTTTACAGTCATTTGGTCCAGCTTTATCATTGGCTTTATTTTGGCGCGCGGTCATCTGTTTCTGTCGACTATATTCGACGCTCGTACCGAAGTTGGAAGACTTTGAAATATGATAATCATAGTAGAGTGTGTTTCGTTTTCTGGAGAACGTTAAGCAAGGGCATTTATTTATGTATATTTTTAAGGGATATTGTTCCTTATGTACCACTCATGAAGCTTATTTAAATCATTTTGTAATGTTATGAAATCATAATACATAATAATTTTAAAAATTTTGTTATAATCAGCATTTTTCTTTCGGATACATCTGATGCTTGGATGAATCCGTTAAGAACTGCAGACAAGCTCCTGTTTTTTGGATATTCAATTTCAATTCAATTCATTTATTTATCAAATTAAGTACACAAGATGTCAATCTTAATTAGTACTCTATATAAGTTAGTCAAGTTACTCAGAAATCAGTACAAAAAAATAACATAATTTTTAGAAAGTATCTACTATAGCTAAGAAAAAGTAACGACAAGCAACAAACATATTGAGGAAGTAAAAGAAAATTGAAACTAAATTAAATTATGTTAATAACAAATAATAGAAATAAGAAATAAGGAAATCTTGCACAGTCATACCCAGCATCTCATAGCACTCAAAGGATGCAATCATAAAAATACCTTTTGAGTTCGTTAACAGAACCGCGTACTGAGTATTGTGAGGGAGGGAATTCCATAGACGAACAATTCGGACAAAGTAAGATCCCTTATAAGACATTGTACTAAAACGCGGTATTCGTAAGCTCATTTCTCTCCTACAATGCAATGAGCTTCCTATACTGTATTAAATTGAATACGAAGATAAATGCCTTGCGTTTTAAGTAAGTTTGAATTGAACATCCCAGTAACGAGTACTTAACAGGAGTAATGTTGGCTGATCTGCACAGGTTATAAATGTATCGCAAACAATCATTGCAATCAACTTCCACCTTACGTTTGCACAGGTAGTCCAGCTTTGATATTAGATATTAGCATATAGTCAAAGCCTTCGCAAGCCACCAAAAAATGTTGCCCAACATCCCTTAACATGATCACATTTCAGGCGACCGAGTCTACAAAAGGTAGCATGACGTTATTGAGAATAACTGACGATTCTTGTTTTTTTTTTATTTATTGAAATTCTATCAAAACTACCCGATTGATCGAATTGTGTCAGACAATTGGTTTCTAATCACTTTTTGGTCGTCCAAATGTAATGTAAGCATTTCTGCCATAGACAGCACGTTTTTTATAATTTTTATAATTTTCAAATCTGATGTCCTCCACCATCCTCCACGTTTGATTTGGACACTTCATTTACAAGAATAATTATTATAACGAGGTATAATCCACCCAAAAATATCCTCAATTCACCCATGGATAACACCAGACCCATTATTGCATTCATCTGTCTAGCTATAAAGGTTTGAGGAGATAATAGTTACAATTAGAATATTTCAGATACTCATTGCTCCTGCCAGTAGCTAAATAGCGCAAAGTAACTACAAGTCTTTCTTTAGCACATGTAGAATTTCGATTTATTGTAGCCTTGGCGGACCACATAGAGCTTTGTCAAAAATTTAAAATAAGTATATAGGGATACTTTTTAAGCCAGAATTTAGTTTATTCTTAAACTGTTCAGTCAAAACTTCATTAAATTTTCAAAATGAATGGCGTTAGTTTAATTAGGCCAAATTAATTTTCTTCTTAGGAGTGATCTACAAATAAAATTAGCGCCTGATTAAAACAGAGGTCTCCAGCTTAAACTCTAATTCGTAATTAAATGATAGCGGCTCTTTCTCTACGCTACAGTTATAATAATCTAAAGATAAAATGAAAAGAAATTTTTTATTTAAAACAAAAGAGACCGCATAGTCCTGAAAAAAAGTACACAAAATAGTACAGTCAAGTCTCCTATAACGCGGTGTTTTTAGAACGCGATTTCCATATAACACGGAGCGAAAAAGCGACCGCTCTCCTATAACGCGGTCTCCTTATAACGCGTTTTTCATACAAGAACACTCCAACAACTCAAAATAATTTTAAAAATTTATCTATGGCATATCTTATTTCATGTTATAAATTTTTATATGTATTGTTAGGAGTTCTTTTATGATTATCCATTGCTTAAGAAATTTGTAAACAGTCACAAAACTCTACTTTAATTATCGCTAGTACTGTTCTTTCAAATTATCGCAATCCAAATAGTTTACGTTCACTTCACTGTCTAAAATAAGACTGCCTTCTAGCGGTGACAAGCGCCGTATCTACACTCTACAAATTTGACTAGAATATTTCTGAAACACCGATTCTCCGAACCTAAAGTTCTTTACTGTCCGAACCAATAGATGTCGCTTGCCAAAAGTTGTTTATGTCCAACCAACAGATGTCACTTGTCCTTGCACGTAACGGGATGTACATAGTTTACATTAATTGACAGGGGAATACCCTGTTTATCAATTCCAGTTATCAGGGAATGAGCAAACAATAAAGCATTGCTCTCTTTTAATTTATTTTAAGATTGTCTTTGAATGTGTTCAGACGTATTTGTAATTAAGTTCTTTTGCCTTGTTTAATTTACGTTATTGGAATTATAGAACATTAGGGAACATCTAGGTAAAAACATTTATTTTCTGTAATATTTATACCTGAAAAAAACTATTTCTCATAGGTTTTCAAAATGCCTGAAATAAATAAAAACAGAAAACAATTAAAAAGAAAGTTTATATCTCTTGTGGACAAAATCGAAATTTTAAATCGTTTAAAGAATGGAGAAAAAATATCGTCTGTTGAATGAATCTACAATTCGGACTGTAAAGAAAAATGAGAAAAAAATAAGGAAAACTATTGCAGATGGTTGCCCGTCAGGTGTGAAGCGAACTACTCGTACACGAGACGTTAATATGGTTAAAATGGAACGAGCTCTGATGATCTGGTTGGAGGACTGTATATCCAGAAAGATACCTGTCAGCGGAAATCTTATTAAACAGAAAGGACTTAAAATTTATGAGCCTTTTAAAAGGATTGACCACTCTTCCTCAGAGCGACACAGACATACATTTACTGCAAGCACAGGGTGGTTACATAAGCTAAAGAAAATGTACTCCTTCAGGTGATGCTGAGGCAGCCAACAAAATTAAAATGGAGCTCCCTCAAATTATCGATAAAGGGGGATATGCACCAGATCAGATTTTTATTGCTGACGAGACAGCATTGTACTGGAAAAAACTTCCATCTCGGACCTATATTTCAACAAATGAAAGGCGCGTTTCAGGATTTAAATCTTCTAAAGAACGTATCACTCGCCGTATGTGTAGTAATCTATCCGGAAGTTTGTTAATAAATCTTATGAAATTGAAGTGTTATTCAACTCCTCGAGCTTTCAAAAATATTAAGATGTCTGAGTTGCCTGTATTTTGGCGAGCTAATGAGAAAGCGTGGATGACTCAAAAAATATTTAAGGATTGGTTTTATAATTGCTTTATCCCGCAAACGGAAAGCTGTATGATTGAAAACAATTATAGTTTCAAAGTTGTGCTGATTCTTGATAACACTAGTAGCCATAGTAAGGAACTCAACCACCCAAATGTGAAAATTGTTTTTTTTTTCCTCCTAACTGCACTTCATTGATACAGCCGCTGGACCAAGGAATAATTCAAACTTTCAAAATGTTCTACATTCGCCAATTTTTTCAAACCATTTTTAACAGATTAGAAAATGATGAAGGTAAAACTCTTCTTCAAGTTTGGAAAGAATTTTCTATTTTAGATTGCATTCGAACTGTCTCATCAGCTTGTGCAGAAATTAAACCGTCAACACTTAATGCATGTTGGAGGCCTCTTTTACCTCAAATGGTTCCCAAGGATAATGATATTCCAGCCCCACTTACAAAAATAGTAAACATTGCTTCTGCTTTGAATAGCGAAGGATTTGCAGATATAAACCAGGAAGATATAGAAGAACTACTATGGGAAGAGAGTTTAAATGAGGAGGAATTGGTGGAATTAATTGCTGAATCTACCTCAAATGCATTTGTAGAGGAAAACACGGATAACGAATTAGTTTCAAACTTCAGTTATGAGTTAAAAAAAGGGCTGGATTTGGCTAAAGAATTAGAACGTCACTTAACTCAAAATGATCCTTCAACGATGCGCAGTTCGAAATTGCGAAATTTAGAAGAGAATTTCAAATTTGCTTGGCTCCATATAAAGAGGTTTTGGAGAACTACAAAATAAAACTATACTTGAAAACCAAGAAGAAAATTCGAAAAGTGAAGAGGATTTTCAGCCAATTAAAAAAAAAAAGAGTTAGACTTCAGACAGTGATGATGAATAATAAAAATAAAAGAAATCTAATATGTATCAAATTAAGTTTTTTTGTTGGATACAATTTGGATTAGTTTATAATTTTATTATATGAGCTATATATGTATGTATTATATTCAATAAATCCAAATGTAAAAATCTACATATTGATTGCCATTTTATTATAAAATTTTATTTATTAACCGTATCAACCACAACTTGTTACTTTGAGAATGCAGTTTTTTATATAGATCTGCGTTATGTGCAATTTATTTCTTCATTTCTGAGATTCCATATAACGCGGTACGAATTCATTTAATTTGTATTAATTTTGAGTTTCTTATAACGCGGTTTCCATAGAACGCGGTAGTGATTTCCATATAACGCGGTATAAATTAATTTGATTTGTCTTATTTTTATGTTTCTCATAACGTGATTTCCATAGAACGCATTTCCTGATTTCAATTAATTCTGAATTTCTTATAACACGGTTTCCATATAACGCGGTACGAATAATAGCGTTATAGGAAACTTGACTGTAGCAGGAAAGGAGCAGGTCGATTCCGGACAAAAAAGGGGGCCGCCGGGGACTTGGGAGAGGATAAACGGAATTATTTCTGGAAGAAACTTTTGAAATATGGCTAGGAGTTCAAAATTAGGAGGAAACCGCTTTCATTTATATTAATAATTCGAATAAGAATTTCCTTTCATTATTTACGAATTTTCAGGTAAATAATACATTTATCCATTATCTTACATACACATTTGTAAAAATTGTTCCGAATATTACTTTATTATAAAGTTAAACTGCAGCCTACTTTTTGTCTTGCGAGGTTCATGATTTACCTAATTATAAATCGTGTTTTCGTTTTTGCTACCGAAGCATAGTACCGGGGACAACTGCGGTTACCGTAACCCAGCACCGAAGTTCATTTGCTTCAAATCCTAAGCTCCGTGTCCATGTTTTGGCGTTATAAACTATCATTCAGAATTGCAACAACAATAACGAGAATTAAAAAACGGAAAAATTTAGCAGTTTTCAAATTATTAGAGCATTACCATGAGCAAATAGAGTTTTTGAGGAAAATAATAACCTTATTGAAAGTTGTGGAAATGTGATGACTGTGATTGGCTCTTGGCGCGCTTGGTGACAAACTACTTTTATCGTCAGCAAAAACTTCTATAAATTATATTAAAAAATTAAAAACAATTCAGATCTATCAATTTTGTCAAAACAAATGCGACACACAATTTCAAAATGACAATTCCAAGATTCATATAATGACAATAAAAGCGTTGGATTAGTAGGACTATAGCTGCCCCTCAACAAGAGTCAAATGCGTTTGCTTCTTCAAAGGGCAGGAGTTAACCCCGAAGCAAAAACGAAAACGCCAAAAGAAAATCACGTGGTGCCCAAGGAACCTTTGTTTTAACCCATCCCGTCTCGACTACCAGCCAAAAAGGGGTTAGGAGTCCGAGTTAAACTAATAATTTTGCTAAAAAATAGTATTATTTAAAGCATTGAACAGAACTCGGAGAAAATAAGAAGAAACAAGATTAATCAGCTTGTTGAAAGTAACCTAATCCATCCGTAAGTAATTCGTTCCGGAGTTAATTATTTGAAATCACCATGAATTTCTATTCGCTGAAACCACATTTTAACCCATTTTGAACGTCTTTTTGTTTTTTTCGCCAACTCAATATACGGCTGCAATTATTCCGAGAGAACACATTCTTCTTAAACAATCATCTTGAACACTATAAATATCTTAGAACATATAACTAAATGAAGCGGAATATCATGTAAAAACCCTATCGGTGTGAGAGAATCTTGGTTTTATGGCAAAGGGGAAAGGGAAAATCAAGAAGAACTTGACCAAGTCTAATCAAGCCTTGACCAAACCTTAACTAGGTAAATTTGCTAATAACAATTGTGCCATTTCGAATTAAACGTCAGATTCGTGTTTTCTGTGCCGGGTTTTGTTTTTGTGTTTTATATAATTAAAAAGCTTTACATTGTTCCGCAAACTGTGTTAATTTTAAATCTTGGACTTAAACTCATAAACTTGTGAATATTTCAACAATGAATTGTGCTGTGCGATTCTGTATAAATAATCGCTGAAATAATCCCGGAAAGATTTTTTTCAGGCAAGGTGAAATTCTGCAATTAAACTAGAATGTTCTTTTCCGCAAATATGGGCAAAAGAAATGAAAAAAAAGGAAAGGGAGACAAAAATATTACGATAAGTGTTCAAAATATTTCTTTGTTTACATTTTTGTGCTCCCAACAAAAAAAGTTGTTGCTGTTGTTCAATGTGTCAGTTCACAGTTTTGGTTTATTTTAAACAATTACGCCTGACCCCCTTCAAAAATATTATTCAGATATACTACTTCTATGAGCATAACAAATACATAAACACAACTCTACGACATATATGTTCTCATATAAAAACCTAATACTACTGAGCTGAGCTTGACAAACAACATTGAATAGTTTGGGGCTATACTTCCTATGTTACTTGACATAAAAGCTCATACACTTTACTTGAAGTATCACTGATCGTTTGTGGGCTTTTTATAACAGGTTCGGTCCAGGCATCGCCGATTTTATATTCGAGTGAATGGTTGGTGGTTTATGTTTTTGTTACATCAGGTGGAGGTCTTGATAATTTTATAGTCAAAGTTTATGTTCCATATAAACAGTCTTTGTAAGTTATTAGTTTGCCTATAAAAAATTACATAAATTGTAATTTCATTGTATTTAACTGTTTTTTTGGTGTTTTCAATGTAGCAAGTATTGTATAACATGGATTTATGGGATGAAATGATGAATGATTTTAGTGAGGCGAATGTTAATGTTCCACCAGATTTTTGAAAATTTTCAAGTGTTTTCCAGAGACTTTTCAGCAGCAACAATATAATGTTCAGGAGAGTAAAATTATCCATTTTAGTTCGGTATGATTTTGTTGCTTCGCTTGATCCTAAGTTTTTTAAAAAAAAAAAATTATGTGTCTTACTAAATAAATAAATACTAAATAAATAAAACTAAATAATTAAAACTGTCTTATTTGTACTTTTACTGTTTGTTTAGTAGTCGTAGTAGTCGTTAAATTATCAGCTGAAGTTTTTAACAAGTCAACCAAAACTATAGCTACAGAAAGAGTGTAGCAAAGAGCGTGTAAGCATTCGGCTCTATCCATCCCTGCTTTGACAAAGAGATATCCAGAGCCGCAACTGACACTTCCTCGCTGCAAAATTCACTTCGGAGATATGTGTCGGTATCCCCTCAGTGCTTGGAAGCTGTGCGTACAAAAAAAAAAACTTGCTCATCTGAGCAGACCTCGGACAGACAGACGGACAAAAAAAAAAAACGTTTAAGTCGCAGGAAGATTCGCCTTCGCTGGTGTAACATGAAAACCTGAAAAGAGAAAAAAAAATATAGCAAGAAATTTGATCAATGCCGGAAGCTGAACAAAAAACAAAACCCAAGATAGAAAACCGAAACAACGCCGTACAAGTTACATTGCACCCGGAGAAAATCAATTCTACTCCCGGTAATTATCAAAACAAATGACTTAATGTCTTTTAAATCTGAGTTCACTTTTATTAATTCTAGGCACAACGAACATCAATGCCACTGCCAGCGATTATCAAATAAATGACTAAATGTCTCATGAAGCGACTTTCTATTTCTTTATTATATCAGCAAACCGAACGCCGAATGTACTGCAGGAAGTTATCAAACCAACGACTAAGTATCTTGTAAATCTAAATTCAATTTTTATTAATTGCTTTTGCAAAACGAATACCATTGTACTGCAGGTAATTATCAAATCAACGACTAACTGCCTTGTAAATCTAAATTCAATTTTTATTAATTTTAGGCACAACGAACATCAACTGTACTGCCGGTAATTTTCAAACAAATGACTTAATGTCTTGTAAATCTAAATTCAACTTTTACTAATTTTAGGCACAACGAAAATCAATTGCATTGCCGGCGATTATCAAATAAATGACTAAATCTCTCATGAAACTACTTTCAATTTCTTTATTAATTTCAGCAAAACGAACGCCAATTGTACTGCAGAAAGTTATCAAATCAACGACTAACTTCTTTTAAAATCTAAATTCAATTTTTATTAATTTTAAGGCACAGCGAACATCAATTGTACTGCCGGTAATTATCAAAATGACGATAAATTTTACCTTTTCTAGATTTCCGGAGCCAAATCGTGGATATATGTGCACCACACTAATAAATCCAGTTCATGGAATAACCCAACAGATGAGCAATAATAAAAAAAAAATTATATAAGAACACACTACATTCTCTAAATTCTTCTAAAATTTTCTCGAAATTTAATAATTTCTTTCTCTCTTAATTTCAGGCACTTAATTGTGAATATGGACACACAAATAGTCCAGTTCGTGTGATAATCCAACAGGTGAGCAATAATAAAAAACAAAATCATGTAAGAACGCTCACTATGTTCTCAAAATTCTTCTAAAATTTCCTCGAAATTTACTAATTCCTTTCTTTCTTAATTTTAGGCACTTAATCGTGAATATGGATACCCACACAAATAATCCAGTTCGTAGAATAGTCCAACAGGTGAGCAATGATTTTTGCAAAATAAACCACCTTGACCTAATTTATCGCTTCTTCAAATTTTCTCGGTACCCCGGCTATGCCGAAATTCACACTACGAGTAATCTTATTGAAATTTGATGAAACTTATATAATCAACTAAATTTACACATGTAATTCTCACACTTACCACACTTTTATTGAAATTTTAATATGTTCTAGGTAAAAAAACGAAGTAAATTTCTAAGAAGAAAACTCTGTCGATGTCCCGCGCGCAAGAAAAGAAGAAAACTCAGTCAGAAAGAATTAATAATTTGGATAAAAGAACTGTACTCCCCGCACAAACCCTGACATGATCGACCAGTTAAATCGCTTTTTCCATCCCCGTGCACTCAGATCTTGAACTAGACTGACTCACCGCGTCTGCCTACATCAGCCGTTTCCTCTTCAACCAACCGGCCAATGTGCAGTTTTTTCATCGGCTGAATCCGAAATTTTTCCTGGCGACTTCACTGTCACAGAAGATCTGCTGTGGATCCACAATTTTTTCTGAGAATTTCGGGCGAGCTTGCTGTAATGCATTGCGTGATGGTATCGCGTGATGTTTTACAGCTAGGCGAATTACCGTTTCGGAATGTAGGATTTCAACGAGGAATTGTAATTAGTGCGAGTTCTGCAAATTAAAGTTTTTCGTTCGAAAAAATATTATTTTCTTTTTCTTTCTTTCCCTTTCAGGGTTTTCCATTTTTCGACTCTTGTGGGTCGTCCCCACGTTGAGCGTTGCTGTCAATCATTCTCCCCCCCCCCGCTATTCCAAATCCTAGTTCAGTTTTTTTTTGTTTTTTGTCGGAGCCCGGCTTGAGACTCTTTTCTCGGTGGGTCGTCCCCACGCTGCTCCGCTCTGCTCTCACTCTACTTTCTTTCCCGTCATTATTTCCTCTTTATTTTTTTTTTGATAATTTACTTTAATCGCCTTTTTTATTTTCTTACTTTTCTATTCCAGGGTTAACCAGAAAAGGGACAAAAGATATTTAAACCGAAAAGTAGCCCTTTGCTACTTTCCCATAAAAGGAAAAATAAAGTATCGCACCCTTTAGTCCCTAAAAGAAGGATTCTAATTTGTGCGGAACTCGCACAAATTGTAATCTTTCTTAATAATCCTAAAAGAAAAGAAACAAAATGTGTACAAATTGCCGTTTTCGGGATATCCTCCGGTTCAATCGGAATCTGATGATATGCTTTCGCTAAGTCCAGTGTTGAAAAGAAAGCACAATTCTCTAACTGATAAACAAAGTCATGAATTAATGGAACTGGGTACCTGTCTGGCACTATACTTGAATTTAGCCACCTGTAGGCCCCGAATGGTCTCCATTCCCCATTCTTCTTTTGAGTCAGCTGCAGTGGTGATGACCAAGGACTATTTGACGGGTGACAGATTCTTTGATTCAAAAGGAATTCAAACTCTTTTTTGGTTACTGGCAATTATTTGATGCGTAACGATGTGCACTACCTGTTTTGTGAAATTAGTCACTGAGCTTTTTAATAAGTCTCGGATCTTTGGATCAATTGCGGAGTTAATCAATACGGATATACTATCATCTCGACAATTGACACGTTGGGCGGATGATGATAAAGAAGTTAGTGGGTCTATAAGTTTCTTCGTTTTATTGTCTACTAAGAGACCATACTATCAGAGAAAATCTGCACCCAGTATGAGCTAAGGGATATCCGCAATCAAGAATTGCCAAGGAAAGACCTTCGTAGACCCAAGTCCAATGACAGCAATTGTCTACCAAACGTACTGCAAATTAGCTTTTGGAAAACGATGGAAAGATGTTTTCGGGATGACGGAAACATCTGCCCCTGTGTCGATCAGGAAACTGGTTTTTGAAGGCCTATCGTAAACGTGGAGACTACTTTTTTGAATGCCTGCTACACCCGTCGTTAATGGCGGAGGGCATATTAGTTTGGGCCTTCATTACAGGCTAAAACGCCTTCAGGCGTTTTATTTACGCTGCTTCCTTTATACTTGCAAGGAGCGATGCATTTTCTTGCGCTGGTTCCAAACTTACGGTGGTACCAGCAGAAACTTCGGTTTGTATCTGCTGAAGAATGCCGAGAAGGTGATCTATGCTTAGACCCGCTTCTTGAAGTGTATTCCCAGGTACAGGGCTTGTGCGAGCCCAGAAACTACGTAAAACCGAAAGTTTTGGGTCTTACCATGGAAAGTGACGTCACCTGCAGTTGGGTATGGTACCTCTATGGTAATTGGTTGGGTACCAATTATCTATTCTTGCTTGCGGCCTGGTTGGTAGTCGTTACCCTTCGAATTCTTCGCTCCTGAATATGGGACAATTTTTGGTGTGAATTGAGGAGGGGTATCCGTGTTGTCTTGAGGATAACTCACTTCACGAGTGTATGCTTGGGTGTATCTATCTTGACGGGTTTCTGCGTCAAGAGGTGGATGGCCAGAGTCTCACTGAGCTGGGGAGAACTCTCAATGATGCTCGTGCGGGCTGACGTGGTCCTGTTCTATTTTCTGAATGTGCGATTGTACGTGGTCCTTTTCTATTTTCTGAGATGTGTGACTGACACGATCCCGTACGCAATCCGGATCGTGTAAGTGGCAGCTTGATTTTAGATAAGTCAAAGACGGTTTCTTTAGTTTCTTTTATATATATTTAGGGTGCTCGAAACGGATCAGTAAGTTGAAAATGCACAACTGAATTAATAATAACAATGCTCATCCAGCTCAACTTGAAACACAACAATATTAATGACTTAATATTACTACTAAATATTAATTAGTCATAGTCCACAAAAGAACAGACGACAGAAATTCTTTTTTAAAAAACAAAAAAAATATTCTCAACGCTAGGAAATATTTCGCGTGTTTTTCAGTTAGGAAAAGCTGACAGACTAATTTATTTTGATTCTCTATTTTCTTTTTAGAAAATCAGCGCCTACTTACTCCTAACATTTTCCAACCTTCAAAGCTATTTTTGCTCAGGTTTTAGGTCCTTACAAATGTTCTACGTGAAGTTATTTACGTTTGTGACTCCATATAGGTGTTTCGCTGTGGTTTCCAATTGAAGACTGGCCATCATAGCCCATTGTGAATGTAGCCACAAGTTAGCTGTCGACGACAATTGCTATCAACTGTATAAGCGATAGAGTAGACGGCGACAACGGACATAAATTGTGTAAGTGTTAATGTAGTTCTTCCTGTTGGGCGTATGCCAAGGAGATGCGTTACCTTTTAGGTAATCGAACAATGCTCCTGTTGGATAAAAGATTGGCTTGGGACTGGCGGCCTTTATGCCAGTGGGCCACGATAAGTAAGTGCTGTTGCTGCAGCAGCAGAAAGGAATTGGCTTTAGTGTCTTTGCACAGAAGTCGGCAACGCGGTCTTATTGTCCCTACGACTATATGGCCAGATATCGTGGAAGATTTCCTGTTGTCTTCTTGGATTCTTTTTAGTTGGATTCTTATCAGCCTATGCAGGCTGGAGGTTTAACACACCATTCATAATTAATATTTAATATATTCGAGTCTCCTAGATGACGGTGTAATAATGATGCTTCGATAATGGAAAGCATATGACAGGCTTCTATCACAGTTGTTTAGACTCATCATCGATAGCCGAAGATATATTTTAATAAATCATACAATTTTCATAATTAGAAATATTTACGATAGTCAAACATAAGTAATTCACGCAAAATAATAAAATTCTGCTGAAACTTTGTTTTTCCATAGATGTAATTACGAGCACATAATTTTCACCTGCAAAAGCTTTTGTTATCGGCGCCGCCTGACTCGCAGTGATAAAATTTCTGCATTAAAAACAACAAATGCTTACGCAGGTGCAAATTTGTGATTGTACGTAAAAATGTGAATTAAAAATATAAAAATATAATGTAATTTCCTGTGTTGCTCCCAACTCGATTTTAGTGTTGGAAATTAGCCATCATAACTATGTGATGGCAATATATACATAATAAATTGAACCCCGAGGGGAACTTCAAATTTTTATATCGACCAGTTAACAGTTACCTCTACTTTTTAAATCAACGGAGTTAATTTAGATGCATAGGTATCGTACCTAAGTATCACGACATCATTGCTACGGTATTGCACCGTGACAAATGAATCTCATCAAAAATAAGCTGGATGCATAGGTATTGAAACTAAACATCAAATCATCATTATGACGGTATAGTACACTTTGGTGACCATGACATGATCCATGGGATTCCTTCGAGGAAACAGATACCGACATTAGACAACAACCTGAAGTCACAAACAATTATAAGCGGAATCTTGACGAGCAATGGAGCCAGTTTGTCAAGAGCCACAATCAATATATCAGTATAATCCCTACTTCTCTAAAAACTACTTTGAGAAGGTTCAAGTACAATATCTAGCGTTCTTAAGAAAAATAATGGAACGATTAGAGAGATGGCCAGAATCTGGTGGCAGTTCACAAACCACGGAGGTGCACAAAACGGGGGAAGGGAACAATGCTTAATCTCAGCTATCTCAAAATAATATTAATGCAGCCGAAGATGTAGCTAAGGTAGTAAGGAAGCAGAAAGCAATAATCGAAACTCTACGTCGAGTTTTGACAAGAATCGGCGAAGATAATCAGCACATCTCGAAGCAGGCATGCGAAGCAAAATATCAACTATTACGCACTTTTGGAATCAAATTGAGACGATTCATCAGAATATTTGCGAGTTCACCGATGATACAACTAGTCACGGCTTTAATTCCGCTGATTACTGTAACTTTGAGGAACTTGTACAAGACCCTCTAATACAACTTTCAGAATAGTAATCCATGTTGTCCTCGGCTACTTCGAATACCGTGCTGTTATCTAGTTTAATAATGATGTTACCAAAGAGAACCTTGCCCAATTTCGATGGGGACTATTTAAAATGGCAGCAATTTAAGATCTTTTTAATCAAATGGTCCATAATCAAGCCATTGCGCTTGTCAAAAATGTGGTATTTGAATTCACATTTGACAGGGAAGCTGAGAAACTTGTTCGCCATCTAAGCTGGTCTGACGAGAACTACGCCGCTTCCTGGACAATGTTAAATGACCACTATGACAACCATGGGCTGTTAGTCACGGCAGTAGTGAATAAACTACTGCCTCAACAGAATATAATGTTCGAAAGCTCAGCTGCAATCAAATAACTTCATGACACCACCCCAGAATGCTTATTGAACTAGAAAATCTTGGAATCAATACCACCAATTGGGGTCCTTGCTATTTGATCGGTTAACTAGAAAGTTGGATAAAACCACTCGTGGATTATATGAGCAGTCGTTGTCCCATCCTAAAAAGCTAGAGCTCCTAATGGAGTTTCTAGATTTTTTGGAAACACGTTTTCAATCACTAGAGGCTTTGGGAAGTAAAGCCAGAAGCCACGAAAAGTATCACAGGAGATATTCAGCTAAATCACTTACTTCAATCGCCATGTTTACTCAACAATTTATGTTTTGCAAGGGGAATCATCAGTTGTTCGCGTGTCAAAGATTTCTACGAATACAGCCAACAGTCGACTGACCTTCTTTAGAAAGACAAACTTGTACACGATCTGTCTCAAGCCTAGAGAAGGTGTTGACTCCAGTTCCGAAGAAGAGCCAGCCATCATGCGCAAGTAGACAATTGAAGGTCACCGAAGCAGTCGTCAATTCGCCTCAAAAGACTGCGCCCATATTCAAAGAGAATGCAACCAGTCAATACACGGCACTCGCCAAAAGATTGGTTACGTCATCTTGGCCACTGAACTTAGTACCAAGACGAGTCCATTTTCTGATTGGATCAGAAATATATTGTCAAATCATGTCCATTGTTCAAATAAGTTTGTCAGACAACGTACCAATCTTACAGAATACAGTGTTTGGATGGGTGGTATCTGGCAAGGTTGAAGGAGAATCCCCAAATACATTAACATGTGGCATTTGTAGCGAGGATGAAAGGACAGATAGAATAGATAGAAGTTGATTCAGCATATGAAAACAACAATACAACAATTTCATAACAGCGATGCGTAAATCATTTTCATCAAAATATGAAGAGAACCCAAGAAGGAAGGTTCATAGTAAGGCTGCACTTTTCACAGAATATCAAGGCATTGAAGGAAAGAAAACCCATTGCACTTAATAGATTTCAATCATTGGAACGGAAACTTGGCAGGCAACCTATCCTCAAGGCACAGTACATTCACTTTATTCGGGGATACATCAGGATAGGCCACATGGATCAAGTCGATCCTCTTGAAATAAGCAAGCCACACTATCCCTTGCCGCATTATGGTGTCAAAAAACCGGATAGCAGTACCACTAAACTCAGAGTAGTATTCGACAAATCCGCGAAAACGTCATCAAACATCACTTAACGATCTTGTACAAGGGGCCTACAATCCAGGACGAATTGTTCTCCATTCTGTTAAGATTCAGGCTACCGAGATTTGTTTTCATGTCCGATATAGAGAAAATGTATCGTCAAGTTTGCTTAGATGATACAAACCAAATGTACCAGCTCATTTAATGGAGAGAAGATCCAAATCAACTAATAAATTATTACAAATTTCGAACTGTGACAGATGGGGCGACATCTGCCCCATTCGTAGCAATAAAGTGCTTAGAATCCCTAGCGGAAGCAAAGCAGAAAAGGCAAGATTTCCACTGGGGTTAAAAACTCTCCGAGGAGATTTTTATGTTGATGACGTGACGACTGGTTCCAATAGTTTATCTGAATCAAAAAAAATTCCAAGGCAGCTTAAAGAACTTCTACAATCAGGAGGTTTCAATCTCCGGGAATGGTGCGCGAACCACCCACAATTACTGCAAAAAATCGCGAAAGAGAATATTGGGCTACAACTGGACTTCCCTGAAGCAACTAAAGGTCATATAAAGACTCTTGGTTTGACTTGGCTTCGAAATCTGATGTTGTTTTCATAAAAACAACATGGAGTGACATTAAAACGGTTACAAAACGATCAGTATTATCGGACACTGCACACACTTTTGATGCCCTCGGATTGGTAAATCCTGTTACAGTGATTGTATAATTAGTCATACAAAAGCTGTGTGCGCTTAAGCTGGACTGGGACGCAGCCTTACCAATAGAAATGCACACTAACTGGCTCATTTTTCGTGAAGGACTTAAGGCGCTTAATGATATCAAAGTTCCACGGCATATATTTGCAAGTCAACAGCCGCGTACACAGATCCATGCTTTTCCGACTCATCCGAAAAGACATATGGCTCGGCGATCTTCATCAGGTCGATATCTCAAGATGGCGTTTTAATTCTACGACTATTATGTGCAAGGTCCAAGGTAGCACCCATCAAAACTGTAACACTTCCTCGGCTGGAACTATGTGCCGCAAAACTAACTGCTCAGTTAGTTCAACGCGTTACAAGAGATTTAAGAATGCACAACATACCAACATACTTCTGGACAGAATCAGAAGTTGTGCTTGCTTGGATCTATTCTGAGTCTTCACCTTGCAACACTTTTGTGGCTAACAGGGTTGCCAGTATTCAAAAGTTCTCGGATATAGAGCAAGGGCATCACGTGAAGTCCAGTGATAATCCTGCCGAGATTGTGGCACGCTGAATTCTTGCAGAAAAATTATCAAATTTCAGTATTTGGTTCTATGGCCCTCCGTTCCTACATGGATCAGAGGGATGTTGCCCCCCCCCCCAAATATTCGAATGTGAGTGTTGAATTAGAGAAAAAAGGTCCAAGTTGGTACTCACTACAAACAACATATGGTCACCGCTCAAAGGCTCCAAAGGGGAATCGGATATACTCTCAGATTCGCTCATAATACAAGACAACGTAAGCGACAAAGCAGACACAATTGCTCTTTAAGAACCGAAGAATTGGACAGAGCACTCGTTATCATTCTGAAATAAATACTACTTGAAAGGTACACTGTAGACCTGAGTTAATTGAGGCAAACCGGATCCATTAATAATTGAAGCTCCCTAAATAGGCTAGCCGCATTTATTGACGAGACCGGAATCATGAGAGTAGGGGCAGATTAGAGCACTCCAGCTTGTCGTACGATGCAAAACATCTTATGCTGCTGCCATATTCCCATCATTTAACGAAGTTATTAATGACCGATATCCACTTCAATAATCTACATGCTGGTACACAAACATTACTTGCAATCACCCGACAAAGGTACTGGCCAGTCAAGGGAAAGACAATTGCTAGATAAATTGTACAGAAATTCATTCGCTGCAACAGAGTGAAATCTAAGCTACTGAACTAGCTCATGAGAAACCTTCCTTTAGCCCGGGTCCAACTCGCAAGACTCACAAGAACTCGAGTAAACTTCTGTGGTCCAATTTGGACACATCATAAGTTAACGGAAAACGTCCTCAAAAGACTTATTTGGCAGTGTTCTGCTGCTTTGCCACAAATGCAACTCATCTTGAAGTTGTCAGTGACTTAACCAGGGATGGGTTTCTTGTCGCACTTAAACGCTTCATCGCCAGACGAGGCTATTGCAAGGAGATGTACTGTCATAACGCCACCAATTTTGTGGGAGCAAGAAACCGAATCAAGGAGCTCCAAGACATATTATATCCCAGTGAAGCTCAATAAAAGATTTCATCATTATGTCACAAAGAGGGAATAGAATTTCATTTTATTCCACCACGTGCCCCACATTTTGTTGGTATGTGGGAGGCTGCAAAAAAGTCAGCAAGGGCACTGCTACAAATATCTCTAGCATCAGCCACTCTTACTTACGAGGAATTATCAACAGCAGCAACTGAAATCGAGGCCACTTTGAATTGTAGCAGTTATATAAAAAGAGGAAATTTGTCACGCAATTGTTCACTCAATTATTTATTGCAAAAAAATCTTAATCGACTAAACAAATATTAATCTTATGAGAAAATTTATTACTTGAACAAATTCTTTCAATATGCAAAATTTACTTCCCTTAACTTACCCGTACACGCTTAGAAACTTCACTTGCAATTCAATGATTCACAATGTTTTATATGTATTTAATAACTAAAGAAACTTAAATGTGCAAAAGAGCTATATTTTACTCGAATTTATTTTTTCCTTTCAATACCGCCAAATTAGAAAATTATGCTACGTTAAAAATTTCATATATAAAAGGTAAAGAAAATTTTTCCTTTCTGGTTCTTAACTAATATATTTACTAATGGCTGAAAGTAAGTAATAATCAGAACTCAATGTAGATCTAGTTTCCAATTATTATGTTGTGTAAAAATGACCTAATGGTATATTTTTTACATGATAAATAATTGTTCGAAATTTCGATTTACTTGAATGAATCTTTAAATGGCTGAAAGGAAGAAATTAATAATAAAAAATTCAAACATCTGGCATGCAAACACAATGAAATTTAACCCAAATTGAAGAAAAATGATTAATTCACAAAGTCTTCTTTAATTGATTCAAAAAACAAACAATTTGTCACTAATAAAATTTCACAAATAAAGTGATTGAAATTCCTTGTTACTTGTGACTTGCCTTGGAAAATTTGATGTTTCTGCAGGTGAAAAATGCTCTAAGTTTCGCTGACTTCTGTTTCCTTTATTGCTGATGACACTGGAGAAAATTTTCAAATTGTGGGAGGAATGCTACTACATATGCTCGCACTTTGACAACTTGAAAAATAAGAAGACAGAATGAAGAATGAACCCCCTTTTTATAGAGAATTTTGTTCCAATTTCGTATCCATAAAAATGAATTTTGCAATTTTCAGGCTTAATTTGACTACAATATGTGATTTTGTTGTAGTCATTTGATGTCAAATTACAAATTGCATTTTTTGACATCTTTCCCATAGATATTAGTCTTAATTTCGAGGAATTATGATAAGTTTTCCTAAATCTTGCCATAACTTTTCGTTTCGCCATATTTGACATCAATTCACAAAATTCCTCTCAGAGTTCATTTTCGTCCCTTTCACACCTTTGTGTCTCTTTCGCTCTTATTGGTGCAAAGGGAAATTTATAAAATCGCGAATTACCCGTAACACGTGAAAAATATCGCGAACGCGCCCATCGGATTCTGCGTCTCTTTTTACCCCGGGGTGACAGTTTAAACGTCGCGAAAATATGAAGTTCTCCGGTATATTTATATTCGTAATGTCAGCCGCGCGCGAGTTATATTTTATTGAATTTGATTGTGTTAAAGTGTGATTTAGGTATTGTAGGTACGATCATCGCGGGAAATACGCATATAACTACAGGTGAGTGTATAACTTTCTTAGTTTTCTGTGTTGATTAAGTATAATTTCTGCCTTTTTAACCACTGGCATAGATACCTGTCAAGGTGAGTTTATTTTTCGAAGTCTCACCAAAGGTATCTGCGCATTCTTTGTAAAAGGTAACTTAATTAGGTATACGTCCTGTATACATTGTTATTTGTTTAATTTTATGTTGTCTAACATAAAGTTCATTGAGTATGTATAGTGTCTACATGGTGCTATATAAACACAATTGTTGGTGTTGTTATTGTTTATTTACGTTTATTTCTATATTTGATTCTGTAAATTCATTAGTTAATTCATTTTATTTATTTCAGGTCGTCGTGGGACTTTTGCATCTGTGGTTTCCCAGATGCTGGTAAGATTTTTTTACTTTAACTTTTAGTCTAATTTTTCTTTTATTTTTAGGTTGGTCGAACATTCTCCCCCTGTTGAACATTCATGTTCAACCGTTTCTTGATTTCACGTATCCCTCGTTTGTGGTACTTGAAAAGTCGCAGCTCGCCATCAGCACGTACTCGCAGGCGTACCTGATAACGATCTGGTAAGCTAATCGTCTTTTCTCTATTTCGGCGTTGTTGTATGTCATAGAAGTTAATTCTTTTTATGGTATCCCTTGACAGGAAGATGTCCACCCTTTCTCGAGTTGTAAACCGCTGGAAAGAGTTCTCGGTTCTCATCTCCGCTTACTTGATTGTGGTAGTGACTAGAAGTCTTTGCAAATCGTTGACTTAGGCACCATTAAATATTGCAGGGTCCTGCATGACTGGCTTCGTCTGTGGAGTATCCCCTTCTACAGCCTTGTAAGGTTTCACTGTCCTGGACAAGTCCTGCTCGCCAATCGCTGATGACGTAGCTGGTCTCTCGAGATTCTGCGTCCTTGTCGTGGATGAAGACGCTGTTCCTTGAACATCTGGCTCTGAATCTGCCGTAGCTTCCACGATATCGGACCACAGGCTGCTGAACTCGCTTAAGTCGTAAGCAGGAGCGTTGAGGGGACTTCCCGGCAATGAAAAATTGAAATTAATGTCGTCATAAATATCCAAAATATCTTGGTCGACTGTAAATCCGGACATCTGTAAATAAAATCTAATAAGTAAATGATTTTTGTTTTAAGGGGACAACACAACATTTAACAAATGTGTTAGTTTTACACATATTTGTTAACTATAGGGGTAACCTACAAACTTTGTTGATGGGTCTAACAAATGTGTTTGTCTGTGTCCTGACTCGAACGAAACGAACTAGTCCATCAGGTCCTGGGTGTAACTCTTCGATAATACTCAATGGCCACGTTGTTGGTGCTAAGTTTTCGATCTTTAAAAGCACCACTTCTCCCTTCTGTATGTTGGTTTTTGGTTGGGACCATTTGTGTCTATTCTGAAGTTGGTTCAAGTAGTCTTTAGACCAATGGTTCCAGATTTTCTGTGTAACCAGTTGAATGTTTTTCCATCGACTGGCGTAGGTCGTATTTTCAGCCGTAAGATTCGGCTCTGAAATAGCGTTTAACGATTGGCCTATTAAAAAATGTCCAGGCGTTAGAATAAATTGATCGCTTGGATAATTGTTGATTCGACACAACGGCCTTGAATTTAAACGGGCTTCGACTTGTGTGAGTAGTGTTGAATATTCTTCAAACGTGAGGTTGGAATTGCCAACACATTTTCGTAGGAGGTGTTTTATTGATTTAACACCCGGTTCCCACAATCCGCCAAAATGAGGAGCTGCTGGTGGATTCATGTGCCATGAATTGGATTTGTTGGTACAGTACTCAGCAGCACTTGGCCAAGTTTGTTTTATTGCTTGTTGTAAGTCCCTTTCTAGTATTGCTTTGCCGCCAACGAAGTTAGTGCCACAATCTGAATAGATTTCCGTGGACAAACCTCGTCTGCTAACAAATCTCTTTAGTGCCGCTATGATTGTTTCTGCTGTCATACTAGACACTAATTCGATATGTATGGCCTTTGTTGCCATACAAACAAATATGCAAAAGTATGCCTTTTGTAGTTTAGCAATTCTTAAATTGGACGATATGACCGTTACAGGCCCAGTATAATCGACTCCAACCTTTGAAAATACTCTAGAAATATTTACCCTAGCTGGGGTAGATTGCCCATTAATTGCATCATAGTTTGTTGGCGTTGTCTAAAACACCTAACGCATTTGTGTAGCCGAGTTGTAATGCAACGTCTTCCATCTAAGATCCACACCGAACGGCGTGTTGTATTCAAAACTAACGACGTGCTGCCATGCAGTGTTTCTAAATGTACCTTATCTATGTATATCCAAGTTACATGATGATCGCGAGGTAGTATTATTGGATGTTTTCTATCACAGGATATCAGCGCATGGTCTAATCGTCCGCCTACTCGAATCAATCCATCTCTATCAAGCATTTGATTGAGCCTTATAAGCTTACTTTGATTTGAAATGTGCGTTGTTGCGATAGATCTTGATACTCCTTCGGGAATGCTGATTGTTGCACTAACTTGAATATAGTCCTTTGTGCTTGAGCATATTCAATACTAGTTAACATATTTGTGAATCTGTCCATGCTACTATGGGAATGTTTTGTAACTGCATTCCTTGTATAACAACTTTGATTAACCTTGCAAGTAGTAATGCACCATTTAATTCTAAACGTGGAATTGTTATTGGTTTGAGAAGTGCTACCTTTGTTTTGGCGGTTAACAAATGTGATGTGATTTCACCATCGATATGCTCTACTCTTAAGTAGATGGCTGCTGCGTATGCTTTGGATGATGCGTCGCAAAATCCATGAAGTTGCATACTTCGTCCTGTTGAATACTCAATCCACCTTGGGACCCGTACTTGCTCTAAAAATTGTAGGTGATTTTTAAAATTTGTCCAGAATCTTTGAATAGTTTCTGCGACTGGGTCATCCCACGATAAACCGGTGATCCAAAGATTTTGCATCAGGATCTTAGATTATATGACAACTGGAGCTAACCAGCCTATAGGATCATATAATGATGTTATTTGTGACAGAATGCTCCGTTTTGTATATACTGAAGACGATGTTAGTGGTTTGATTATAAATGAAAAATAATCTTCCTTAGGAAACCATTTAATTCCTAATGTTTTCACGGGTTCTGTATCCGAAAAGATCAGTGAATTTATTAATTCGATATGATCTGGAGGGAGATCTTGCAGAAATTCACTAGCGTTACTGGCCCACTTCCTTAAATTGAAGCCCGCCGATGCTGTCAAGTGAATTAGTTGCTGCTGCAACTCCTTCGCTTTCGATACGTTATCACCTCCTGCTAGTACATCATCCACATAAAAATTAGTGTGAACTGCGTCTGCTGATAAAGGCCAATTTTGCCTTTCATCTGCAGCTAGTTGTTGTAGTGTCCTAATGGCCAGATATGGAGCTGATGTAGTACCAAATGTCACAGTGTTGAGTTGGTAATCTTGTAATCTACCTGTAGTTGGATGCCGCCAAACGATTCTCTGGAAAGTTCGATGCTCTGGATGCATTTCTATCATGCGATACAAGTAGGTAGGCTATGCCGATTCTGGCGCAAACCGTGAAAAATTATTCTAAGTCCAGAATGTAAACAAAGGCACGTGTACGTCTACGTACATATTTGACCTTTAGATTGACCTTGAGATAGGTTTGACAGTTCACTTCCGGTTGAGGTAAGGTTTGACAGTTCACTTCCGGTCTGTGGGTGTGTGTGTGTACGTGTGTGTGTGTGTACGTATGTGAGTGGCTACGTGTATGTACATTTAGACCGGAAGTGACGTCATAGCGGAAGTGTGGTTTTGTTGATAAGGGATCGTGGGAAAATGTAGCAGGATATCCTGGTGTTGCCCGGAAGTGTGGTTTTGGTGATAAGGGTGTCGTTGTTGCCCCAGAAGTATGTTCTTGCAGATAAGGGTGTAGAATGGGCGGAAGCAGGATATCCTGTTGTTAGCCGGAAGTGATTTTTACTATAAACTGGAAGGTGACTGTAGTTTGAGTACAGTTTAATTTGGTTTTGGTGTATAAAGTGCTTGAGTATAGGACGGCAAATTGTCTGTAGGAAAGAGATCATTTGTTGAAATTTCATCCAGGAGGCCTAAAAATTCACCTTGATGCTAATTATTACTCGTTGCTAATTATTATTTGTTGTTGTTGCTGTTGTTGATGTGCGATTGCTTTTTGAGCTGCGGGTAGGAAAAATGAGCAATTTAAAGGATGTTTCAAGCAAATTAATTGAGCAGTTTATTAAAGCTTGCCCCATATTGAAAGACTGTAGGAATAAAAATGAAATAATGAGGTGGTTTCGGTATTGTGATGGAAGCACACGTTTGATGTATAAAGCTTTAAGGGAAGCTAAGACAGTTGGTGAAAAGAAACATTATGAGGCAAACATTGAACTGCTGAACTACATATTTTCGCGGATTAATTAAAGAGCACTTACATTCTGGTGGTGGTGATGGTATTAGTAGTGGAAGAAGAAAATCAAATGAATTAGTGGTGTGGAAAGATATTAAGTCAGCGTTTGAAGGACGTATTAGAACTTCAGTTATACAAAATTATGGATACAGAGATCCAAAGTTGTTTTTAGTACACACCACTAAGATGCTAACTGTACGCTTGAAGAATATTTTGAAAAAATTTAATATGATTAAAATCAATACAGTTTTATGTTGTGACTTTAAAAGGGTAATCCGTGGTGCTGATAATAAAGAAGTTAGTGAATATAAATACCTAAATACTGCAAATAAAATTGTGGATCAGACTACTAATATCATTGAAATAAGTGAAAACATGAATTGCGAGCTATTGACTAAATTGGAAGAATTTCAGGAACGAGATAGCGGGTGGTCTTTGAAAGAGATAATAAATATTGGAGTGAATATTAATAAATACACACCAATGCTGGGATATTCTTATATATATACACAAATTCGTAAAAAGAAAGCTTGCATAAATGTAAAAATTAATAATAATGCATATTTTGCTTGGAGTGGGGTAAGTGCGCTGTATCCAGCAAAAAAAAGTTCTGATCGTGTTGCTGAATATCCGCACTATACTGATGTCCTTAATTTGAATGGTATTACATTCCCTATAAAATTGAAGAACATTTCTATATTTGAAGTGAATAATAAAATGGGTATAAATGTTTATACTTTAATAAAGAAAAGAAAAGATTATGAAGTAGTTCCAATCCGACTTACTATGGGTTGCTATAATAGACGAATTAATTTATTAATGTTTAATAATGACGATGATAGCTAACAATTTGATGATGATAGTGATCTTAATTATCATTTCTGTTGGATAAAACAGTTATCTAGATTAGTTTCAACGCAACTATCAAATAATGGTCACAAACTTTGGATATGTGAACGCTGCTTACATTACTTTTATGCTGAAGAAAAACTGCAAAAGCATAGCGTTGACTGTGGAGAAATGAATTCTTGTAAAACACTTTACCATCAGAAGTGGATATCTTTTCAACATTTTAACCATAAAGAAAAATGTCCTTTTATTGTGTACGCTGACATAGAGAGTATCCTACATCCAATTCATGAAACCAATACTTCTAATAATACTTTTAAAAAATATCAAAGACATCAGGTATATAGCATAGGATATTATTTCCTATGCTCTTATAATGCAGAATTAAATTATTACAACTCCTATCGAGGTCCGGATTGTCAGTCATAGTTTGCTAAAGAATTACTGAAGTTGGCGGAAGAAGTTGATGCTATTTTAATGAATGAGGTACCAATGGATTCAATTGATAATGAATTATATTCACGATTGAATTCGCAAACCACTTGTCATCTTACTGGAAAAGTGCGAGAGATGGCCCATGAGGAATGTAATTTAAACTATAAAGATAGCCATGTTATTCCTATCGTATTTCACAATTTGACTGGGTATGATTCACATTTTATAACTAAAGATACTGCCTTATTAATAAACGGGGCAATCAACTTACTACCACTTAATAAGGAAAAAGATATAGCTTTTACTAAGCACGTAAAATAAACTGATGTGAAGTTGCGTTTTATCGATTCATTTCGATTTTTACCATCATCCTTGAATAAACTTGCATCATATTGCAATAACTTTGAGTTATTGAAAAAAGAGTTTCCTAACAATTATCATTTACTTTATAAAAAAGGAGTGTTCCCATATGATTATATTGACTCTTGGAAAAGACTGGATGAAACTCAGCTTCCGCCAAAATATAAATTTTATAATATTCTTAATGATAGTCATATTAGCGATGATGACTACCAACATGCTCAAAGTGTGTGGTTAACATTCAACATTCAAACACTAGGAGAATACTCAGACATATATTTAAAAACAGATGTTTTATTGTTTGCGGAAATTTTTGAAACCTCTCGGAATAGCAGCCTGAAAAGTCACCGTTTGGATCCAGTTCACTACTTCACAACTCCTGGTTTAACGTGGGATGCAATGCTACTTCATACTAGAATGAAGCTTGAATTGATCACCGACATTGACATGATGTTATTTATTAAAGAGGGGTAAGAGGAGGAGTTGTACAATGCAGCGGACGGTATAGTAAAGCTAATAATGTATACCTAAATAATTATAATCCTGAAGAAGATGATAAATATTTGATGTATTTTGATGCTAATAACCTATACGGTAGGGCAATGTGCCAGTATTTGCCTACAGGAAACTTTAGATGGGTTGAAAATATTGACAAAGAAAGCTTTAAGAATGATTCTAATGTTGGATATATATTGGAAGTTAACTTAGAATATCCACAATCTATACATGATTTACATAAGGATCTGCCTCTGGCACCAACATGCCTTACACCGCCTAATGGTAAACATCCATACTTTTACTAACAGAATATAATAAGGAACGGTATGTTATTCATTATCGCAATTTAATGCAATGCTTAAAGTATGGATTGAAATTAAAGAAAATACATCGAATATTGCAGTTTAACCAATCGCCATGGCTGAAAACATATATTGATTTAAACACTAAACTTCGAGCCAACGCAAAAAATGAATTTGAAAAGAATTATTTCAAATTAATGAATAATGCAGTCTTTGGAAAAACGATGGAAAATGTACGTAATCGAGTGGACGTAAAATTAATAACTAAATGGTATGGTCGGTATGGAGCAGAGGCGATGATATCTAAACCACATTTCCATAGTCATACTATTTCTGATGAGAATTTAATAGCTAAACAAATTACAAATCGTAATGAATAAACCAATTTATATTGGACAAGCCATCTTGGATATATCTAAAACATGTATCTATGAATTCCATTATGGGTATATTCAACGATTGTTCAGGGATAATGTCAAATGCTTGTATACAGACACGGACTCATTAATATATGAATTTACCAACTTATATCCATACGAAATGATAAAGCGTGTTATATACATGTTTGATACAAGCGACTATCCTGAGCATGACTTCTATGATATACCCTTGTGTAACAAGAAGATTCCCGGATTAATGAAAGACGAATTAAATGGCGAAGTAATGAGTGAATTAATTGGCTTAAGAGCCAAAATGTATAGTATCCGTACTAATAACAAGGATTACATTAAAAAGGCTAAAGGAGTAAAGAACTGCATCATAAACAACACTGTTTCTTTTGATGATTAGTTAAGTTGCTTGCAAAAATCTATTGAAATAAGTAGACGACAGCACTTGATAAGATCATTTAATCATGAAGTTTTCTATAGAGCAGGAAAAAATTGCACTCAGCCCTCATGATGATAAGCGATTTCTGATAGAGGGGAGAATGGATACGTTACCATGGGGGCATTACAGTACCATATAACCGGCATTAGCAGACACAAGTTGAAAGCTAAAACATCACGAATGATGGCACCAAGAACAACAGACTTTATTAACACGGAGCTTGAAGTTTTGCAAAATGATACCAACGAATCATTGATAGCTGCTGCTGCTAATGAAACAATACCAGAATATCTAAGCGATGATGATGATGAAGATGATGAAGAAGATGAAATTTTCAGATATGAATACTTTTCTGTGAATGGGCAACCTAGGTGTATGGGATGTGTACAATATAATTTAATGCCTTATTCAGAAATTATTGTGTAATTATTGTGTGAATGTCCGTGTAATTTAATACAAATTGATAATCTTGTAAGATGTGAAGTATGTGATGAAATGATTGTAAATTTTGTATGAAGAAGTATAATAAATAAAAAAAATTACATTTCATAAAAATAAATTTATTTCTTAGATTACAATACACAGCGAACATCAATTGTACTGCCGGTAATTATCAAAATGACGATAAATTTTACCTTTTCTAGATTTCCGGAGCCAAATCGTGGATATATGTGCACACACTAATAATCCAGTTCATGGCATAACCCAACAGATGAGCAATAATAAAAAAAAATTATATAAGAACACACTACATTCTCTAAATTCTTCTAGAATTTCCTCGAAATTTACTAATTTCTTTCTCTCTTAATTTCAGGCACTTAATCGTGAATATGGACACACAAATAGTCCAGTTCGTGGAAGAACCCAACAGGTTAGCAATAATAAAACAAAATCATGTAAGATCGCTAACTATGTTCTCTAAATTCTACTAAAATTTCCTCGAAATTTAATAATTTCTTTCTTTCTTAATTTTAGGCACTTAATCGTGAATATGGATACCCACACAAATAGTCCAGTTCGCGTGATAACCCAACAGGTGAGCAATAATAAAAAAAAAATCATGTAAGAACGCTCACTACGTTCTCAAAATTCTTCTAAAATTTCCTTCTTTCTTAATTTTAGGCACTTAATCGTGAATATGGATACCCACACAAATAATCCAGTTCGTAGAATAGTCCAACAGGTGAGCAATGATTTTTGCAAAATAAACCACCTTGACCTAATTTATCGCTTCTTCAAATTTTCTCGGTACACCGGCTATGCCGAAATTCACACTACGAGTAATCTTATTGAAATTTGATGAAACTTATATAATCAACTAGATTTACACATGAAATTCCCACACTTACCACACTTTTATTGAAATTTTAATATGTTCTAGGTACTCCGGCTGTGCCGAAATCCACACTTTTTGTTCCAATTTTTACGGTAGTACCCGGATTTTTACAAAAAAAAAAAGAAGTAAATTTCTAAAAAGAAAAACTCTGTCGATGTCCCGCGCGCAAGAAAAGAAGAAAACTCAGTCAGAAAGAATTAATAATTTGGATAAAAGAACTGTACTCCCCGCACAAACCCTGACATGATCGACCAGTTAAATCGCTTTTTCCATCCGCGTGCACTCAGATCTTGAACTAGACTGACTCACCGCGTCTGCCTACATCAGCCGTTTCCTCTTCAACCAACCGGCCAATGTGCAGTTTTTTCATCGGCTGAATCCGAAATTTTTCCTGGCGACTTCACTGCCACAGAAGATCTGCTGTGGATCCACAATTTTTTCTGAGAATTTCGGGCGAGCTTGCTGTAATGCATTGCGTGATGGTATCGCGTGATGTTTTACAGCTAGGCGAATTACCGTTTCGGAATGTAGGATTTCAACGAGGAATTGTAATTAGTGCGAGTTCTGCAAATTAAAGTTTTTCGTTCGAAAAAATATTATTTTCTTTTTCTTTCTTTCCCTTTCAGGGTTTTCCATTTTTCGACTCTTGTGGGTCGTCCCCACGTTGAGCGTTGCTGTCAATCATTCTCCCCCCCCCGCTATTCCAAATCCTAGTTCAGTTTTTTTTTGTTTTTTGTCGGAGCCCGGCTTGAGACTCTTTTCTCGGTGGGTCGTCCCCACGCTGCTCCGCTCTGCTCTCACTCTACTTTCTTTCCCGTCATTATTTCCTCTTTATTTTTTTTTTGATAATTTACTTTAATCGCCTTTTTTATTTTCTTACTTTTCTATTCCAGGGTTAACCAGAAAAGGGACAAAAGATATTTAAACCGAAAAGTAGCCCTTTGCTACTTTCCCATAAAAGGAAAAATAAAGTATCGCACCCTTTAGTCCCTAAAAGAAGGATTCTAATTTGTGCGGAACTCGCACAAATTGTAATCTTTCTTAATAATCCTAAAAGAAAAGAAACAAAATGTGTACAAATTGCCGTTTTCGGGATATCCTCCGGTTCAATCGGAATCTGATGATATGCTTTCGCTAAGTCCAGTGTTGAAAAGAAAGCACAATTCTCTAACTGATAAACAAAGTCATGAATTAATGGAACTGGGTACCTGTCTGGCACTATACTTGAATTTAGCCACCTGTAGGCCCCGAATGGTCTCCATTCCCCATTCTTCTTTTGAGTCAGCTGCAGTGGTGATGACCAAGGACTATTTGACGGGTGACAGATTCTTTGATTCAAAAGGAATTCAAACTCTTTTTTGGTTACTGGCAATTATTTGATGCGTAACGATGTGCACTACCTGTTTTGTGAAATTAGTCACTGAGCTTTTTAATAAGTCTCGGATCTTTGGATCAATTGCGGAGTTAATCAATACGGATATACTATCATCTCGACAATTGACACGTTGGGCGGATGATGATAAAGAAGTTAGTGGGTCTATAAGTTTCTTCGTTTTATTGTCTACTAAGAGACCATAGTATCAGAGAAAATCTGCACCCAGTATGGGCTAAGGGATATCCGCAATCAAGAATTGCCAAGGAAAGACCTTCGTAGACCCAAGTCCAATGACAGCAATTGTCTACCAAACGTACTGCAAATTAGCTTTTGGAAAACGATGGAAAGATGTTTTCGGGATGACGGAAACGTCTGCCCCTGTGTCGATCAGGAAACTCGTTTTTGAAGGCCTATCGTAAACGTGGAGACTACTTTTTTGAATGCCTGCTACACCCGTCGTTAATGGCGGAGGGCATATTAGTTTGGGCCTTCATTACAGGCTAGAACGCCTTCAGGCGTTTAATTTACGCTGCTTCCTTTATACTTGCAAGGAGCGATGCATTTTCTTGCGCTGGTTCCAAACTTACGGTGGTACCAGCAGAAATTTCGGTTTGTATCTGCCGAAGAATGCCGAGAAGGTGATCTATGCTTAGACCCGCTTCTTGAAGTGTATTCCCAGGTACAGGGCTTGTGCGAGCCCAGAAACTACGTAAAACCGAAAGTTTTGGGTCTTACCATGGAAAGTGACGTCACCTGCAGTTGGGTATGGTACCTCTATGGTAATTGGTTGGGTACCAATTATCTATTCTTGCTTGCGGCCTGGTTGGTAGTCGTTACCCTTCGAATTGTTGTCTTGAGGATAACTCACTTCACGAGTGTATGCTTGGGTGTATCTATCTTGACGGGTTTCTGCGTCTCACTAGAGCTGGGGAGAACTCTCAATGATGCTCGTGCGGGCTGACGTGGTCCTGTTCTATTTTCTGAATGTGCGATTGTACGTGGTACTTTTCTATTTTCTGAGATGTGTGACTGACACGATCCCGTACGCAATCCGGATCGTGTAAGTGGCAGCTTGATTTTAGATAAGCCAAAAACGGTTCCTTTAGTTTCCTTTATATATATTTAGGGTGCTCGAAACGGATCAGTAAGTTGAAAATGCACAACTGAATTAATAATAACAATGCTCATCCAGCTCAACTTGAAACACAACAATATTAATGACTTAATATTACTACTAAATATTAATTAGTCATAGTCCACAAAAGAACAGACGACAGAAATTCTTTTTTAAAAAACAAAAAAAATATTCTCAACGCTAGGAAATATTTCGCGTGTTTTTCAGTTAGGAAAAGCTGACAGACTAATTTATTTTGATTCTCTATTTTCTTTTTAGAAAATCAGCGCCTACTTACTCCTAACATTTTCCAACCCTCAAAGCTATTTTTGCTCAGGTTTTAGGTCCTTACAAATGCTCTACGTGAAGTTACTTACGTTTGTGACTCCATATAGTTGTCTCGCTGTGGTTTCTAATTGAAGACTGGCCATCATAGCCCATTGTGAATGTAGCCACAAGTTAGCTGTCGACGACAATTGCCATCAACTGTGTAAGCGATAGAGTAGACGGCGACAACGGACATAAATTGTGTAAGTGTTAATGTAGTTCTTCCTGTTGGGCGTATGCCAAGGAGATGCGTTACCTTTTAGGTAATCGAACAATGCTCCTGTTGGATAAAAGATTAGCTTGGGACTGGCGGCCTTTATGCCAGTGGCCCACGATGTGTAAGTGCTGTTGCTGCAGCAGCAGAAAGGAATTGGCTTTAGTGTGTTTGCACAGAAGTCGGCAACGCGGTCTTATTGTCCCCATGACTATATGGCCAGATATCGTGGAAGATTTGCTGTTATCTTCTTGGATTCTTTTTAGTTGGATTCTTATCAGCCTATGCAGGCTGGAGGTTTAACACACCATTCATAATTAATATTTAATATATTCGAGTCTCCTAGATGACGGTGTAATAATGATGCTTCGATAATGGAAAGCATATGACAGGCTTCTATCACAGTTGTTTAGACTCATCATCGATAGCAGCAGATATATTTTAATAAATCATACAATTTTCATAATTAGAAATATTTACGATAGTCAAACATAAGTAATTCACGCAAAATAATAAAATTCTGCTGAAACTTTGTTTTTCCATAGATGTAATTACGAGCACATAATTTTCACCTGCAAAAGCTTTTGTTATCGGCGCCGCCTGACCCGCAGTGATAAAATTTGGATGGGTGGTATCTGGCAAGGTTGAAGGAGAATCCCCAAATACATTAACATGTGGCATTTGTAGCGAGGATGAAAGGACAGATAGAATAGATAGAAGTTGATTCAGCATATGAAAACAACAATACAACAATTTCATAACAGCGATGCGTAAATCATTTTCATCAAAATATGAAGAGAACCCAAGAAGGAAGGTTCATAGTAAGGCTGCACTTTTCACAGAATACCAAGGCATTGAAGGAAAGAAAACCCATTGCACTTAATAGATTTCAATCATTGGAACGGAAACTTGGCAGGCAACCTAACCTCAAGGCACAGTACATTCACTTTATTCGGGGATACATCAGGGTAGGCCACATGGACCAAGTCGATCCTCTTGAAATAAGCAAGCCACACTATGCCTTGCCGCATTATGGTGTCATAAAACCGGATAGCAGTACCACTAAACTCAGAGTAGTATTCGACAAATCCGCGAAAACGTCATCAAACATATCACTTAACGATCTTGTACAAGGGGCCTACAATCCAGGACGAATTGTTCTCCATTCTGTTAAGATTCAGGCTACCGAGATTTGTTTTCATGTCCGATATAGAGAAAATGTATCGTCAAGTTTGCTTAGATGATACAAACCAAATGTACCAGCTCATTTAATGGAGAGAAGATCCAAATCAACTAATAAATTATTACAAATTTCGAACTGTGACAGATGGGGCGACATCTGCCCCATTCGTGGCAATAAAGTGCTTAGAATCCCTAGCGGAAGCAAAGCAGAAAAGGCAAGATTTCCACTGGGGTTAAAAACTCTCCGAGGAGATTTTTATGTTGATGACGTGACGACTGGTTCCAATAGTTTATCTGAATCAAAAAAAATTCCAAGGCAGCTTAAAGAACTTCTACAATCAGGAGGTTTCAATCTCCGGGAATGGTGCGCGAACCACCCACAATTACTGCAAGAAATCCCGAAAGAGGATATTGGGCTACAACTGGACTTCACTGAAGCAACTGAAGGTCATATAAAGACTCTTGGTTTGACTTGGCTTCGAAATCTGATGTTGTTTTCATAAAAACAACATGGAGTGACATTAAAACGGTTACAAAACGATCAGTATTATCGGACACTGCCCACACTTTTGATGCCCTCGGATTGGTATATCCTGTTACAGTGATTGTATAATTAGTCATACAAAAGCTGTGTGCGCTTAAGCTGGACTGGGACGCAGCCTTACCAATAGAAATTCACACTAACTGGCTCATTTTTCGTGAAGGACTTAAGGCGCTTAATGATATCAAAGTTCCACGGCATGTATTTGCAACTCAACAGCCGCGTACACAGATCCAGCTTTTCCGACTCATCCGAAAAGACATATGGCTCGGCGATCTTCATCAGGTCGATATCTCAAGATGGTGTTTTAATTCTACGACTATTATGTGCAAGGTCCAAGGTAGCACCCATCAAAACTGTAACACTTCCTCGGCTGGAACTATGTGCCGCAAAACTAACTGCTCAGTTAGTTCAACGCGTTACAAGAGATTTAAGAATGCACAACATACCAACATACTTCTGGACAGAATCAGAAATTGTGCTTGCTTGGATCTATTCTGAGTCTTCACCTTGCAACACTTTTGTGGCTAACAGGGTTGCCAGTATTCAAAAGTTCTCGGATATAGAGCAAGGGCATCACGTGAAGTCCAGTGATAATCCTGCCGAGATTGTGGCACGCTGAATTCTTGCAGAAAAATTATCAAATTTCAGTATTTGGTTCTATGGCCCTCCGTTCCTACATGGATCAGAGGGATGTTGCCCCCCCCCCCCAAATATTCGAATGTGAGTGTTGAATTAGAGAAAAAAGGTCCAAGTTAGTACTCACTACAAACAACATATGGTCACCGCTCAAAGGCTCCAAAGGGGAATCGGATATACTCTCAGATTCGCTCATAATACAAGACAACGTAAGCGACAAAGCAGACACAATTGCTCTTTAAGAACCGAAGAATTGGACAGAGCACTCGTTATCATTCTGAAGTAAATACTACTTGAAAGGTACACTGTAGACCTGAGTTAATTGAGGCAAACCGGATCCATTAATAATTGAAGCTCCCTAAATAGGCTAGCCGCATTTATTGACGAGACCGGAATCATGAGAGTAGGGGCAGATTAGAGCACTCCAGCTTGTCGTAAGATGCAAAACATCTTATGCTGCTGCCATATTCCCATCATTTAACGAAGTTATTAATGACCGATATCCACTTCAATAATCTACATGCTGGTACACAAACATTACTTGCAATCACCCGACAAAGGTACTGGCCAGTCAAGGGAAAGACAATTGCTAGATAAATTGTACAGAAATTCATTCGCTGCAACAGAGTGAAATCTAAGCTACTGAACTAGCTCATGAGAAACCTTCCTTTAGCCCGGGTCCAACTCGCAAGACTCACAAGAACTCGAGTAAACTTCTGTGGTCCAATTTGGACACATCATAAGTTAACGGAAAACGTCCTCAAAAGACTTATTTGGCAGTGTTCTGCTGCTTTGCCACAAATGCAACTCATCTTGAAGTTGTCAGTGACTTAACCAGGGATGGGTTTCTTGTCGCACTTAAACGCTTCATCGCCAGACGAGGCTATTGCAAGGAGATGTACTGTCATAACGCCACCAATTTTGTGGGAACAGAAACCGAATCAAGGAGCTCCAAGACATATTATATCCCAGTGAAGCTCAATAAAAGATTTCATCATTATGTCACAAAGAGGGAATAGAATTTCATTTTATTCCACCACGTGCCCCACATTTTGTTGGTATGTGGGAGGCTGCAAAAAAGTCAGCAAGGGCACTGCTACAAATATCTCTAGCCTCAGCCACTCTTACTTACGAGGAATTATCAACAGCAGCAACTGAAATCGAGGCCACTTTGAATTGTAGCAGTTAAATAAAAAGAGGAAATTTGTCACGCAATTGTTCACTCAATTATTTATTGCAAAAAAATCCTAATCGACTAAACAAATATTAATCTTATGAGAAAATTTATTACTTGAACAAATTCTTTCAATATGCAAAATTTACTTCCCTTAACTTACCCGTACACGCTTAGAAACTTCACTTGCAATTCAATGATTCACAATGTTTTTATATGTATTTAATAACTAAAGAAACTTAAATGTGCAAAAGAGCTATATTTTACTCGAATTTATTTTTTCCTTTCAATACCGCCAAATTAGAAAATTATGCTACGTTAAAAATTTCATATATAAAAGGTAAAGAAAATTTTTCCTTTCTGGTTCTTAACTAATATATTTACTAATGGCTGAAAGTAAGTAATAATCAGAACTCAAGGTAGATCTAGTTTCCAATTATTATGTTGTGTAAAAATGACCTAATGGTATATTTTTTACATGATAAATAATTGTTCGAAATTTCGATTTACTTGAATGAATCTTTAAATGGCTGAAAGGAAGAAATTAATAATAAAAAATTCAAACATCTGGCATGCAAACACAATGAAATTTAACCCAAATTGAAGAAAAATGATTAATTCACAAAGTCTTCTTTAATTGATTCAAAAAACAAACAATTTGTCACTAATAAAATTTCACAAATAAAGTGATTGAAATTCCTTGTTACTTGTGACTTGCCTTGGAAAATTTGATGTTTCTGCAGGTGAAAAATGCTCTAAGTTTCGCTGACTTCTGTTTCCTTTATTGCTGATGACACTGGAGAAAATTTTCAAATTGTGGGAGGAATGCTACAATGACAACTTGAAAAATAAGAAGACAGTATGAAGAATGAACCCCCTTTTTATAGAGAATTTTGTTCCAATTTCGTATCCATAAAAATGAATTTTGCAATTTTCAGGCTTAATTTGACTACAATATGTGATTTTGTTGTAGTCATTTGATGTCAAATTACAAATTGCATTTTTTGACATCTTTCCCATAGAAATTAGTCTTAATTTCGAGGAATTATGATAAGTTTTCCTAAATCTTGCCATAACTTTTCGTTTCGCCATATTTGACATCAATTCACAAAATTCCTCTCAGAGTTCATTTTCGTCCCTTTCACACCTTTGTGTCTCTTTCGCTCTTATTGGTGCAAAGGGAAATTTATAAAATCGCGAATTACCCGTAACACGTGAAAAATATCGCGAACGCGCCCATCGGATTCTGCGTCTCTTTTTACCCCGGGGTGACAGTTTAAACGTCGCGAAAATATGAAGTTCTCCGGTATATTTATATTCGTAATGTCAGCCGCGCGCGAGTTATATTTTATTGAATTTGATTGTGTTAAAGTGTGATTTAGGTATTGTAGGTACGATCATCGCGGGAAATACGCATATAACTACAGGTGAGTGTATAAATTTCTTAGTTTTCTGTGTTGATTAAGTATAATTTCTGCCTTTTTAACCACTGGCATAGATACCTGTCAAGGTGAGTTTATTTTTCGAAGTCTCACCAAAGGTATCTGCGCATTCTTTGTAAAAGGTAACTTAATTAGGTATACGTCCTGTATACATTGTTATTTGTTTAATTTTATGTTGTCTAACATAAAGTTCATTGAGTATGTATAGTGTCTACATGGTGCTATATAAACACAATTGTTGGTGTTGTTATTGTTTATTTACGTTTATTTCTATATTTGATTCTGTAAATTCATTAGTTAATTCATTTTATTTATTTCAGGTCGTCGTGGGACTTTTGCATCTGTGGTTTCCCAGATGCTGGTAAGATTTTTTTACTTTAACTTTTAGTCTAATTTTTCTTTTATTTTTAGGTTGGTCGAACATTCTCCCCCTGTTGAACATTCATGTTCAACCGTTTCTTGATTTCACGTATCCCTCGTTTGTGGTACTTGAAAAGTCGCACCTCGCCATCAGCACGTACTCGCAGGCGTACCTGATAACGATCTGGTAAGCTAATCGTCTTTTCTCTTTTTCGGCGTTGTTGTATGTCATAGAAGTTAATTCTTTTCATGGTATCCCTTGACAGGAAGATGTCCACCCTTTCTCGAGTTGTAAACCGCTGGAAAGAGTTCTCGGTTCTCATCTCCGCTTACTTGATTGTGGTAGTGACCAGAAGTCTTTGCAAATCGTTGACTTAGGCACCATTAAATATTGCAGGGTCCTGCATGACTGGCTTCGTCTGTGGAGTATCCCCTTCTACAGCCTTGTAAGGTTTCACTGTCCTGGACAAGTCCTGCTCGCCAATCGCTGATGACGTAGCTGGTCTCTCGAGATTCTGCGTCCTTGTCGTGGATGAAGACGCTGTTCCTTGAACATCTGGCTCTGAATCTGCCGTAGCTTCCACGATATCGGACCACAGGCTGCTGAACTCGCTTAAGTCGTAAGCAGGAGCGTTGAGGGGACTTCCCGGCAATGAAAAATTGAAATTAATGTCGTCATAAATATCCAAAATATCTTGGTCGACTGTAAATCCGGACATCTGTAAATAAAATCTAATAAGTAAATGATTTTTGTTTTAAGGGGACAACACAACATTTAACAAATGTGTTAGTTTTACACATATTTGTTAACTATAGGGGTAACCTACAAACTTTGTTGATGGGTCTAACAAATGTGTTTGTCTGTGTCCTGACTCGAACGACACGAACTAGTCCATCAGGTCCTGGGTGTAACTCTTCGATAATACTCAATGGCCACGTTGTTGGTGCTAAGTTTTCGATCTATAAAAGCACCACTTCTCCCTTCTGTATGTTGGTTTTTGGTTGGGACCATTTGTGTCTATTCTGAAGTTGGTTCAAGTAGTCTTTAGACCAATGGTTCCAGATTTTCTGTGTAACCAGTTGAATGTTTTTCCATCGACTGGCGTAGGTCGTATTTTCAGCCGTAAGATTCGGCTCTGAAATAGCGTTTAACGATTGGCCTATTAAAAAATGTCCAGGCGTTAGAATAAATTGATCGTTTGGATAATTGTTGATTCGACACAACGGCCTTGAATTTAAACGGGCTTCGACTTGTGTGAGTAGTGTTGAATATTCTTCAAACGTGAGGTTGGAATTGCCAACACATTTTCGTAGGAGGTGTTTTATTGATTTAACACCCGGTTCCCACAATCCGCCAAAATGAGGAGCTGCTGGTGGATTCATGTGCCATGAATTGGATTTGTTGGTACAGTACTCAGCAGCACTTGGCCAAGTTTGTTTTATTGCTTGTTGTAAGTCCCTTTCTAGTATTGCTTTGCCGCCAACGAAGTTAGTGCCACAATCTGAATAGATTTCCGTGGACAAACCTCGTCTGCTAACAAATCTCTTTAGTGCCGCTATGATTGTTTCTGCTGTCATACTAGACACTAATTCGATATGTATGGCCTTTGTTGCCATACAAACAAATATGCAAAAGTATGCCTTTTGTAGTTTAGCAATTCTTAAATTGGACGATATGACCGTTACAGGCCCAGTATAATCGACTCCAACCTTTGAAAATGCTCTAGAAATATTTACCCTAGCTGGGGTAGATTGCCCATTAATTGCATCATAGTTTGTTGGCGTTGTCTAAAACACCTAACGCATTTGTGTAGCCGAGTTGTAATGCAACGTCTTCCATCTAAGATCCACACCGAACGGCGTGTTGTATTCAAAACTAACGACGTGCTGCCATGCAGTGTTTCTAAATGTACCTTATCTATGTATATCCAAGTTACATGATGATCGCGAGGTAGTATTATTGGATGTTTTCTATCACAGGATATCAGCGCATGGTCTAATCGTCCGCCTACTCGAATCAATCCATCTCTATCAAGCATTTGATTGAGCCTTATAAGCTTACTTTGATTTGAAATGTGCGTTGTTGCGATAGATCTTGATACTCCTTCGGGAATGCTGATTGTTGCACTAACTTGAATATAGTCCTTTGTGCTTGAGCATATTCAATACTAGTTAACATATTTGTGAATCTGTCCATGCTACTATGGGAATGTTTTGTAACTGCATTCCTTGTATAACAACTTTGATTAACCTTGCAAGTAGTAATGCACCATTTAATTCTAAACGTGGAATTGTTATTGGTTTGAGAAGTGCTACCTTTGTTTTGGCGGTTAACAAATGTGATGTGATTTCACCATCGATATGCTCTACTCTTAAGTAGATGGCTGCTGCGTATGCTTTGGATGATGCGTCGCAAAATCCATGAAGTTGCATACTTCGTCCTGTTGAATACTCAATCCACCTTGGGACCCGTACTTGCTCTAAAAATTGTAGGTGATTTTTAAAATTTGTCCAGAATCTTTGAATAGTTTCTGCGACTGGGTCATCCCACGATAAACCGGTGATCCAAAGATTTTGCATCAGGATCTTAGATTATATGACAACTGGAGCTAACCAGCCTATAGGATCATATAATGATGTTATTTGTGACAGAATGCTCCGTTTTGTATATACTGAAGACGATGTTAGTGGTTTGATTATAAATGAAAAATAATCTTCCTTAGGAAACCATTTAATTCCTAATGTTTTCACGGATTCTGTATCCGAAAAGATCAGTGAATTTATTAATTCGATATGATCTGGAGGGAGATCTTGCAGAAATTCACTAGCGTTACTGGCCCACTTCCTTAAATTGAAGCCCGCCGATGCTGTCAAGTGAATTAGTTGCTGCTGCAACTCCTTCGCTTTCGATACGTTATCACCTCCTGCTAGTACATCATCCACATAAAAATTAGTGTGAACTGCGTCTGCTGATAAAGGCCAATTTTGCCTTTCATCTGCAGCTAGTTGTTGTAGTGTCCTAATGGCCAGATATGGAGCTGATGTAGTACCAAATGTCACAGTGTTGAGTTGGTAATCTTGTAATCTACCTGTAGTTGGATGCCGCCAAACGATTCTCTGGAAAGTTCGATGCTCTGGATGCATTTCTATCATGCGATACAAGTAGGTAGGCTATGCCGATTCTGGCGCAAACCGTGAAAAATTATTCTAAGTCCAGAATGTAAACAAAGGCACGTGTACGTCTACGTACATATTTGACCTTTAGATTGACCTTGAGATAGGTTTGACAGTTCACTTCCGGTTGAGGTAAGGTTTGACAGTTCACTTCTGGTCTGTGGGTGTGTGTGTGTACGTGTGTGTGTGTGTGTACGTATGTGAGTGGCTACGTATATGTACATTTAGACCGGAAGTGACGTCATAGCGGAAGTGTGGTTTTGTTGATAAGGGATCGTGGGAAAATGTAGCAGGATATCCTGGTGTTGCCCGGAAGTGTGGTTTTGGTGATAAGGGTGTCGTTGTTGCCCCAGAAGTATGTTCTTGCAGATAAGGGTGTAGAATGGGCGGAAGCAGGATATCCTGTTGTTAGCCGGAAGTGATTTTTACTATAAACTGGAAGGTGACTGTAGTTTGAGTACAGTTTAATTTGGTTTTGGTGAATAAAGTGCTTGAGTATAGGACGGCAAATTGTCTGTAGGAAAGAGATCATTTGTTGAAATTTCATCCAGGAGGCCTAAAAATTCACCTTGATGCTAATTATTACTCGTTGCTAATTATTATTTGTTGTTGTTGCTGTTGTTGATGTGCGATTGCTTTTTGAGCTGCGGGTAGGAAAAATGAGCAATTTAAAGGATGTTTCAAGCAAATTAATTGAGCAGTTTATTAAAGCTTGCCCCATATTGAAAGACTGTAGGAATAAAAATGAAATAATGAGGTGGTTTCGGTATTGTGATGGAAGCACACGTTTGATGTATAAAGCTTTAAGGGAAGCTAAGACAGTTGGTGAAAAGAAACATTATGAGGCAAACATTGAACTGCTGAACTACATATTTTCGCGGATTAATTAAAGAGCACTTACATTCTGGTGGTGGTGATGGTATTAGTAGTGGAAGAAGAATATCAAATGAATTAGTGGTGTGGAAAGATATTAAGTCAGCGTTTGAAGGACGTATTAGAACTTCAGTTATACAAAATTATGGATACAGAGATCCAAAGTTGCTTTTAGTACACACCACTAAGATGCTAACTGTACGCTTGAAGAATATTTTGAAAAAATTTAATATGATTAAAATCAATACAGTTTTATGTTGTGACTTTAAAAGGGTAATCCGTGGTGCTGATAATAAAGAAGTTAGTGAATATAAATACCTAAATACTGCAAATAAAATTGTGGATCAGACTACTAATATCATTGAATTAAGTGAAAACATGAATTGCGAGCTATTGACTAAATTGGAAGAATTTCAGGAACGAGATAGCGGGTGGTCTTTGAAAGAGATAATAAATATTGGAGTGAATATTAATAAATACACACCAATGCTGGGATATTCTTATATATATACACAAATTCGTAAAAAGAAAGCTTGCATAAATGTAAAAATTAATAATAATGCATATTTTGCTTGGAGTGGGGTAAGTGCGCTGTATCCAGCAAAAAAAAGTTCTGATCGTGTTGCTGAATATCCGCACTATACTGATGTCCTTAATTTGAATGGTATTACATTCCCTATAAAATTGAAGAACATTTCTATATTTGAAGTGAATAATAAAATGGGTATAAATGTTTATACTTTAATAAAGAAAAGAAAAGATTATGAAGTAGTTCCAATCCGACTTACTATGGGTTGCTATAATAGACGAATTAATTTATTAATGTTTAATAATGACGATGATAGCTAACAATTTGATGATGATAGTGATCTTAATTATCATTTCTGTTGGATAAAACAGTTATCTAGATTAGTTTCAACGCAACTATCAAATAATGGTCACAAACTTTGGATATGTGAACGCTGCTTACATTACTTTTATGCTGAAGAAAAACTGCAAAAGCATAGCGTTGACTGTGGAGAAATGAATTCTTGTAAAACACTTTACCATCAGAAGTGGATATATTTTCAACATTTTAACCATAAAGAAAAATGTCCTTTTATTGTGTACGCTGACATAGAGAGTATCCTACATCCAATTCATGAAACCAATACTTCTAATAATACTTTTAAAAAATATCAAAGACATCAGGTATATAGCATAGGATATTATTTCCTATGCTCTTATAATGCAGAATTAAATTATTACAACTCCTATCGAGGTCCGGATTGTCAGTCATAGTTTGCTAAAGAATTACTGAAGTTGGCGGAAGAAGTTGATGCTATTTTAATGAATGAGGTACCAATGGATTCAATTGATAATGAATTATATTCACGATTGAATTCGCAAACCGCTTGTCATCTTACTGGAAAAGTGCGAGAGATGGCCCATGAGGAATGTAATTTAAACTATAAAGATAGCCATGTTATTCCTATCGTATTTCACAATTTGACTGGGTATGATTCACATTTTATAACTAAAGATACTGCCTTATTAATAAACGGGGCAATCAACTTACTACCACTTAATAAGGAAAAAGATATAGCTTTTACTAAGCACGTAAAATAAACTGATGTGAAGTTGCGTTTTATCGATTCATTTCGATTTTTACCATCATCCTTGAATAAACTTGCATCATATTGCAATAACTTTGAGTTATTGAAAAAAGAGTTTCCTAACAATTATCATTTACTTTATAAAAAAGGAGTGTTCCCATATGATTATATTGACTCTTGGAAAAGACTGGATGAAACTCAGCTTCCGCCAAAATATAAATTTTATAATATTCTTAATGATAGTCATATTAGCGATGATGACTACCAACATGCTCAAAGTGTGTGGTTAACATTCAACATTCAAACACTAGGAGAATACTCAGACATATATTTAAAAACAGATGTTTTATTGTTTGCGGAAATTTTTGAAACCTCTCGGAATAGCAGCCTGAAAAGTCACCGTTTGGATCCAGTTCACTACTTCACAACTCCTGGTTTAACGTGGGATGCAATGCTACTTCATACTAGAATGAAGCTTGAATTGATCACCGACATTGACATGATGTTATTTATTAAAGAGGGGTAAGAGGAGGAGTTGTACAATGCAGCGGACGGTATAGTAAAGCTAATAATGTATACCTAAATAATTATAATCCTGAAGAAGATGATAAATATTTGATGTATTTTGATGCTAATAACCTATACGGTAGGGCAATGTGCCAGTATTTGAAACTTTAGATGGGTTGAAAATATTGACAAAGAAAGCTTTAAGAATGATTCTAATGTTGGATATATATTGGAAGTTAACTTAGAATATCCACAATCTATACATGATTTACATAAGGATCTGTCTCTGGCACCAACATGCCTTACACCGCCTAATGGTAAACATCCAAAACTTTTACTAACAGAATATAATAAGGAACGGTATGTTATTCATTATCGCAATTTAATGCAATGCTTAAAGTATGGATTGAAATTAAAGAAAATACATCGAATATTGCAGTTTAACCAATCGCCATGGCTGAAAACATATATTGATTTAAACACTAAACTTCGAGCCAACGCAAAAAATGAATTTGAAAAGAATTATTTCAAATTAATGAATAATGCAGTCTTTGGAAAAACGATGGAAAATGTACGTAATCGAGTGGACGTAAAATTAATAACTAAATGGTATGGTCGGTATGGACCAGAGGCGATGATATCTAAACCAAATTTCCATAGTTATACTATTTCTGATGAGAATTTAATAGCTAAACAAATTACAAATCGTAATGAATAAACCAATTTATATTGGACAAGCCATCTTGGATATATCTAAAACATGTATCTATGAATTCCATTATGGTTATATACAACGATTGTTCAGGAATAATGTCAAATGCTTGTATACAGACACGGACTCATTAATATATGAATTTACCAACTTATATCCATACGAAATGATAAAGCGTGTTATATACATGTTTGATACAAGCGACTATCCTGAGCATGACTTCTATGATATACCCTTGTGTAACAAGAAGATTCCCGGATTAATGAAAGACGAATTAAATGGCGAAGTAATGAGTGAATTCATTGGCTTAAGAGCCAAAATGTATAATATCCGTACTAATAACAATGATTACATTAAAAAGGCTAAAGGAGTAAAGAACTGCATCATAAACAACACTGTTTCTTTTGATGATTAGTTAAGTTGCTTGCAAAAATCTATTGAAATAAGTAGACGACAGCACTTGATAAGATCATTTAATCATGAAGTTTTCTATAGAGCAGGAAAAAATTGCACTCAGCCCTCATGATGATAAGCGATTTCTGATAGAGGGGAGAATGGATACGTTACCATGGGGGCATTACAGTACCATATAACCGGCATTAGCAGACACAAGTTGAAAGCTAAAACATCACGAATGATGGCACCAAGAACAACAGACTTTATTAACACGGAGCTTGAAGTTTTGCAAAATGATATCAACGAATCATTGATAGCTGCTGCTGCTAATGAAACAATACCAGAATATCTAAGCGATGATGATGATGAAGATGATGAAGAAGATGAAATTTTCAGATATGAATACTTTTCTGTGAATGGGCAACCTAGGTGTATGGGATGTGTACAATATAATTTAATGCCTTATTCAGAAATTATTGTGTAATTATTGTGTGAATGTCCGTGTAATTTAATACAAATTGATAATCTTGTAAGATGTGAAGTATGTGATGAAATGATTGTAAATTTTGTATGAAGAAGTATAATAAATAAAAAAAATTACATTTCATAAAAATAAATTTATTTCTTAGATTACAATACATTGTTTTTATTATCCCACGAATTGTGTTTTGAGGAAAAACCTAAGCACTTTACATGCAGTTAAACTCATTTATCCCCCTTTTTCTTTAGCACTTTTTCAACAAGGTAATCATGGGGATATTTCGTCTTTAGTAGTTCTTTTTCATAAAATCCCCCTTTGATAGGATGTCCCTCATAATCCTCTAGAAGATATGTCACTGGATTCGTATTTTGTATGTTTTTAATTTTAAAGATCTCAGTCGTCCAGTTCGGTGTGTACCCCTTTTCAAATGTTTGTTTGTCCTTGCTGATGCGAACATAGTCACCAACTTTATACTTAGCTTTATCCACCATTTTTATGTGACTGTATACTGTTTGCAGTAGAAGATTTTTATTAATATGATTAACATCATAGGGGCGCATTTTAATTGTCCTATGCTTTTTATTATTATATTCATATACAAGATTTTGAACAAAATTAATCCAACGATAGGAGCCATTCTTACTAAATTCTTTCCACATCATGCCTTTCAATGTTCTATTAAATCTTTCAACTATTGAAGCTTTCATTATACTAAAAGTTGAATAGTGTTTAATTCCATACTTTAGCATCAGTGTCTGGAATATTTTATTATAAAACTCTTTACCATCATCTGTCTGCAAATGTTTAGGAATCCGACCGCTTTTTAGAACTTTTTCCATTGCAGCCGTTACCTCTTTTCCAGTTTTATTTTTAATGGGCACTACCCAAGCATATTTTGAAAATGTATCAATCACTGTTAGCAAATAGTATTATCCATTATTTTCGCGAACATAAGCACCCATTTCAACCAAATCTGCTTGCCAAAGATCATCCAAATCTTTCATAATGACACGACGCCGGGAAAAATTTCGACGAGCTGCTTTATGCAGATCACTCACAAGGGCCTCTTTACTCATTGTTAGCTTTGCTATAAGAGATTCTACATTTATTAACCCTCGTAAGTTCTTTTCAAAGTCCTCGCACTTTGTATGAATATAAACTTTTAACTTTTCAAATGACTTATTTATGTGTTATTGGGTCAATGTTTCCAGTTTTTCTCTAGTTATTTTAATAATATTATGTACATTCGCAAGCTCTTCCTCTAATTCACTCTTAGCTGTTTTTGTTTCTAAACTACTATGGGATTTGCATAAATCTAAATATTTATCTATTGTCTTGTTTACAGCATCAATATCTTCTTCTGGTATTTTGAGATTCTTAATATTGCTGAAATGCATATCATAGTTGTTATCTCCTGTTAACAGAAAACCCACTCCTGCAGATCCGGTGGGGCCGTTTCCGCCTGGTGGTCCGGAGGGACCCCGTTCTCCTCGAGGTCTAGGAGATCCTCGTCCAATATTACCATCTCTTAGCGATCGTCTGAACTTATCAACAGTCATTTCATGAATAAATATATAAAAAGCGGAAGGAGGCTATTATAAAATTAAATCAGACTCCCTTAACTCCTCAATAATGGAAACAATTTCATTGTTATGACTATTATTCCCGGCTACTTGAGAGCCACATAAAAGTCGTAATCTGTCTACCAATTCGTTTGGATCATCCCAGTAAACATAGTCAATAGCCTCTCTGGAAAGCTTCATTTGAGAATAATTTAAAGATGCTTAATTAAAAAATACAGAGTAATACACTTTTCGACAGCTACTATTCTTGGCTATGTAATAAGCCAACAATAACCAAAATCTATATCGTGGCTCAAAAGTTAAACTCATTTATTCCCATCAGGGTTCACGAATATCTTCAACTGGCCACCACCCTTAAAGGAAGGTTTCTGGGGGGGGGGGGGGTATGTGGAACAATATTTTGATCAGCTTACCTCAAGGAATCGCGTGGTATACCGGAAGGTATCTAGATCAGAATCACCCTGTATAAGGAATTAGGTCAGAGATCCGCCCACACTAGACAACACACTTATTGACACAGATTTGTAATGCACATTTTCCAAGAATAGTTGTATTGGGATAAAACTCAATATACAGTTTTGGGTAGAGGAAACACTTATTGGCAAAAGGTTGCAGTATAAGATCGATAAGAAAGCAATATAGAGTGACCTGAATTGTTATATTTGATAAATATGCACACGAAGTATATAGTATGTAGATAATAAAATAGATATATAAATAAATAGTAAAATATTACAAGTGGCTGGTACTCATCGATCTAAAATTGGCACTTGAGGAATTGGCTTTAAGCTATTAATAATACCCTTTCTTCTAATTATTTATTAGAACAATTCTTTATTCCCGTCTAGACCAGGAATAAAGTGTTGATGTTAGTAATTTTGATCTCTGTCAAGAACCCGAGGTACCATATGCTCTAAATCAGTTAATACCCGAAATAAAGTTTTATGTTAACTTCAGTCAAAACCCGAAGTAAGGTTCCTTATTTCAGTCCAGCCCCGAAATGAAGTGTATGTTAGTAAAAGAATTACCTCAGTCAATGCCCGAAATAATATGCTCTAAGTCAGTCAATCCCCGGCTTAAAGTGTTATCTCTACTTCAGTCAAAACCCGAAATAAAGTGTATGTTAGTAAGTGATTACTTTGGACAATGCCCGAAATAATGCTCTTTAAATCAGTCAATGCCGGACTTAAAGTGTTATCTTGACTTCAGTCAAGACCCGAAGTAAGATTCTTTATTTCAGTCAAAAACCGAAATAAAATGATATTTTAATAAGAGTTCTATATTAATCGATACCCGATATAAAATGTTAGTCCCTACCTAATAAACCTATCCCAAGCGATGCCAAGTGCAAAAGGAGGTTGAGACAAGTCAGCTTGTGGTTTTTATAGGCCATGCTTGCACACGACACCAATGATGGAGTAACAAAGGCGCATGATCACAAGAATTGGCAGTACATCAGTGCACTTCCGGTACTGGTGATACAAGTTACATAGCAACAAACAAAAATGCATAGCAACAAGAAACAGACGGCAACACATGCTGCTGTGATAAATGGAATTTCAGTGCAGCAACCCATGAAGAAAAATAAATTCCCGTTCGATGTTTGTATTGAAAATGCTTTAGCTTACGTTTATCTGCTTGATCTGGTTATATATGTGCAATGAGTTGCATATTAAATGACAAACACATGCTTTTGTTAAACACTGTACCAAATTTGAGAAAATCGCAATTAGCATGATATTTTTTAGAACCAATTTTAAATTGCAAGCCTCCTTGATATGCTTTTTAGTAATTGCTTATAACGTGAATTGAACAGTGGCTATCAAGCCTTCAACTGATTTCATGGTAGTTAACTTGCACCGCGATCAAGACTGCCCCCTCAGCTAACAAGAGCTGAATACTTGCGTATGTTTTGGCGAAGCTTCCCTCATATGCAAACAAAAACATCCAATCTACCGAAAGTAAATAATGTAGTCTGTGGAACAGATATAATTCAGAAAATTCTGGAAGGTGCCGGAATTTTGAAAATTCAAGCCAACTGCGCAGTGACGTAAGAACTTGTTACTCTCCAATTGCACAATGTATACCCTGGCACACTTTGAGCCTCATTCATGTCAACTGTAAATCTCACGAATTTCATGTCATCTGATCAACTGGCAGACCAATCCTACACACCAATTCAATTTCAAAATTATCAAGCCGAATTTACCCAATTAAAGCAAAAGATCACCGAACTAAAGGAGACCCAAAGGCTACCAAAGGACTTGAAATCAACAGATATTCATCAATTCGCCTTAGGATACGTAGCCCTAACTTTGGGAACCATTACTGGTGTCAGCATACTATACAGATATGTGAAGAAAAGACTCAACCGTCATGAAGTAAATAGACCAACTCCGAGACCGCGTCAAAGAACCCGACAGATGTTTACAATCAGCATAAACGAAGACGATGGTTGAACTAATAGTCCAACACTCATCATCGATAGCCGCAGATATATTTTAAGAAATCATACAATTTTCATAATTAGAAATATTTACGATAGTCAAACATAAGTAATTCACACAAAATAATAAAATTCTGTTGAAACTTTGTTTTTCCATAGATTTAATTACGAGCACATAATTTTCACCTGCAAAAGCTTTTGTTATCGGCGCCGCCAGACTCGCGGTGATAAAATTTCTGCATGAAAAACAACAAATGCTTACGCAGGTGAAAATTTGTGATCGTACATAAAAATGTGAATCAAAAATATGAAAATCTAATGTAATTTCGGGTGTTGCTCCCAATTCGATTTTAGTGTGGGAAAATAGCCATCATAACTATGTGATGGCAATATATAAATAATAAATTGAACCCCGAGGGGAACTTGAAATTTTTATATCGATCAGTTAACAATTTCCTCTTCTTTTTAAATCAACGGAGTTAATTTAGATGCATAGGTATCGTACCTAAGTATCATGACATCATTGCCACGGTATTGCACCGTGACAAATGAATCTCATCAAAAATAAGCTGGATGCATAGGTCTTGAAACTAAGCATCAAATCATCATTATGACGGTATAGTACCTTGACAAACTACAGCTGCCGATAAAGGAATCGTTCGCTTAACGCTTGTGATACGTTCACTCAACAATAGTATCAAGGTTTAAATCGTTTCACGCTGAAGAAAAGTGATCTAGGCGATACGCTTTTGATACGTTAATCTAATCAACAATTATTGCATAAAAAGGCGAATACTCTTAACTAAGGAGGCGTAATCTAGGCGGTTAGGTTATCATCACTATACAGAATCCAGAATAGAGTCAATAGCCGTAATAATGGAGTTGTCCGCACAACCAGAGCAAACTGGAAAACAAATCCAGGCAATTATCGAAAATTACAAAAATGATCCTCCCAGTCTCAAGAATTCTGCGTATTGCCAGCAGAAGTTAGGGTTACTAGAAGGAGCCTGGGATTACTTCGGGGAAACAGATAGCGACATTAGATAACAACCTGAAGTCACATACAATTATAAGCGGAATCTTGACGGGCAATGGACCCAGTTTGTCAAGAGCCACAATTAACTCAACGAAATGCAAGCTGAGAACAAGTATAATCCCTACTTCTCTAAAAATTACTTTGAGAAAGTTCAAGTAAAGTATCTAGCGTTCTTAAGAAAAACAATGGAACGATTAGAGAGATAGCCAGAATCTGGAGGCAGTTCACAAACCACGGAGATGCTCAAAACGGGGGAAGAGAACAATGCTTACTCTCAGCTATCTCAAAATAATATTAATGCAGCGGAAGATGTAGTTAAGATAGTAAGGAAGATGAAAGCAATAATCGAAACTGTACGTCGAGTTTTGACAAGAATCGGCGAAGATAACCAGCACATCTCGAAGCAGGCATGCGAAGCACAAATATCAACTATTACGCACTTTTGGAATCAAATTGAGACGTTTCATCAAAATATTTGCGAGTTCACCGATGATCCAACTAGTCACGGCTTTAATTCCGCTGATCACTTTAACTTGGAGGAACTTGTACAAGACACTCTAATACAACTTTCAGAAAAGTTATCCATGTTGTCATCGGCTACTTCGAATACCGTGATGTTATTTAGTTTAATAATGAAGCTACCAAAGATAACCTTGCCCAATTTCGTTGGGGACTATTTAAAATGGCAGCAATTTTATGATCTTTTTAATCAAATGGTCCAGAATCAAGCCATTGGGCTTGTCACAAATGTGGTATTTGAAATCACATTTGACAGGGGAAGCTGAGAAACTTGTTCGCCATCTAAGCTTGTCTGACGAGAACCACGCCGCTGCGTGGACAATGTTAAAAGACCGATATGACAACCATGGGCTGTTAGTCAAACTACTGTCTCAACAGAATATAATCGAATGTTCATCTGCAATCAAACCACTTCATGACACCACCCCAGAATGCTTATTGGAACTAGAAAATCTTGGAAACAATACCACCAATTGGGATCCTTGCTGTTTTATCTGTTAAATAGAAAGTTGGATAAAACCACTCGAGGATTATATGAGGAGTCGTTGTCCCATCCTAAAAAGCTGTAGCTCATAATGAAGTTTCCAGATTTTTTGGAAACATTACAGGCTTTGGGAAGTAAAGCCAGAACCACGAAAAGTATCAAGGGAGACATGTAGCTAAATCACTTAACTTCAATCCCCATGTTTACTCAACAATGTATGTTTTGCAAGGGGAATCATCCGCTGTTCGCGTGTCAAAGATTTCTACGAATACAGCCAACAGTAGACTGACCTTTCTTAGAAAGACAAACTTTTACACGATCTGTCTCAAGCCTAGAGAAGGTGTTGACTCCAGTTCCCAAGAAGAGCCAGCCATCAGGCGCAAGTACACAATTGAAGGTCACAGAAGCAGTCGTAAAGTCGCCTCAAGAGTCTCTGCCCATATTCAAGAAGAATGCAACCACACAGTCACTACACGGCACTCGCCAAAAGATTCAGAACAGCGATGCGTAAATCATTTTAATCAAAATATGAAGAGAACCCAAGAAGGAAGGTTCATAGTAAGGCTGCACTATTCACAGAATCCCAAGGCATTGAAGGAAACAAAAACCATTGCACTTAATAGATTTCTATCATTGGAACGGAAACTTGGCAACCAACCTATCCTCAAGGCACAGTACATTCACTTTATTCGGGAATACATCAGGGTACGCCACATGGATCAAGTCGATCTTCTTGAAATAAGCAAGCCACACTATATCTTGCCGCATCATTGTGTCAAAAAACCGGATAGCAGTACCACTAAACTCAGAGTAGTATTCGCCACATCCGCGAAAATGTCATCAAACGTATCACGTAACGATTTTGTACAAGGGGGCTACTATCCAGGATGAATTGTTCTCCATTCTGTTAAGATTCAGGCTACTGAGATTCGTTTTCATGTCCGCTTAGATGATACAAATCAAATGTACCAGCTCATTTAATGGAGAGAAGATCCAAATAAACTAATAAATTAATACAAATTTCGAACTGTGACAGATTAGATTAGATTAGATTTGTGAAGGGGTGTATAGGCGTTAGCCTCGCAATCACTGCGACCTGAAAGATCTATTGTGAGTCCCCGTTGAATTTGCTCCATTTATAAGTTTAGACTGTTAATAAAGTATAGAACCATGCTCAAGGTGGAGTAATCTCCGCCTGACCAATGCTTCGCAGTGGCAGAGCAAGTGCTCCGAGGTTTCGTGAGCATCCTGACAGAAGCTGCAGGATGAAGTCTCAGCCAAACCCAGCTTGTTTAGGTGATACCTCAAGGGGCAATGACCTGTGAAGAGCTCAGTGATCATTTTGAGCTCTGTTCTTCTAAGGAGTAGGAGTTCTTTTGTTTTTCCGCCAGAGGAGTCGATAAACTTTTCTGCCTGACGAAGTCCTTGTAGCCTTTCCCAATACAGGGATTTTTGTTTATTATCCCAGTTATTTAGGGTAGCTCTGAGGTAACACTTTGATGTGCCACAAAATGGCTCTGGTCCGACAAACTTAGTTTCCGCTCCTCTTTTGGCTAGGCCATCCGCAATTTCGTTGCCTTTCTGGCCCTCATGTCCAGGTACCCACATGAGCATAACTTTGTTTCTCCTTGATAGATTTTTGAGGGCTTGTAGACATTCCCAGACTATCCCTGACTTGACAGTGTAGCACTATAAGGCCTTGAGGGCAGCTTGACTGTCCGAGAGAATAATAATGGTTGAGCCATTTATGGCTCTTTTAATGCAGGTATTGGCACATTCTTCTATGGCCAATACCTCGGCTTGGAATACGGTAGGGGTAGAGCCTAGAGTCTTTGATATATGGCATTTGGGGCCGTATACCCCCAATCCGACCCCACTGTTTTATTTGAGCCGTCTGTATACCACACCATCGATCCTTGTTGGAAGGACGGTTTAGGGGGCGCCATTGTTGTCGGTTGGAATGGTCTTACAAAATCCACTCTGGGTGTGATTATATCAGATATTGTCGTCACTTGCTCGAAGCATATCTGTTTTAAGATACTTAAATGACAGATGGGACGACATCTGCCCCATTCGTAGCAATAAAGTGCTTAGAATCCCTAGCGGAAGCAGAAAATCAAGATTTCCACTGGGGTTGGAAACTCTCAGAGGAGATTTTTATGTTGATGACGTGATCACAGGTTCCAATAGTTTATCTAAATCAAAACATTCAAAGGCAGCTTAAAGAACTCCTACAATCAGGTGGTTTCAATCTCCGGGAATGGTGCGCGAACCTACTGCATGAAATTCTGGAAGAGAATATCGAGCTACAACTGGACTTCACTGATGCAACTAAAGGTCATATAAAAACTCTTGGTTTCACTTGGCTTCCGAAGTCTGATGTTTTTTTCATAAAAACAACATGGAGTGACATTAAAACGGTTACAAAACGATCAGTATTATCGGACACTGCTCCCATGTTTGATCCCCTCGGATTGGTAAATCATGTTACAGTGATTGTAAAATTAGTCTTACAAAAGCTGTGGACACTTAAGCTGGACTGGGACGCAGCCTTACCAATAGAAATTCACACTAACTGGCTCATTTTTCGTGAAGGACTCAAAGCGCTTATTTATATCAAAGTTCCACGGCATGTATTTGCAAGTCAACAGCCGCGTACACAGATCCATGCTTTTCCGACTCATCCGAAACGACATATGGCTCGGCGATCTACATCAGGTCGATATATCAGGATGGTGTTGTAATTCTACGACTATAATGTGCAAGGCCCAAGGTAGCACCCATCAAAACTGTAACACTTCCCCGGCTGGAATTATGTGCCGCAAAATTAGTTAGTTCAACGGGTTACAAGAGATTTAAGAATGCACAACATACCAACATGCTTCTGGACAGAATCAGAAATTGTGCTTGCTTGGATCTCTTCTGAGTCTTCATCTTGCAACACTTTTGTGGCTAACAGGGTTGCCAGTATTCAAAAGTTCTCGGATATAGAGCAAGGGCGTCACGTGAAGTCCAGTGATAATCCTGCCGAGATTGTGGCACGCTGAATGCTTGCAGAAAAATTATCAAATTGCAGTATGTGGTTCTATTGCCCTCCGTTGCAGCATGGATCAGAGGGATGGTGGCCACCTCAAATATTCGAAGGTGAGTGTTGACTTAGAGAAAAAAGGTCCAAAGTAGTACTCACGACAAACAACATATGGTCACCGCTCAAAAGCTCCAAAGGGGAATCGGATATACTCTCAGATTCGCTCATAATACAAGACAACGTAAGCGACAAAGCAGACACAATTGCTCTTTAAGAACCGAAGAATTGGACAGAGCACTCGTCATCATTCTGAATTAAATACTACTTGAAAGGTACACAGTAGACCTGAGTCAATTGAGGCAAACCGGATCCATTAATAATTGAAGCTCCCTAAATAGGCTAGCCGCATTTATTGACGAGACCGGAATCATGAGAGTAGGGGCAGATTAGAGCACTCCAGCTTGTCGTACCATGCAAAACATCTTATGCTGCTGCCATATTCCCATCATTTAACGAAGTTATTAATGACCGATATCCACTTCAATAATCTACATGCTGGTACACAAACATTACTTGCAATCACCCGACAAAGGTACTGGCCAATCAAGGGAAAGACAATTGCTAGATAAATTGTACAGAAATTCATTCGCTGCAACAGAGTGAAATCTAAGCTCTGAACTAGCTCATGAGAAACCTTCCTTTAGCCCGGGTCCAACTCGCAAGACTCACAAGAACTCGAGTAAACTTCTGTGGTCCAATTTGGACACATCATAAGTTAACGGAAAACGTCCTCAAAAGACTTATTTCGAAGTGTTCTGCTGCTTTGCCACAAGTGCAACTCATCTTGAAGTTGTCAGTGACTTAACCACGGATGGATTTCTTGGCCACTTAAACGCTTCATCGCCATACGAGGCTATTGCAAGGATATGTACTGTCATAACGCCACCAATTTTGTGGGAGCAAGAAACCGAATCAAGGAGCTCCAAGACATATTATATCCCAGTGAAGCTCAATAAAACATTTCATCGTTATGTCACAAAGAGGGAATAGAATTTCGTTTTATTCCACCGCATGCTCCATATTTTGTTGGTCTGTGGGAGACTGCAACAAAGTCAGCAATGGCACTGCTACAAAAATCTCTAGCATCAGCCACTCTGACTTACGAGGAATTATCAACAGCAGCAAGTGACATCGAGGCAATTTTGAATTCGAGGCCAATTACTCCATTATCATCAGATCCTAACGACTTGACAGCATTAACACCAGGGGCCGGATTCTGTAACACGGAGAATTTGGAAATTTGGGAGATGAGAATTTCGTTTTCTTAGAATTCCTAATACCCTAATACTACATTCCCAATTCACTAACATGGTTGTAGAATTAGGGAAAACGTAAGAAATGTGAAAAAGTGCGAATCGCCTGGTACGGTTAAGGGTCTCGGTTTTTGTTGTAGAGGGTGAACTTTTTTCATATTTGAGGTACAGCTGTCTACTACCTTCCACTGTCGAAATATGTAGGAAGGTAGGTTTTCTCGAGTTTTTCGGGATAACGAGAGAATGGAGAGAAGAAGGAGAATGTATGTGGTATAAAAAAAAATACGAGCTCGGGGCGAACAAGATAGGTGGAGGAAATTGGGCGGGGAGCGTGCGGGGCAGAAATGGGGGCTGATTAACGGAAAGTAAAAAAAAAATAAAGACAATATCAAGAGCTGCAGTAATTTGCATGGGTAAGCTAAGGATCTGTAAGCCCAATAAACAAATAATAAGAATTCACTTTTCTAATTAGGTATGCATGGGTATTATATATATATATATATATATATATATATATATTCGATTAACGGTAATTTGCAGACTTGAGCGGCCTCGGCGGTAAATTTTGTTGTCGCAATATTCTCGGGCGCCTAACTCTGTGTAGGAGGGCTGTAGAGTATTGGGGGTTTTCTGATGGTTTAAGGGTTTAGAGTACAAAATATAGGTGAACAATTTTTGGGGGAAGTTGCTTTGGGGGTTGTGGGTCGTACCACCCCTCATAGGGGGTTGTCCAAACTACGTCATGTGCGGTACCAAATTAAAGAGGGATGAGAGTGTAATCGAGTGGTGTAGTTTGTCTTTGATCTTTTTAACGTGATAGCTGACTTTTGACCGCCAAAAACGGTTTTCTTGCACTAGGGACATATACACCCCAGTTTCCATTTTTGCATATATTTCTTCCGTTCTTTGGTTCATATCCATTAGTACTCCATTGTGAACATTTTTGTCATGGGAAGTATATTTCCTGGAGTGTCCAGTTCTTCGCAATGATGAGATGAAAATATGTCCATTTTTGTACCAAAAATGGCCAATTTTTCACCTTTAAAAGGACTCCTACACTTCTTTTACAGTTATTTCCAAAACCGTTTATCGGATTCAAACATTAATTACATATTTAATTAGGGGATAAAACGTAAATGCAATTTCATCCTATACATAAGCTTTACCGTGTATATTTAAACATTTTATAGCATCTCTTCTATATTGGACGACGGCCAAGTTGATCATTTTCGCGTGATTTATAATTTTTAGCGGGTACCTTGAGAGACAAAATCCACGTTCCTCTGTAAGTATTGGATGGATTTCCGTAATTTGTATTTTGAAATATAGCCAGGATACGCAGTGAATATATAACTCAATTTGAAATTCCTAGGTACGTAAATACCTTCACGAAATGCAACAAAAGCAGACAATACAATTTTTCCACTTACTTTTCCACTTGCAAAACACCGGAGAATTTCAGAAGTACTGGTAAGTAGAGAATTCCCGAATTCTCCATTCCACTTGTGAATTCTCACTATTGACAAAATTAGAATTAATGAAGAACAGCTGTTAAACTTAGTCAAAAATCAGATTTCCATAATTCAGTCCACTACAAACATACTGAATAGAGATGAGGACAATTTCTAAAATCAATTTAAAGATGTAGACTCTCATCTTGATCAAATAACACACCATGTCCACAATATCACCGAAGCGCTACATCAGCAGAAATTAACCCAACTTTTCACATCACTGGCTTTACAGATAACTTTAATGTCTTCAAGCTTTCGATACGCACAGACTACCATTGTTGATGTATTGATGGATACCAACCACGGAAAAATCAACCCTCAACTTCTTACTCCAAGGCAATTAAGGGAAGCTTTGGCTACGAAAAAAAATCACTTGCCATCCAGTCTCAGTTTAGAATAAAATTACCATTCTTCGCTTTTGAAGAATTCGAACTTTTTCGCATCATTCCCGTAACCGCAAAACGGTTTTTTTGCACTACGGTCATATACACCCCAGTTTCCATATTTTGCATAAATTTCTTCCGTTCTTTGTTTCACATCCATTAGTAGTCCATTGTGAACATTTTTGTCATGGGAAGTAAATTTCCTGGACTTGACAGTTCTTCGCAATGATGAGATGAAAATATGTCCATTTTTGTACCAAAAACGGTCAATTTTTCACCTTGAAAAGGACTCCTACACTTCTTTTACAGTTATTTTCAAAACCGTTTATTGGATTCAAAAAATAATTACATAGTTAATTAGGGGATAAAACGTAGATGCAATTTCATCCTATACATAAGCTTTACCGTGCATTTTTAAACATTTTACAGCATCTCTTCTATACTGGACGACGGCCAAGTTGATCATTTTCGCGTGAATTATTATTTTTAGCGGGTACCTTGAGAGACAAAATCCACGTTCCTCTGTAAGTAATGCATGCATTTCCATAATTTGTTTTTTGAAATATAGCCAGGATACGCAGTGAAAACATAACTAAATTTAAATTCCTAGGTACCTAAATACTGGCTTTACAGATAACTTTAATGTCTTCAAGCTTTCGATACGCACAGACTACCATTGTTGATGTATTGATGGATACCAACCACGGAAAAATCAACCCTCAACTTCTTACTCCAAGGCAATTAAGGGAAGCTTTGGCTACAAAAAAAAATCACTTGCCATCCAGTCTCAGTTTAGAATAAAATTACCATTCTTCGCTTTTGAAGAATTCGAACTATTCCGCATCATTCCCGTTCCCGTAACAGTAAACAACACCATTGTGGCTGTACTGCCCGTTGTTAGAACGTACACGCAAATTTGAATTTAGTGAAGACTGAAATGATTGCACTAATAATTGTGGTTTAAGATCAATGGTCTACTTTCTTATAACAAAAAACACTGTTCACTTCCCTTTGACTTTCAATAAACCTTCACACTTATTTTTTTAAATTTCTCACTAATTATATTCAGATCAGATAATGGTATATAAGGAATTAGGTCACACTAGAAAACACACTTATTGACACAGATTTGTAATGCACAATTTCCAAGAATAGTTGTATTGAGATAAAACTCAATGTACAGTTTTGGGTCAGAGGAAACACTTATTGGCAAAAGGTTGCAATATAAGATCGATAAGAAAGCAAAATAGAGTGAGTTGAATTGTTATATTTGATAAATATGCACACGAAGTATATAGTATGTAGATAATAAAATAGATATATAAAGAAATAGTAAAATATTACAAGTGGCTGGTACTCATCGATCTAAAATTGGCACTTGAGGAATTGGCTTTAAGCTATTAATAATACCCTTTCTTCTAATATTTTATTAGAACAATTCTTTATTCCCGTCTAGACCAGGAATAAAGTGTTGATGTTAGTAATTTTGATCTCTGTCAAGAACCCGAGGTACCATATGCTCTAAATCAGTTAATACCCGAAATAAAGTTTTATGTTAACTTCAGTCAAGACCCGAAGTAAGATTCTTTATTTCAGTCAAAAACCGAAATAAAATGATATTTTAATAAGAGTTCTATATTAATCGATACCCGATATAAAATGTTAGTCCCTACCTAATGAACCTATCCCAAGCGATGCCAAGTGCAAAAAGAGGTTGAGACAAGTCAGCTTGTGGTTTTTATAGCCCATGCTTGCACACGACACCAATGATGGAGTAACAAAGGCGCATGATCACAAGAATTGGCAGTACATCGGTGCACTTCCGGTACTGGTGATACAACTTACATAGCAACAAAAAAAATGCATAGCAACAAGAAACAGACGGGAACACATGAAGAAAAATAAATTCCCGTTCGATGTTTGTATTGAAAATGCTTTAGCTTACGTTTATCTGCTTGATCTGGTTATATATGTGCAATGAGTTGCATATTAAATGACAAACACATGCTTTTGTTAAACACTGTACCAAATTTGAGAAAATCGCAATTGGCATGATATTTTTGTAATTCCCATTTTTAGAACCAATTTTAAATTGCAAACCTACTTGATGTTTTTTAGTAATTGCTTATAACGTGAATTGAACTGGTTTGTACAGTGGCTATCAAGCTTTCAACTGATTTCATGGTAGGTAACTTGCACCGCGATCAATACTACCCACTCAGCTAACAAGAGCTGAACACTAGCGTATGATTTGGCTAAGCTTCCACAACTATGTAATGGCAATATATAAATAATAAATTGAACCCCGAGGTGCACTTGACATTTTTATATCGAGCAGATAACAGTGTCTTCTTCTTCATCGGAGGTCTGATATCCAAATAAACTATATTGTGCAACTTCAGTGTTGTCACTGACTCAAAAAGCAAAAATAATCCAAGGCGAGCTGTTCAGCCCCGAACATCGTACAAGCGCATGGTATAACCTTTTCATAGTTCCAGGAACTATTCTCTACGCATGAAGGTATTTGGTGATCCTACAGGAACCAAGGTACTTGCGTAACATTTTTTGGTGGTTGCATTAAAGAACCAATCTAGTTGCATAACATTTTTTGGTGATTCCCTAAAGGAAATAGAAACATTCCATTTAATATACTTAATTCATTTGTTAGATTCTTAAGTTCACTCGAATAAAGCAAGCATCATTTCACATAATAGTAACAGTTACAGTCATACAACATCCCTACTCAAGACATTACTAAAGACAAGATTTCCTCGCTACAAAGATCGTTCACTAAGGAAACGGTATTGTGAGATAGATTAAACAAATTTATTGAGAATGCAAAAAAAACTGCAATACCTAAACGCACTCAAGGATTCTACGAAACCAGAATTTCAGATTTAAAAAAATCTGGGAAGAGTGTAGCACGATTGATTTAGAACTCAATGAATCATTGGCTGGGGTGGATTTAGATGGATCAAACACATTTGTGGAAGAAGATAACTGCGGTAAATCGGAGCTCAAATATACAGAATATATGAGCGAGTTAGTGGAAGGCTTGCGGAAATATTCAACTGTTATTGAGTCACAACCCAATACATCTGCTTCCACGCAATTAACTACAATTATTCAAAAGAATCCTCATTGCCTAGGATTGCATTACTTAGATATAATGGCGATTATGATCGATGACGATCATTTCATGATCTTTTTGTATCATTAGTACATAACAATATTAGACTAACAGATGTGCAAGAATTACATCATTTAAAAACATGTTTAGTTGGTGAAGCCGCGATAGTCTTAAGGGATCATTCTGGTTTATAATTTTCAAAAAATCGTTTTTTTTTTTACATTTCTCGAAACTATATGTATCTAATAGTATTATTTAAAAATTTTAGAACGATCGGAGCAGTCTAACGAAGTTATTCTGTCATTTTTAGGTTGATGGAGAAATAAGAATTTTAAGAACTTTTATTTTTAATGATTCTAAATCAAATTTTTATAAATACATTTCTCCATATTTCTCCATCATTGACCGATTCTAACAAGTGTAGGTTCGATTCCCGTCCGCGGGAAAAATAAATAATATTTTTAGGTTGTTACCCCACTATACTCTATTTCAGCCAAATGTCAAACGAATTGCATATTTCTTTTTTGCTATTTTCATTTTCATTTCCTGAGCGTGCTCCCCGACTTGCCTTTTGTCTAATCCGTTATTCCTGCTTGCTTTTTTTTAGAATTGAACCATTTGATAAAGGACGTTGAAATATATGAATAGACACAGTAAAAAATGTGCAGCGAAGGGAATACGCGCTGCGTTTTCCTCCATACATTTTCTTCAAAAAAACGGTAAGAAAAATTGCAGCGTTTAGGTTTTTCGACCATAAGTGCCAGTAATTATTAATCATTTTTTTCAAATAAATTTTACCGGAACCGGAACTGAAATTTTTAGTCTCAAGTGGGGAATAGAATGTTGGCAGGGGGGGGGGGGGGGGGTACTTGGTGCGAGGGGGACCTAAAATCGCTGTAATTTCGAGCACATGTTCGTCTTGATGCCGCGCATCTTTTGGTCAAGTTTTTTTTCGAGCGGGGGGCTTGCTCTCGGTGGGTTTTGAGGGGGTGGGGTAAAGTTGTACATGTTTTCCGTTATATCCCCAGGACCAAGAAGCGTGGCGCAATTGTTGATATCTTAATAACCAATTTTATCCTAAGCTACGAATCGTAGAAATTTCAAGTCCTCAGCTTTGGAAGTGCGGAACCAAAGGGGGGGGCGGACTTGTGCCACATAGATTCCCTAAAATGTAGGGAATAGTCACTGAGATGTATAACATAGACCGCTGACACCACTGAAATTTCTTATATTGTCATGGGATCACTTTTCTATAGTTGTCTCTTTTTGGTAACGACTGGATTTCACTGAACTTCAAATAATAAATACTATAGAAAATCCACCATAGTTATAGGATGTTATAGGAGATAAGCTTCCAATAAAATAATAATTTTGAATATATTTGGAATTTGTTGAGCTTGCAATTGGAATGAACTTGAAATTAAGATAGTTTTCACACCCCTGCCAACAAAAGTGGACCCTTATGAAATAGAAGACCAAGTAGTAGGAAAGATCGCATTGGTGGTGGTGTGGCAATCTATATTAGAAAGTGCTTAAAATCCTCCATTCTATACTCATCGACATGTGAGCCTTTTGAGTTCATATGCGTTGAGATTCAATCTAGCTATGATAAATGTGCTTTAGTAGCAGTTTACTGTCCTCCAAATTGTTTCTCTATAAATAATACTTCTGAGTTCGAGGATAGAATTGCCTCAATAATTCAGCGATATAATAAAGTTATTGTCGGTGGTGACTTTAATGTGAACTTGTTGCAACAGAACTCCACTTCTGAAAATTTCATTCACCTGATCCAGTCTCTTGATTTGAAACAGGTAAATGTGCTTCCCACGTTTTGCGGTGTGGAAAATCCCTCATTACTTGATTTGTTTCTTGTTACAGATGAAAGTTCTGTTAAGTTCTTTAATCAGCTTAGCCCCCCAAGTATCATGGACCACGATATATTATTCTTGACATATGAGTTCCTAGTAGAGAGAGAGGTTGAAACGCCGACTTTGTGTCGTAATTATAATCGTATCGATATTACTGGTATGTTGGACGAATGCACCACTCTCCCCTGGAATTCAATTTACGATTTCACTGACGTGGATGACCAAGTAGAGAAGTTTGATTCCATCATGCAATATCTTCATGATAAATACGCTCCTCTTCGCTCACGGCGTAGTTTTCCACACAGAATTCTATGGTTTACGGAAGAAATTAATAGCCTCATTGCAGAACGTGAGTTCCTTTATCAGAGGTATAAATATTCCAGAAGTCAGATTGACAAGCAACGGTATAAACTTATTAGAAATTTGGTAACTCGTAAAGTACGTTCTGCAAAGCGTTATTATTTGGGTCACATGCTTGATCCTGGTCTCACTTCAAAACATTTCTGGTCTAATTTAAAATACTTGGGCATTCATGGTAAACATTCCCCAACTTGTGATTTTGATCTAAATGATCTAAATGAGCATTTCACTTCATCTTCAGCAGTGGTGTTCCCAACTGCTTCTGAGCTTTTGCATACAACTCCTCAATCACCATCAGGTGATGGTTTTAGCTTCCGCTGCGTCGATTCATTAGAGGTTTATAATGCCATTAATTCTATCAGTTCGAACGCTAGCGGGCCGGATAACATCCCTCCGCTTTTCGTGAAATTACTTTTGCCTGCTATATTACCTGTTGTCAAGCATATCTTTAATACTGCTTTAACTACGTCAAAGTTTCCAGCAAAGTGGAAAAGGGCAGTTGTGTTACCCATTGCTAAAAATAACTCCCCAAGTAACATGTCTGACTTCCGACCTATCAGCCTATTATGTTTTTTAGCGAAAGCCTTGGAAAAGCTCATATCAACTCAGATGTTCGAGTATCTTGAGGAACGTTCATTATTATCTGCTTGTCAATCCGGCTTTCGTCCCAAACACAGCTGCGAAACAGTTTTGCTTAAAGTTACCACCGATATTCGTGAAGCGCTTGATAGGGATGACATGGGAATTCTAGTGCTACTGGACTTTTCTAAGGCTTTTGACAGTGTCAATCACCGTAAATTATTGCAAAAGTTAGCTTTGAATTTTAACTTCACCTCATCCGCACTTTCAGCTATTAATAGCTTTTTATCTAGACGAACACAGCAAGTGAAAATTAATAATAGCCTTTCTAATGTAATAAATTTGACATGTGGAATCCCCCAAGGCTCTATTCTAGGACCCCTGTTATTCAGCCTTTATATTAATGACTTACCGGATGTTATACGCCATACTAATATACAGTTATATGCGGATGACGTGCAGATTTTTATGAGCTGTCCTATTGGCTTGTCTGAAGATTGCATTTTCAAAGTCAATAGTGATCTTGAGCAGATATATGACTGGTCAACATTAAACGACCTTGCATTGAATGCTAAAAAGTCAAATTATATGCTAGTACACCGAAGAGGTTTGGATCCTTTAAATTATTCTCCTATTGTCCTTGGAAACACCCCGCTACCCCATTTAGAGCGTGTAAGGAATCTAGGTATAATACTAAACTCTCGGATGAGCTGTTGTGATTATGTGAAAAGCGTGTTGGGAAAAGTGTATGGTGGACTTCGTCGTATTTGGCTCTCAGCACGTTTACTTTCTGTAAGTGTGAAAATTAAAATCGTCAGAGCACTTTTAGTACCTTTTTTTACTTATTGAAGTTTAGCCTTTCCTGCCCTAGATTCCAACTGTTCGCGAAAATTAGAGATCGCTTTTAACAATTGCATAAGATTCGCATTTGGACTTCGACGTTTTGACCACATAAGCCAATATAGAAACGTAATCCTGAATTGTTCCATTAAAACATATCTTTTGCATAAAGCACTAGTTTTCCTTCATAGGCTTATTTACTCCAATCAGCCTGCGTATCTTTGCAATAGTATAAGATTCTTGCGTTCCACCAGACACGTGGATATTTTGATTCCCCGCTACCGTACACTATTGGGCCAGCGTTCCTACTTTGTCCATATACCTCGCAGGTGGAACTCTCTTCCTGTGGACTTACAACGCACGGGGTCAGCCGTTATGTTTAGGAGGCTTCTTTTTCAATGTTTAATGAATGAGAATTAGTCATTCGTCCGGTGAGTTTGAGAAATCTGTAGTCTATTTAAGTTTGTTTATAATATAGCAGTAACTGGTTTAGTATTAATATTTTATTTCTTTTTTTACATAACGCATCACTCCATTTTTATTTTAGTTCTAAATTTTTCATTTTTATATTATCATCATCATTTAATTTTCTTTATTTTTCCGTTAATTTAATTTTACTGTTTTGTTTTTCTTTTTTCTTTTTTTCTTCTTCTTAGTAGCATTTCCCGTTATAATTTTTATATGTACATATTGAAAAGATTGTATGTATCTTGTTGTGCATTATCCTCGTAATAAATTGAATTGAATTGAATTGAATAGTCCATGTTATACATGTCAGTGGGAATAGTCACCTAAATTTTACATTTGAGGGAAAAATACCTAAGCTTTGTGGCAACAATTTGTGAATTTTTTACAGTGTACAGTAACATCAGTTTTCGCTCGGACTTTGAACGAGCAAAATCTGTGCGTGTGTGATATTTCACTACGGACAAAAAATTTACCAAAAATAGTACCACACGTCCAGGTAGACTGGGTAAAAAGCGAAAGTTTTACGGCAATCGATTTACCGATGAGCGTGGAAGTTATCATACAAGTAAGTCGGCTGAAAAATTGGAAAAATCAAAAGATGCTACTTTCGATGTGCACATTCACCAAACGTCTGGTTACAGTATTATAAGTTTTCTTCTTGTCTTCTCAATGTTGTCAAAATATTTAAAGTGTAAAGATTTCAACGGAGGAGTTTCGTTCACTAAATACGGACAGCGAGGATTAGGTTTCAAACTGTTTTTGAGTTTCGTCTGCGTTTACTTGGGGGTTGGTATTCATGGTATAGAAATATTTTGTAGCCTCATGAAGTTAGGTAAAGGATTATGTATCTCTGCTTATTTTGGCATCATTGATAATATCTTCCTTGCTGTCGATGCTGTTTTTGATTTAGTGTCGAGCAAAGCTGTTGTCGAAGAAAAAATTGAAAATTAGAAAAATGGATAACCAGAGGATATTTGAACTGTTTCTGGTGATGGCTCTTGGTCGAAAAGAGGCTTCTCCTCTCTAATAGGCATTGTTTCTCTAATCTTTAAACACGCTGGAAAAATCGTAGATATTACAGTAAGGTCAAGTTACTGCAAAGCATGCGAGTGGTGCAAAGGAAAAGAAAACGAGGTGAACTATCTGGCCTGGTATGCAGAACATCAAAAAGACTGTAGTGCAAATCACGTAGGCAGTGCTGGAAAGATGGAAGTTGACGGTATTCTTGAGATATTTCTTCGATCGTTAGAAAAATTTGGTGTGAAATATGGGTTTTACATTGGCGACGTAGATTCTAAAACCTTCAAAATGCTGCTCGATGTATTTCCGTACTATGAGGATTTTATTTTACATGTTGCAAAACGAGTTTTTAAGCGTGCTAATGAGGCAAGAAAAGCTCTTGTTCAAAAGAAAAAAGCCCTAAAACAAGCTGAAAATAAAAATACCCCAGCGAAGAAAACTGTGGCAAAAAAAGTTGTTCGAAAAAAAGAGTCATCATAAAAAAAGTTAAAACTCAACAGCTGACTATAAAATTAACGAAAGAATTGTCAAATTATTATGGATTAGCTGTTCAAAGGAATAAAGATTCGATTGAAGATATGCGAAATTAAATTTGGGCAGGATTCTATCACAAAATTTCGACTGATGCCAATCCACAGCACTTATATTGTTCGGTCAACTGGTGCAAATATCGCAAAGCTGAGGCAGCTAAGACTCTTCAAACTTATAGACATCCTCCTGCTCTTGACCAAGATGTCCAAGAAGTCTTGAAACCAATCTATGACGATGTGACCAAAACGGAGTTGCTCGAAAGGTGTTTAGGTGGGCATACACAAAATAACAACGAAAGTTTCAACAAATGTGGTTGGAGCATGGCGCCTAAACACATATTTATGGCAAAAAAATAGTTGAATTTGCATGTAAAATAGCAGTTTGTATTTTCAATGAAGGATTTGATCCAGTGATGAAGATAATGGATGTCATGGGCATTAAACTCGGGCCGACCGCCGTCGATTTCGCCAAAACCCGCGATGACGGACGTGTGCGTTTAGCTAATCGCCGCAGCTCTCAATCTACCAAGGAGGCCAGAACAAAGCAGAAGAAGGCTAGAGTGGAAGAAAATGAAATTTTCGAAGAGGCAGAAGGCATTTTGTATGGTGCAGGCATCGGTTAAGGTAAAACATTTTCATAATTTTTCATTACAAAAACTTTAAACGAGTTTTTCTCAAAACAATGTTTTTTCGGTCGGCGGCGGTGATTTCTCCGGAACCACTAAGCCGATCCTTATGAAATTTTAACCACGTATTCTACACATGAATGTCTTCAGCGCATTCTATAACCGTATTAAAATTTTAATTTTTACTAATTTTTTTTCCAAAAACAATGAAAAAAAAAAACCGTTTTTGGTTTTTCTTTTTTTAATCTCTGCCATTTTATTAGTTTTCAATAAATATTAATATCCATAGAATGCGCGAGATATATATATATATATACTGAATCTAAGTATTCTTGATTTTTTCGTTTTAGACGAGCCGTTATGGAGATATCGACGCCGCCAGCGACATATCTATTTTTTGAGGAGTTACGTTTGACTGTTATTTATGTTTATAAAACGTGTTTAAAATAAAAAAAAATTGTTTTATGTATTTCGAGAGTGTATTTATTACGCTCAAAAATTTTTTTGCCAATTTCTTTAATGAGAAATTTTTAAAAATATTTACAAAAATAGCCCTTTTTTTGAGCATCTAAACCAGAATGATCCCTTAAGACACACTCCCATAACAAATCTGGATTATACACCAGCTTGGAACAAGCTAAGGGAACGGTAAAACAAAAGAATTATTTTAGTAAACCATCGACTCAAGGCCTTACTATATCAGCCCAAACAAAATATGGAATCAAGTAAGGGAATTAAATTATTAATCGATACAACGGAGGAATGTCTACAACAACTAAATAGTTTAAAAGTGGACACAAGCTCATGGGATGTATTAATAATTCACCTTTTAGTACAAAAACTACCGTTCATGACTCTAAAGTTATGGGAAGAAGATCAGGGCGCAACTCAAGAATTGCCAAAGCTGGCACAATTTATTAAATTTTTGAACATACACTTAAAAATATTTTAGAATCAATTGCAGATGTACTAGTTACAAAGGCACCGCAACCAAAACCACAAACAAGGAATACAACTTTGACTTGCCACACTACAAGAGGAAACAGATGTCCAGCATGTGATAGAACAAAATGAACACAGAAGCAAGACGAAAGTTCATTAAGATATCGGATATCAATTGTTTTTCAAAGGATCATCTCGTAAATGCATGCATTAGTAAATATCAATGTTTTAAATGTAATAAAAGGCATCACAACACACTGCACGATAACCACGACAAGGAACAATCTAGAACAACAACCCAGAAACTTAAGAGGTGCTCGTACGATGAGTCATTCGTACCACAAAAACTCAAACGAATACAAAATCAAACAACTCATAGTGATATCAACCAAGTTAACAATTCTTTACATTTATGAAGCCATCGTCCAACGCGAATAATTCTGGACAAGATTGAACAAATCCAGAATTAATAGTAAAATTTTCTCAGGGTAAGAAAATGCCATTAAGCATTTTCTGCCCTGAACAACGGCTCTTGATCACGATGAAGGTGATCAAGAGTTGAGTTGATTTGAAAACGTAAAAGCGGCGTGGTCTCAGCGGGCGGTCTCGGTCTTTTGGTGAAGAAAAGTTTCGTTTAATAAAGGAAAGAATGGTGTTGTAAAAAGCCCTTGATAAAGTAAAAGTTATGTTTAGCGAAGTATTTTTGTAGAATAGGAAAAAAGTTGATACCTAAAATATTTTGGAAAATAACCGCAGAAATTTTTCTTGAAAAGTTACTAGTGAATAAAAAAAAAACAAGAGGAAAAGAAAAACCGTCCAAGTGCAGTGTTTCATTTTAATAAAAAACAAAATAATAAAAACACCAAAACAAGGAATAAGTGCTAGAAAATCTAAAAGCGAAAACTGTGAATACCCCCGACAACTGTAAGTAGTGTATAAAAATATATATATAACAATTGGTGCAGCCAGTAGGATCAAGGAAGCTTGGTCAAAGTAAGAGATCGTAAACGTCCCGTAGCAGTAAACAACACCATTGTGGCTGTACTGCCCGTTGTTAGAACGTACACGCAAATTTGAATTTAGGGAAGACTGAAATGGTTGCACTAATAATTGTGGATTAAGATCAATGGTCTACTTTCTTATAACAAAAAACACTGTTCACTTCCCTTTGGCTTTCAATAAACCTTCACACTTATTTTTTTAAATTTCTCACTAATTATATTCAGCTCAGATAATGGTATATAAGGAATTAGATCAGAGATCCATACACACTAGAAAACACACTTATTGACACAGATTTGTAATGCACAATTTCCAAGAATAGTTGTATTGGGATAAAATTCAATATACAGTTTTGGGTCAGAAGAAACACTTATTGCAAAAAGGTTGCAATATAAGATCGCTGTATAGAATACATATGATGTACATATACATACCTACACAATTCATATTAATCATTCCAAATTAATTCTAAATCATAAAATATTGCTGCATCATAATTTCATTCACCTTTCATTCAATTGACATAATTTCAAAAAACTCAATGTCAGAATATAACGATCGCACACCTCAGGTGAGTGAACTTATGATGCATACTTTATTTACAATATGTGTCGACATAATTTTCTGTAGCGAGCAATTTTTTGTAATTGACTTTACTGCTTGCAAACAATCATAATGAATATATATAAATTGATTTTTATAATAAAGTTCAGTTCTTGAGTAAAGACGATATAACTCAACGTGAATCTTTTACTTCGAACATTTGGTCCTTCGAGCCATCGGAAAGTGTACTAGATTGGTCCAAGCCATATTTTCGTCTTGTGTGAGGCTGCACAAAGGTCTAGTACAAAGAGCAACGATAGTCTTAATTAAGATACTATCTGCAATTCAACAAACCTAGAGAACAGAGGGTCTTTAGGTATAGATATAAAAAACTTCATCCTCTGGAACAACGTGTCCTGAGGCTCTGTTTACGCCATTTGCATTGAGGAGCCAGTGTCCTCAATCACACTTAACTTTTCTTCTACACAGGTTTATAACAAGAGTTCGCAGTAAGCTGATTGAAAATGGATCAATTAATCATCAAGCAAAACGCTGATGCCAAGAAAATTCAGAAGATCTCCAATACCATTACACAGGACCCAACTACTAGGAAGACTAAGGAGTATTGCGCAGGACGCCTACAAATACTAAATAATACATGGGAGAGTTTTGAGCAGCGCAACATTGAATTAGAGCTACTAAAAAATCCCATAGCATAAATACTTTGAGGAAAATTTCTTCTTAAAGATCGAGAAAATATATGAACCTTTGAAAATGCTATTAAGAATGCAATCGAAAGATCGAAAGACACTGTGAGAATAGAAGATCAAGTGAGGACTATAAGGAAACAAAATGCCGTAATAGAATCTCTACAGCGAGTGATCGTTCGAATCGAGCTAGAATTAACGTCTCAGACTTCTGGAGCATTTCTTTTTCAAAAAAGCAAGCTTTTAAATGGTTACTGGGAGCACATTGTAGGTAACCATGGAGAAATTATGTTCGGAGCTAAATTTAAAGACAGAAGATAAATACCAGACAGTGCTCATCAAAATACAAGAGCAGCTCAACGAAATATCTGCACAACAGGTACGAATGCTGCCACAGCCGCAGAACCAAATATTAGTTTCTGAAAGTCGAAGTGAAATAGATGAAAAGAAGAAACATATCAAGCTACCAAGCATTGACATTCCTGTATTTGCCGGAGACTATCTAAAATGGCAATCATTTAGAGATTTGTTCTCCGAGCTAATACATAAGAACGATAAAATGGCAAATGCGGAAAAGCTATTCTACCTTAAAACAAATTTAAGGGGTGAACCGAATGAGCTGATTCAACATTTATCAATAACGAATGACCATTATAATACAGCTTGGAGCATACTTGATAAACGATACAATAATAAAAGAGAATTAGTGACAGCACAACTTCGTACTTTATTCAGTCAACCTGAGCTCAGCAAGGAGTCGGCAGAAAGTTTGAAGAAACTACACGATACTGCAACGGAAGTTTTACAAAGCCATTTCGAACTTGGGAATCCACACAGAAAACTGGGATGCAGTAGTTATATTTCTATTAACACAAATGCTTGATAAAGAAACTCACCGATTATACGAGCAATTGCTGAAAAGTCCAAGAGAAGTTCAAACGTTAAAGGATTTCCTTGAATTTATCGAAAATCGCTTTCAGGGATAAGAAGCGATAGAACCATCAAAATTGTACACAGCTTATAAACAACTTGATAAAAGGGAAAAATTAATGAAAATCCACAAAATCGACAAAAGTGTCTAGTCTGCAAAGGTTAGCACAAAATATATGGTTGTGAGAAGTTCTCAAGGTTAAATACCCACCAACGAATAGATGCAGTGCGCAAATCAAACTTATGTGCAAATTGCTTAACAAGGGGACATCTAACAGTTGACTGCAAGAGTTGGCGAGTGTGTAAGATGTGCAACAAAAAACACCACACACTTCTACATTCGACCCACCCAATTCAAAAATCGATAAACATCCAGAAATCAAGACCAGAGGCTAGTGGGGAACGAATTATAGTCAACAGCCAGCCGACGGAGCTCACCACGCATTTCACTAGAAACCAAATTCATCATACAGTACTATTAGCAACTGCATTAATACAAGCCCGTGATAGAGATGGAAATTTCATTCAGATAAGAGCACTCGTAGATCAAGGGGCACAAGGTACATTTATTACAGAAGACATAGCACAAAGACTAAGAATACCTAGAAAGAAAATTAATGCAACAGTAACTGGAGTTGGAGAGGCTGGTGTAGAGCTATTCAGACATGTGTAGAGCTTACATTAAAACCCAGATTTGCATCTACATTTGTACTCACAACCACTGCATTAGTACTCAAAAACTAACAAAAATCCTGCCTGCCGAAAAATTCACTCGAATTCCTGGAAGCATACCAGAAATTTGATTCTGGCAGACCCAAGGTACGATATGCCAGGTCGAATTGATGCCATATTAGGAGCTGATGTAGTCGGAAAAATACTACTAGACAATGGCTTGAGGGGAGTCCCAGGATCTCCCATAGCACAGCAAACTGAATTGGGTTGGGTACTGTCTGGAGAAGTAACCAGTGTAACAGCAGACAGAACAATTCAATGCTTCATCTCAGAAATAGACATCAGCAGGGAGTTTCGTCGATTCTGGGAGAGCGAAGAGCTACAGTCTGACGAAATAATGACAAGCGAGGACGTAGCATGTGAAAACCATTATAAAACCACTCATAGAAGAGGAGCCAATGGACGATACAGTACGTATCCCATTTCGGGAAGATCCTGACAAAGCAGACGATTTAAACGGATCTAGTCAGTTAGCTCTAGCAAGACTCTTTCAAATGGAACGAAAATTTAAAAACAATATCGCATTCGCAACCACGTACAAGGATTTCATGAAAGAGTATATGCGCTTGGGACATATGGTGCTGCTACTGATATAAACCAAAACGCTCATTATCTACCACATCACGCAGTAGAAAAAAGGACAGCACTACATCGACACATACCTAGCACCTGCACTTTTTTGCAATGTTTTTGCGTATTAAATTACCTAAAGGAGAATTGTAACATAGAAATATATATTATTGTTAATATACAGCAAAACCAAAAAAGGATTCCAACCACAAACAAAACAGATCGAAAACAAGATAAACAGTACATAAAATATTTTAAAGCAAAATATGTAAACAAAGCAACATGGGAACATATCATAGAGATAAATGAAATGGTTAATAATGTAAAACTAGTGCCATACAACCCTCCGGGAACTAATATAAGAAGTAGATATAATCCTAGAAGTAAAGGTAATATGAAAGCTCAAGGAATAGCTCGTTTATATAAAATCCAAAACCTGGATAATCATATAACAGAACTAGAAAATTGGCACAACGTGATATTATTACGATGCAGAGATTGCAATAAAAAATACATAGTGTATACAGGGAAACTTGATACACAACAAATGGCAAATAAACAAATGAGTAACACGCATGGTGCAATAGTTAGGCACAACAACATAAAAGGACACGCTACCAGTGACATTATAAGTATCTTAGAGAGAGTCAATAACTTCAAAAAAGCTGCCAAATACATAGCAGCTTACATATCAAATTATAACAAAGAGAAAGATACTATAATTAACTTAAATACCTACGAAGCAGATACGCGCTTTTTAAGGGTAAAAAATAACGAGACTAGCCAAGAATCAAAGATCAAGGCTATCAATAAAATCTAATAGTTAGATAACAGTATGTAGAAAATTAACAATAAACCATAACTCACATAACCAATAGGATAGGTAGCAAACACGTATTCTAGGTTTATGCAATTAGGAAGGATAAATGTAGATTAATATTAACATAGCATGTAGCTTCTTATAGTAGAGCATAGCTGGTTAACATTCTTATAAGTGAAAGGGAGGTAGGGAGAGAAAAGACCCATATGGTTATAACCATAATCATTGGTAACCTATATATAAAAACGAAAATAACTTCATTAATCAAGTTTCTATATATATTTGGTTGATAGGTTGACTTCGCTCAAAATCCCATAAAATAGTTAGAATCAATGAATGGCGGTAGCACTAGTAAATTCCATAACACTAGTGTAATCATTAAATATTGGCAACACTAGAAATTTAAATAAACGGAAATTCACGGAAATACAACGTACATACATGACAATAAATTTTACTAAAATAGGAGGCGAAGAATTGACAAGAGGAAACTTATTCAGAATATATTCATATTCAAATTAGATTGTTCTAATCAGTTAGCAGGAATGAATGTACATATTTTAGTAGTTTTTATAATAATTCTTGATAAACAACAATTAATTAATGGTAAGGTAGCCAAAATTGGAAAAAATAACTGGTGATAATTATTATATGGTGAATATAATAATTGATTGTAAAATTTTAATAGTGTTTAAAAGATATTGAAGATCTCCACATAGAATATATAGCTGAAAGAGTTTTTAATAAAAGTTTTTACACATAATAAAATAGTGATCATTAGGCATATAGCCAGTGAATATTTGTTAAGTGAATTAGAATTTAAAAAATAATGATCACAACGTACGAAATTCTCAACAAGGTTCAAAGAAATAAGGTCAAGGTTAGTAAAACGAAAACTCACATACCTACATACTCTTAAGTTACTTATATTGCGTGATTTATCCATACAATGTATTGTATCTATAACATCAAATATATACAAAATTTTAATTTAATTGTTTCACATCCACTAGTGTATACACAAAAATCTCATATTATTCTTTAATTTTACTCATGACTCAGAATAATACCTATAAGGAACAAGAAAGACGGTTCGCAATTAATACACAAATTAAATTACACAATATCTGCTACATTAAACACATATTCTTAATTTTTTCTAATAATACTTCCAATATCCAAAATACTGGAAAGTTCAATTTAACATTTTTTTCAAATCCATCACTGGGTAATATTTGAATAAAAGTAATCCACGAAAGTACATCAAAGGAGCAACAAAAGCACTGGACGACTGGTTAAAATTATTACTAGTCCTTAATTCAATAAAAATGTTTGTTCACTCAACCAACGAAAATAATTTTGATTACAACATTAAAATCCCTAAAAGTTTAATTTACCAGGTTCTTGAATCAAAATAGGAATATGGAGTAATATATGAACACACAAGGTAGTAACAATAACTGGATGGGACGACCAGTTGACCTTGTAAGTATAAAATATCAACCAACAAACAAGAATAGTTCGATAAGGGCATTAAAAGCATATGAGACTTGATTTACCATAATTTTTCAAACCTAAGCAGTTAAATTCCTCAATAGAACGCAATCTGAAAACACATAATAGGAGCAATAACTGGATGGGATGGGCAGTTCACTTTAATCCTAGTCCTTAATAATGTAGAGATGCAACATTTATCAACCAACAGAAATAATTTTCATAAGGACATTTAAATCTACTGGATTTTAAACTGGATAAGAAGGCCAGATAACATTTTTCCTAGTTCTTTATATAGATTAAAGAATAATAATTATTAATAATTTTGATAGGAGCATCAAAATCCTATAAAGTTCAATTTACCACATTTTTTCGAATCTGAACGGGAAATATTTGAATAAAGTGTAATCAATGAACGTACATAGTAGAACCAATAACCGGATAGGAAGGCCAGTTGACATTTTTCCAAGTCCTTTATATAGTAGAGAGTATCAATTAACCAACGTGAATAATTTTAATGAGGACATTAAAATCCTATAAGGTTCAATTTACCACATCTTTTCAATCCTGAAGGGGAAATATTTGTAATAAATAAAATCTATGAACATACATAGTACAACCAGTAACTGGATAGGAAGGCCAGTTAACATTTTTCCTAGTCCTTTATATAGTAGGGAAGTGGTATCAATTAATCAACTCGATTAATTTTGATAAGGACATTAAAATCCTATAAAGTTCAATTTACCACATTTTTCGAATCTGAACGGGGAAATGTTTGAATAAAATGAAATATATGAACTGTTCAGTCCACCGATGTATCTATGTCCCCCAGATGCATTCTCTTGTTGATATTTCCTGAAATACTTAATAATGAAAGCACAAAGTATCAAATCTAAAGAAAAATCATAAAAGCTTGATACTTATCTAAAAAAACCAATCAAATTCAGCATCCTGGATCATTCGTTTTCATCTAAAGCACACAGCACTCCTGCTGCAAAAGCATCCATAAAAGGCCCTTTGAAGCCACACTTCATCTAAAAACATAAAACATAACTAATGAATAAATAAAACAATAGAAGAAAGCAAAACTTACCTAAAAGTACACATCCTCTTGTCTATGTACTTTTCGTAATGTCATTTACTGACATTACCACAGTCAGCTGTATTCGCCGCAATCAAAAGTTAAGTAAATGCAAAAGCCGTCACTAGGGAAACACCAAGAGGCGAAACAGATATAACTGGATGCGGCGGCTATATAAAGCCGACGAGCCGCAGCAGAAAATCATTCTTGTTTCAGAGCTCATCTGATTCGGAGAATAATCCGAACGACAAGAATATCATTCCCAACCTCCAAAACAGAAGAATAATTCTATATTTCAGAGAATAATCTGAAAGTCCTATTATTTCCAATATTTCGTCCCACACCTAAGCAGAAGATTAATTCTGCCGCAGAGAATAATCTGCAATCTCCTGCCCACACCTAAGCAGAAGAATAATTCTGCCGGAGAGAATAATCTGCAATCTCCTGCCCACACCTAAGCAGAAGAATAATTCTGCCGCAGAGAATAATCTGCTACATCTCCTGCTCACATTTACGCAGAAGAATAATTCTGCTGCAGAGAATAATCTGCTGCTCACATTTACGCAGAAGAATAATTCTGCTGCAGAGAATAATCTGTAATCTTCTTCTTGTTTATAGTAGCATTTTGCTGCCCGTGTGCTTAAAAATAGCACTCTTAAATTTATATAGAAATACTGTTCTCATAGACGATTAAGACTTCTTCTTCTTTATTCTAGAACTCATTTCTCATAGATGATTAATTCTTCTTCTTCCTTTCTCTAGAATAAGACGAATTAAAGGAAACGGACTACGGAATCGTCACTTGAATTTTACTTGAATTTTTAATTTGTTTTGTTTGATTTGAATTTTTTGTTGAATTGTATATTGAATTTTATAGTAGTTTGTAGTAAATGATTTGTGATATAATTATAAGCAGTGAAGTATTAATAAAAATTTTATATTTGAATTATTAAATCGACTGAGTTGTCATTTATAAACCGGCATTTCCTCCCAGGTCCGAGACTAGCTCTCACATTGGTCCTTCGAGCCGGATAACTCAGTCGAATCAAATATAAAATTAAATACATTGCTTAATATCACGTGATTCAAGCCTCTCCATTCAAAATGCCTGCAGATGACGAACACAGTATATCTGACGCCGGGGACGAAACCATTAGCTCAGTATTAGAGTTAGTTGAGTCTCAAAAAGAGGTCAAAGACTTAATGGAAGACCTCTTTAAAAGGCATCAAAGATACGGTAAAAAGAAAACTGTCAAATCGACAGAAAAACGCCTACAAACGTTCACCGAATATTGGAAAGAATTCCAAACACGGCATAGGGTAATTCAAAAGAGAGCGACAAAGGAAGATCGCAAATTGGAATATTTCACGAAAGAGACATTTAGTGATGCACAGGAGTATTATATTGAAAAGCAGCAAGCATGGAAGAGGATATAGACAAACTAACACAAACGCCTGTCAACAATCCTCCTCACACTCAGACATCACATGCTAGCACAAATTCTTTTAATAATGAAAGGCCCCCAGAATTAAACTTCCCACCTTCAATGGAGAGTACTCTACGTGGATTTCATTCCACGATTTATTTAATTCGGTTATACACAACAACAATAATTTAAGAGACGTTGACAAGTTGTATTTTTTAAAAACTAATCTAATTGGAGAAGCTGAAAAATTGCTCAGGCATTTTGAAATATGCGACGCTAATTATAAACCAGCTTGGCAACTCCTAAAAGAACGCTACTCAAATAAGCGAATCCTAGTCAACGTACAACTAAAAAAATTATTGTCTCTCCCAACCAGAAATCATGATACTGCCGAAAGGATCAAAAGGCTATTAGACAATATAACCGAGGCACTATTAGCATTACAAAACTTAGGAATAGAAACAAACAACTGGGATCCAATAACTATATATTTGACTGTACAAAAGTTACACTCAGACACTCACCAGTTATGGGAGCAGAGTCTCCACAACAACACAGAACTACCTAAATTAAAAATATTAACTAAATTCTTAGAGTCTCCCTTCAGAACCTTGGAAATGATAGGAAATAAAAACACATTGCCAAATGCGACACAGAGAAAACCATTCTCGCCCAAATCAACGTATAGACTCTTGAACAAAACCAAGAGTTCAACACCAGGTCACCCACCAACAAAAAAATCCTCTTGCAGTCATTGCAAAGGTGATCACATAATATTCCATTGTCCAACCTTCAGAAATTTGAGCATCCAACAACGGCATGAAATTGTTACACATAAGCACTTATGCAAAAATTGCTTATCACCTAACCATACGACTTCAAATTGCACAAGCAATAAAAGATGTTATCATTGCAAGAAAATTCACAACACATTGCTTCGTTACGAGCAAAACCATCCGGGTACAAAATCACCCATTCAGCATTCTCAAAGTTCCAATATGGAAATAAAGCAAGTCTCACCTACCGATAGAAGGAATAAGCATTAAGTTCAAAATTTTTCAAGTTCAAATCTGAAAAGGGAACTTTTTTCTACAGCCCTAATTAATATCATAGCTCCATCCGGAATTGCAATGACATTCAGAGCATTAATAGATTCTGGGTCACAAGTATCTATTATGACAGAAAGAACCTTTAAGCCACTACAGCGTAAAGGAACTCCGACCACCCATCAACTAATTGGATTGGGCACGACACCCACCAATACTGCAGTAAAACAGGCTACTGTTACAATTAACTCCTTATATGTATACCAAATTTAAAATAGAGAGCAACATGCTCATCATCAGGAAAATCACGGAATTTCTGCCAGCCCCAAACTATTGAAGTGTCGAACTGGAGACACATCAACAATCTCATTTTAGCAGATCCCACCTTCTCATCTCCAGGGGAAATTGATGTCCTTCTTGGAGCAGACATCTATGCAGCCATTATCAAAAATGGTATAAAGCGCAGATCTGGAAACTATCCCACAGCTCAAAATACAGAATTGGGCTGGATTCTGATAGGAGCTGTACCAGAAGCTAACAGCACAATCACAACTATGCTAACCACCTACACTAATATGAACATTGAAGCGGACAATCAATTAAGAAAATTTTGGGAACTTGAAGAATGCATCACCCGACCAATATTATCACACGAAGATCAAATGTGTGAAACATTATACAAAAACACAACAAGACGTCTATCCTCTGGTAAATACGAGGCGCATTTACCATTCAAGAGTCAAGATAGACCACAGTTTGGGCAATCTAGAAATATGGCGGTCAAACAATTCCTACAACTAGAGAAAAAATTGACCAATAATCCAACTATACATAATCTATATAAGGATTGCATAGCCGAATACATCCGTCTTGGCCACATGAAGCTTATCCCATCTACATTATCACAAAATAAATCGTACGATGACATTCCCTTTTACTATCTACCACACCACGCTGTGCTAAAGGAGAGCACCACTACAAAACTTCGGATAGTATTTAATGCCTCAGCTCGTACTTCAAATAGCAAGTCACTATACGAGCAACTACTAGTTGGACCTACAATCCAACCAACGCTTTGGACCACTCTGTTGAGATGGCGTCTGTATAAATTCGCATTTACAGCGGACATCGAGAAAATGTACAGAATGATTCATATGACACGTCAACACCAAAATTTCCAACGTATAATATGGAGAGACAGTCCAAATGCAGAATTAAAAGAATTTATTCTCACTACTGTCACATTTGGAACAACGCCAGCACCATATTTAGCTATCATAACGTTACATCAGCTAGCAAAGGATGAAGAGACCAATTATCCCCTCGCAGCAAAGAGCATCTTGCGAGACTTCTACGTGGACGATTTGGTCTCAGGAACACACAGTCTGAGCGAAGCTCGACAATTACAAAACGAGCTTATTGAAGTTCTAGCCACAGGAACATTCAACTTGCGGAAATGGACAGCTAATCACCATGATCTGTTAAAGAATATACCAATGGACCACCGAGAGTTAAAAACGAATCTAGAATTCTCTGCACACGAGTCCATAAAAACTCTTGGCATTCATTGGTATCCAACCACAGACTGTTTTTCATTCAAGGTTAATATCCCCGAGCCGAAAAACTCATATACAAAACGAATAATATTATCGGAAGTCTCATCTCTTTTCGATCCATTGGGATGGCTGGCCCCCTGCATAATCAATGCGGAAATCCTAATTCAGAAACTTTGGCTCTCAAAATGCGACTGGGATGACGTAGTACCCATAGAACTCTCAAAAGAATGGAATCATTTTAAAGACCAATTACATGCAATACAACACATTCAGATTCCACGTTGGCTAGGCTATCAGCCTAATTGAACAAAAATGGAGCTCCATGGTTTTTGTGATACATCCAACAATACATACTCTGCAGTCCTATATCTGAAAATTCATTCGGACGAGAGCTCAAGAGTACAAATTTTGACAGCAAAAACCAAGGTTGCTCCCATCAAACCAGTTTCAATTCCATGCTTAGAACTGTGTGGTGCTGTCCTGCTTTCACGACTTATCAAACAAGTCTCTAACAATTTAGAGTTAGAAAAGGTCAAACTGATAGCTTGGACAGACTCCAATATAGTTTTGGCTTGGCTTCGGAAACATCCCTCCACCTGGAAAACGTTCGTGGCCAATCGTATCTCCGAGATTCACGAAAACATTCCGCAAACTGTTTGGAAACATGTGTCGTCCAAAGACAACCCAGCGGACATAGCATCAAGAGGCACTCTGCCAAACATCCTAGCCACAACTTCAATGTGGTGGAATGGCCCCGACTGGATACACCAAGATGAGGAATTCTGGCCGCAACAATTACAGGATATACATACTCAACTAGAGCATAAAAAACCGAAGGTTCTCACTATTACTATCGATAAACAAATGGTTTTACTACACAAATACTCTTCATTCCCAAAAACTATAAGAATAACTGCATATTGTATCATATTTATAAACAGCATGCATAACATACAGTCCACTACTCAATATCTTTCAGCTTCTGAGTTAAAAAGAGCAGAACATTGCATAACTAAACTTCTCCAAAAGATCTCCTTTCCCGCTGAAACCTCCCAGTTACACAAAAATTTCCCCCTTCCTAAAAAGAGTCGAATTTTGTCTCTCAACCCTATACTCGACTCTAATAACATCCTACGAGTTGGAGGTCGTCTCACAGAATTTCAGCTAAGTTACGACCAACAACATCCCATAATTCTCCCCAATAACCATCACATAACCAACATTCTTATAGACCATATACACCATAACACTTTACATGGAGGCACGCAAGTCATATTGAGTACTATCAGAAATCGGTATTGGTTAATAAATGCTCGCAATACAATTAGACATCGTATTCATAAATGTGTTGACTGTTTTCGATTCAATGCGAAACCTAGCTCTCAGTTAATGAGTTCACTGCCCGCAGCAAGGGTCAATATATCTCTACCCTTTCAACATGCTGGGGTAGACTACGCAGGTCCGCTTGATATGAAAACATCAACACTAAGAGGAGCGAAATTAACGAAAGCCTATATTTGTCTGTTTGTTTGCTTGGCCACTAAGGCCATACATATAGAACTTGTCTCTGATATGACTACACCAGCCTTTCTAGCCGCTCTTAAAAGATTTGTTGCACGAAGAGGCCTCTGCTCACACATCTTCTCAGATCAAGGAACAAATTTCGTAGGAGCGAATCGAGTTTTACAATCAAATTTACAAAAGTCCATCAGAACAATTGAGGTCGAATTGGCCAGCCAATTTGCTAATCAACGTATAACTTGGCATTTCAACCCTCCTGCAGCACCACACTTTGGTGGATTATGGGAAGCAGGTGTACAATCCACGAAACGCCATCTATACAAAACCATCAAAAACGCAAAACTCACCTATGAAGAGTTGTACACAATGTTGGTTCAAATTGAGGCATGTTTGAATGCCAGACCTCTCTCTCCTCTGTCCAATGATCCAACAGATTACAATATGCTCACTCCTGGACACTTCCTGACAGGTCGTCATAATCTCACCGTATTAGAACCTCCCAATCTTAATCCTCAACAACATCCTCTCAAGAGATGGCAGCACATCCAATCTCTCTCCCACAATTTTTGGAAACAATGGTTAAGAGATTACTTACACACATTGCACCAACGACATAAATGGCAGACAGAAAAGGAAAACGTACAAATAGGAACACTCGTTCTAATAAAAGACGATCAGGCTCCCATCGGAAAATGGCCATTGGGTAGAATCATTGATATTCACACTGGTCATAATAATCTAGTTAGAGCAGTTACAATTAAAACCCCAAAAAATATTCTCACCCGTCCAATCTCAAAAATTTGTCCTCTTCCCTTCACCAAATCATCCTAATAAATATCAAAAAATCCCCACCAAAGTCTAAGTACTCTCTGGCAGTACAAAAATATCAAAACACCCGTTACATTTAAATATAAACGAGTCCAAAACCCGCCAAAAGTTACTTCAGTTTTTATCAGTGACAAGTGCGGTGTTTTCAAATTCGTTGTTTTTTTTCCTTTTATCCTTTTCATTTTTTAATCATGTCTGCTATGGATGAACTCCTGGAAATTTTCAACTCCGAGTCTTTAGAGTCAGTGGATGTAGACATCACACATACACCTCCAGAGCTCTTGGCATCTTACAAGCCAATCAGGCCCATCAGCCCACTCCCGCCAACACCAAAAAAGGCACACAGGCTCCAGTCGGCAATAGTCAAACCGCCACCACATGAAATTGTTCCAGTGCGGAAATTAGTAAGACCATTTGAGTCAATGCCAGCAGCGCCTAATCTGAAAAGATTACAAGCTAAGCCCAAAGCAAACGACAGCTTCAAATTCAAGCCAAGGCCCAAGGAACGACATCCAGGAATTCGTGTTCAAACACAGCCAAACGTAAGTTTATTTTCTTTTTTCTAAATAAAAATGTTACAATTTTTTGGAGGCGGGAGGATGTTCAGTCCACCGATGTATCTATGTCCCCCAGATGCATTCTCTTGTTGATATTTCCTGAAATACTTAATAAAGAAAGCACAAAGTATCAAATCTAAAGAAAAATCATAAAAGCTTGATACTTATCTAAAAAAACCAATCAAATTCAGCATCCTGGATCATTCGTTTTCATCTAAAGCACACAGCACTCCTGCTGCAAAAGCATCCATAAAAGCCCCTTTGAAGCCACACTTCATCTAAAAACATAAAACATAACTAATAAATAAATAAAACAATAGAAGAAAGCAAAACTTACCTAAAAGTACACATCCTCTTGTCTATGTACTTTTCGTAATGTCATTTACTGACATTACCACAGTCAGCTGTATTCGCCGCAATCAAAAGTTAAGTAAATGCAAAAGCCGTCACTAGGGCAACACCAAGAGGCGAAACAGATATAACTGGATGCGGCGGCTATATAAAGCCGACGAGCCGCAGCAGAAAATCATTCTTGTTTCAGAGCTCATCTGATTCGGAGAATAATCCGAACGACAAGAATATCATTCCCAACCTCCAAAATAGAAGAATAATTCTATATTTCAGAGAATAATCTGAAAGTCCTATTATTTCCAATATTCCGTCCCACACCTAAGCAGAAGATTAATTCTGCCGCAGAGAATAATCTGCAATCTCCTTCCCACACCTAAGCAGAAGAATAATTCTGCCGCAGAGAATAATCTGCAATCTCCTGCCCACACCTAAGCAGAAGAATAATTCTGCCGCAGAGAATAATCTGCTACATCTCCTGCTCATATTTACACAGAAGAATAATTCCGCTGCAGAGAATAATCTGCTGCTCACATTTACGCAGAAGAATAATTCTGCTGCAGAGAATAATCTGTAATCTTCTTCTTGTTTATAGTAGCATTTTGCTGCCCGTGTGCTTAAAAATAGCACTCTTAAATTTATATAGAAATACTGTTCTCATAGACGATTAAGACTTCTTCTTCTTTATTCTAGAACTCATTTCTCATAGATGATTAATTCTTCTTCTTCCTTTCTCTAGAATAAGACGAATTAAAGGAAACGGACTACGGAATCGTCACTTTGAATTTTACTTGAATTTTTAATTTGTTTTGTTTGATTTGAATTTTTTGTTGAATTGTATATTGAATTTTATAGTAGTTTGTAGTAAATGAATTGTGATACAATTATAAGCAGTGAAGTATTAATAAAAATTTTATATTTGAATTATTAAATCGACTGAGTTATAAACCGGCATTTCCTCCCAGGTCCGAGACTAGCTCTCACATGAACAAACATAGTAGAACCAATAACTGATAGAGAGTATTAATTAACGAACGTGAATAATTTTAATAAGGACATTAAAATCCTACAAGCTTCAATTTACCACATCTTTTCAAACCTGAAAGGGAAATATTTGTAATAAATAAAATCTATGAACATACATAGTACAACCAGTAACTGGATAGGAAGGCCAGTTAACATTTTTCCTAGTCCTTTATATAGTAGGGAAGTGGTATCAATTAACCAACGCGATTAATTTTGATAAGGACATTAAAATCTTATAAGATTCAATTTACCACATTTTTCGAATCTGAACGGGGAAATGTTTGAATAAAATGAAAGATATGAACGAACATAGTAGAACCAATAACTGGATAAGAAGGCCAGTTGATACTTTTGAGTAATTCTCCTTACAATATCTTAAGTCTAGTAAATAAATGCCTACAGAACGAACGACCTAGACATAAACTTAGAAAGCTTGACTAACAAAAACAAACAAAACACACTATCCACACCGCTTTATGCTGAAAACCTGTTAGAACCGTACTAAAGTGCCACGGTGGCTAAACTAATACCGCAGCGGTGGATAATGGTGCACCACTTGTTGTACCATGCATCGTCACACATGACTAGGAGAGCCTCCTAGACATGAATGGCACATACCTAGCACCTGCACTTTTTTGCAATGCTTTTTGTGGTCTTTGACGCCTCATCTAAGCATAAAGGTGCTCGAAGCATAAATGAACTAATGATGATTGGTCCTCAATTACAGGACAATTTACTGTCTATACTGTTGAGTTGGAGAAAGCATAAAATTATGTTTACGGCGGACATTTAAAAAATGTACCGTCAGATTAAAATTGATGTTAGAGATCAAGACTACCAACGAATACTCTGGCGAGATTCACCAGATGAATCGATTCGTGAATATAAATTGACAACAGTCACATATGGTACAGCTTCGGCACCATTCCTCGCCATTCGTACACTACAGCAAATAGCCAAAGACGGAAAACGTACATATCCTACAGCTTCAGAAATTATCATGAACGATACATACGTAGACGATGTCGTCTCCACAGGGAGCTCAGTGAATGAAATCATTAACTCCAGCACGCAACTTATTAAACTTTTAAAGGAAGGAGGTTTTAATCTTCGAAAATGGTCAAGCAACAGTATGGATCTTATCAACAAAATTCCAAGAGACCTAAGAGAGAATGCAAAACAGCTTGACTTCGAAAAGGAAAAGACAATAAAAGCACTAGGCGTACATTGTAATCCATCTACTGACAACTTTAAAGTACAAGTTAATATAGACATTAATTCAAGTCCATCAAGTAAACGTGAATTAATGCCAGAAGCTGCAAGAATATTTTACCCTATTGGACCAGTGACGATAAAAATTAAACTATTATAGCTGAAATTTAAGCAGTCATCGACAGCAGTAATTGGTTTCATGTGAAATCTCACGAAAATCCTTCTGACGTAGCATCGAGGGGAATATATCCCTCTTACTTAAGGAATCTTACGCTCTGATGGGGAGGTCCTCAATGGCTCAAAGAAGAAACAATCGCCTTCCCAAGAACGTCCCACAAAACAGTACTAGTCAAGGTCAGTACTGTAACGAACGAAAAGGAACCACAAATAACTCGGCTACTTCTTCGATGCTCTTCCTTGGAAAAACTACAACGCGTACTAGGCAACTGTAATGATTTTATAAACAATGCAAAGGTGACAAAAATTCTGAGAAACACGGAACCATTATCAGTTGATGAAATCAACAAGGCACTAACATACGCAATAAAATTTGTACAAGGCGCTCACTTTCAAGAGGAAATAAGCAAATTATCAAAGGGTCAAGAGCTACATAAGACAAGCAGACTATGTACACTTTCTCCCTTCCTTGACAACGATCAACTACTCCGAGTGGGTGGCCGTTTAGAAAGATCAAACATGCCTTATGACCAAAAACTCCCAATACTAATACCTTACAATAGCGAATTCACGGCACTGATTCACATCATGGTGGAAATTCTCTAACATTAGAAATAATAAGGCAAAAATACTGAACACTGAATGGTCTTAAGGCAGTAAAAGGACATATCCACAAATGCATTAAGTGTCATCGATATAAAGCACAAATGTTTCAACAAATGATGGGTATGCTGCCAACAGCTAGAGTCGTGCCCAGTCCTCCATTAACACACACTGGTGTCGATTACGCCGGAACCTTCGAGATGCTACTAGCAAAAGGTAGAGGCAATAAAACTCATAAAGTCTATATTGCCATATTTAAATGCCTCACTGCAAAAGCGATACATATAGAAGTTATAATAATAATATATTCAAAAAAATTCATGAGTACACAAGATCTACAATCTTATATTCGTACAACTAAATAAGCAGATGTAAAAATTGCGAATGCGCATTAAAATATAAAGCTAAAACTAAATAGAAAATAAAAAGGATAACTATTCAGAGTAGACTAAAAAAACAGAAAGAGAAAAAAAGCTAATAATAAGCATACAAAATTAAATGAAAAACTATATAAAGTAAAGAATAGGTCATGAGAGAGTAAGTAAAATGAAATAAAAATCAAACCAAATTAAATTTAATTTATGCCAACCGAAAGAAGAACTGAGAAGCGATCCTTGAATAACCTCTTGAACATGTGCAGGGAATCAGCGTTTTGAATATTGGTTGGTAAACTATTCCACAATCTAGTAGCCTGAACAAAGTAAGAACATTCATAAGCAGCTGTACGGAAACGAGGCAAGAGAATATTTGCGTTTCTAGCAGAACGTAGATTTTGTATATGTGAAAACAAATAGCTTGGGGTTTTTGATTTTAGCAGATTATATAGAAAAATCAGTAAACTGAATACAAGATATTTGAATATGGAGAAGCCGAGCAAACGATGATTGAAAGGAGAGATGTGGTCAAACCTTCGAAGGCCATAGATAAATCTAATGCAATCATTGAATGCTGCGACGTTAAGTTTACGGGAGCAGGTACTATCCAATTTCGGATATATTACATTTCCAAATGTAAAATGAGGTATTAAAAGAGTTTTCACCAATTTTGACCGTATCTCTCTAGGCAAAAACGAGGTGGTTAGCCACAGTTACCTGAGTCCTCCGTAGGTCTTACCAAGGATTGAGTTAACATGATCGCAGCATTTCAGATATGAATTTATAGTAATACCTAGATTTTTAACAGACTTTACCAAAGACAGAGGAGAATCGTTAAGTAAAATGTCGGGGAATTCAGTAATATTCAGCTTCCTGTTATTGATAATAGGGTAGAGAGAGTTACTTGGATTGATAGTCAGATGGTTGGATTATGCCCATTGATGTATCTTATTTAGGTTACTGTTTACACGAGCAAAGCAATCCTCAATCAAACCAATACGTCTGCTGAAGTAAATCTGCACGACATCAGCATACAAATGAATATTAACGTCCTCCACAGTTTCAGGCAGATCATTTATGAAGATACTGAAAAGCACGGGTCCCAATATTGATCCCTGCGGAACACCACAAGACACAAGTGCAAGGAGGCCTGAGAAAGTATTGTTTACCTTTACTTGTTGATATCTTTCTGAGAAGAAACTTTGAATTAACTGAACAGCCGTAGAGGAGAACCCAAAATGAGTAGATAATTTCTAGAGAAGCATCATATGATTGACGCAGTCGAAAGCCCTGGAAAAGTCTAGAAGGGCCAACATACTGATACAACCGTCATCGAGAACAGCTCGCAAGTCATTAGTAACTTTTAACAAAGCTGAAGTACAGCTGTGCTTTGCCCGGAATCCTGATTGCCATTTAGTCAAAAGTGCATTTTGTTTTAAGAATTTTGACATCTGGGTATACAGTAACCTTTCCAGAACTTTTGAGAGAAAGGACAGAATGCTTATGGAGCGGAAACCACTCATGTCAGTAGGAGAAGATTTTTTCGGTAGAGCCAGCACTGTTGGAATTTTCCATCTATTAGGAAAAATAGAACGAGTCAAACACGAGTTAAACAGAAAAACCAAATGATCAATAATCAAAGGAAGGATAACCTTAAGAAAGCGAGGGTGTATTTCGTCGGGAATTACTGATTCAGAACGTATCGAACGAATAGCACAGATGAGTTCTATTGAGCTAACACACCGGAAAGCGAAAGGCGACGTTGAGATTAATCTATTTGATACGATTGTGTTATCGTTGATATCCTTTGTTCTTACTATTTCCTGTCCTTGCTGTAAAAAGTGACTATTTAAATCATCGGCGTCGAAATCGGAAAAGTTGAAATTTTTCCCTTTACCGCCGCAGCCAAGTTTCCTTAAATTATTCCATATTGTTTTTGGCGTACGACTAGGATTTAGCCTTACCATAAAGTATCTTCTTTTGGCTTTCCTTAACTCGAGAGTAACACGATTTCGTGCCGTTTTATATAGTTTCTTAGTATTTTGTGATTTGAAACGCCGATGAAGCTGATGGAAATACTCCCGTTCTGAAATTAGAGCAGATATGGTAGCAGTAAACCAGGGACATCCACTTGATCTAATCCTCTTGCGAATTAATGGAACGTGCCGGTTATATAAGTAATTGACAAAATCATTTAAAATAGCCACTTGTTGGTTTGCACATGCACATTCGTAGAGTCGCCTCAGTCAAGGTTACTCAAGTCTTCGGAAAAAGCTGAGGTGTGTATACTATTAAAGTCTCTGTATATAATGAAGGAAGGCTCACAGGGTTGAAGGGCTATATCGTAAGTAATGAACAAAATATCATGGTCGAGGAAACTCGACGGACTAAGCTGATTGTGAAAGTTATCACGCTCTAAGTCGGAAGTAAGAAAGAGATCCAACAATGATGGATTAGAGGAGCTCATATAGGTGGGCAAAGAATTAACTTAGTGACTGCAACAATGATTGGAAGTTGATAGAGTTTGCGTTTCGATGAAGAATGTTAACGTTAAAATCACCACCCACGATTACGTGCCGGTAATTTTGAACGCATTTTGACATAACGTCACAGAATTCGGCTGAGTTCTCAATATTGAAACTTTCCGGGGGACAGTATACCGCTGATAACAAACATTTATCCAACCCAGTATTTATTTCCACTGCTAGGAACTCCAGACCCTGCAAGGAGGATGAACCAATTATTTTGGTTTTGTATATATCTTTTATGTAAATAGCTACACCTCCCGCGATACGATTGTTGCGGTCATTACGGAACAAGTTAAAGCCTTAGAGTGATACTAGAGGGCTAGGTACATGCTGGTGCAACCATGACTCACTAACCAAAACTACATCTATATTGGATGCTGCAAAGATCTGATTTAATTCATTAATCTTGTTTCTAATGCTCCTTGCATTTAACAAGCATACGTTAAGACCCACTGTGCGTCCGCAGAAAATATTAAGCATAGTTGTTAGTTTGTCCAGGGCACCAAGGTTATTGATTAAGATTAAAAGAACTCACCCCAGTTACGAGCAACATGCTCAAGAGCTGCAACACAAAAACTAAAAAAAGGAACCAACTAAAAGACCTCATACATAATTCCCTCAGTCCACATAAATATTCCACAAAACATATAAAAAAAGAAAAAAAATACTTCTCATGACGCTTTCTATACGAAGATCTAAAATTAGAGATAGCAATATTATGACTAAAATTAAGAGTAAAAGTTCAAAGAAGCAGAAAGTTAAAGATAAGAAAGAGGGCAATTCCATATTACCTAAATTTTCTACATAAATGATAAGAAATTCAAATATATTAATTAAGTTATATAAAAAAGTAATAAATACATGCGATAAAGATATTCCACATTAAATAGCTCAGCTTGCACCTATCTCAGCAGCATCCGATACAGCAGGAGTACCAGGGCATAGATCACGAAAGTCCGTAATTAATGTAGGCTTTTTACCATCACTGCGCTTGACATAGATTGAACCATTACGGGAATATGTAGCAAATAAAGAACCGTGTTTACGTAAATGCAGAGCCTCACACAGCAGAGATTGATTTCTAGGTGTAAGGCTTTCATGTACATATACAGACCCATCTGACGAAAAGCCTTCTATATCGTTGAGTTTCAAACTACGATTCTTCTTAAAAGCAGAAACAAATAGCCGTTGTTCATTTGTGCTTGAAAATTTTAATAGAATAGGAACCAACGAAATATTTTTGTTTTTTGTTGTTTTGAGATGAGAGGACGTCATGCGAAAAGCATGTACATACGGTGACAAATTATGCCCAATTTTAGCAGAAATGTGCTGGACAATTGATTGTGGGTTTTCATCTTTTGTGCGAGGAATTCCTCTAATAATAACATCCGACAGACGCTGAGTGCGAAGGACGTCATCGGTTTTGTTTAATAATAAAGTGTACGTTTTATGCAGATCAACATATTTACGCTCCAGAGACTCTATCTGTGCCTTTAGAGGGAGAACATCTGTATTTACCGTCTCGGAAATTTTGGACTGAATGTCATTTAATCACTCCTCCAAAGTTTTCGTTAGCCGCATCTCGAAATCCCTAAGTAAGCCTTCCATCTGTTTTGATGTACTGCAGCGCTTCTCGTAAAAGAGCTAACAGACGTATCCCTTTCCTTTTCCTTATTAGATTTGAGCAAGCCCGCGGCCTTATCATTTTGTCTTCCCGCCATTTCTTTCTGAGATAATTTTAGATAGGCACACTTTTACATTAAAAAGAAGGGAACAATGGCACTTGCGTATAGGAGCAATGAGAAAAAAAACAAACGATTAACTAGGCGAAAACTACTGGTCACGGCGCACTGAAAAAACACGTCTACTCTTTGCGACAGTCACTCACTAGTTACTGACCTTACATCCAAGGCATTCATCCCAGCCTTTAAATGATTTACTAGCAGAAGAGGACCAGTAGCACATCTTTACAGTGACAATGCTACAAACTTTGTTGGCGCAAATAGAATATTAAGTGACCTTCATTAATTAAATTCGTTTAAGACTGATTTAAATGCAGCTCTACAGGAAGTCGGAACACAGTGGCATTTCATACCTCCCGCATCCCCCCATTTCGGAGGTCTTTGGGAGGCTGGCATCAAATCTATTAAATATCACATGCGAAGAGTTATTGGAGAAACGAGGCTCACATATGAAGAAATGTGCACGTTAATGGCGCAAATAGAGGCATGTCTCAATTCGCGGCCACTTTGTCCACTGTCAGAAGACCCAGAGAGTCTTGAAGTACTCACTCCTGCTCACTTCATAAGGGGTTCTCCTATTCTGACAGTTCCAGAAAAGGACCTTCTAGAAACAAATCCAAACCCACTAGGTAGATGGGACCGCACAGAAAGAATGAAACAGGAGTTCTGGAAAAAATCGTCCATTGAATATTTAGGAAGGTTACAGCACAGACCCAAGTGGGCTCAGCAGCAAGAAGATTTAATAAAAGGAAATCTAGTGTTGATAAAGGACGAACAAATGCCACCGTCAAAATGGGCACTTGGTCGAATAATAGAGACACATTCTGGAACTGATGGTCGAACTAGATTTGTAACACTACAAACAAAGGGTACTAAAATAAAACGCCCAATAACAAAGCTCTCATTACTCCCAATAATCGATAATAAAATAAGGGAATCAGTTGCTCACATAGAAGATACAGATTTGCTAAATCCAGAAATTATGCCAGAATCAGAGCAAATCAATAAAACCACGCATGTAGTTAACTCCATTACTTTAAAACGATCAGCCGAAGAGGCAATAATGGCAGATAATCCCAAAGAAGGAAGATATGAAAAGGAATCTATAATCAAACCTACATCACGAGGGTACAAGTCAAATAGATTAACATATTTATTCATATTCACGTTCCTATTCTTCATAGCCCTTGGCGAGGAAATCAAAGCCCCGTACCAACTAACAAAATTCAACAATAAGGAAGGAATCTATTTCGAGGACATCTCTGAAGTACAATTATATAGCAGTGAATGGAATCTACTAATATAATATGACTTATCAACATACTGGAGGGAATTAAAAGGAATTACAAAACTAGCAATACGATTAAGCGAACTCTGCGAAGTGAAGAAACACACAAAGGTGGCCAGGGAATTATTCCGTGCCACTATGCTACAATTGAAACATCAAATTCTAGAGTGTGAATACATCAACGATGTTCTCTATCAACAAAATGAGAATACACGAACTCGAAACAAACGAGCCCCTAGTTCGAACCGTAGCAAATAAATTGTTTGGCATACTTGACCAAGATTTTGCAGATAAATATGAAAAGCAAACTGAGAATATCAGGAAACTGTTCCATGACCTCCTGATGAATCAAACATCAATTGCAGAAAACACCATCAATGTCTTGAAGAAAAACCATCAAGCGATTCAGCATCAATTGAACGTTGTCTACACGCAAATCGAAACACTTAGCAAAAGCTTCAATCATTCTCAACAAGGAATAATGGTAACACAAACTTTCACTTCTGCAGCTGTTCTCATTACCTTAAGCATAGTCAACTTTCAACACATCCAAAGAAGCATTTTATCAGTGTTAACGGACAACAGACACGGACGGCTAAGCCCTTTGCTCTTAACTCCAACCCAACTAAACGAGCACCTCAAGATCATACGGGAACACCTACCGGAGAATCTAAAACTATCTGGAAATGGTAGTCAAACCTCATTACTTGCAATTTACAATTCCATGCATGTAATGATGAGAATCACAGAAAAGAAAGTATTATTTGACACACGTCTACCCCTACTGAGGGCAGAATCATATCGGTTATACAAATTAATATCGATACCTATACTTCATCAAAACAAACACGTATACATTCAACCTTCAACGACATATCTGATGATTAATCGACATTGAGATCGCTACAGCCCTATAAGCCAAGAGGAACTACAAACGTGCTTACATCAAGCAAATACTCAACTAATATGTAACCTAAAGCAGCCGATATTTACATTGAAGTCAAATCAAAGTCGCTGCGAACTAGAGTTGTTAACACTTGCTGTAAATCGGTCAATTTTAAAGATAAACGGTTGGGGTTTGGACTAAAATGAATAAAATTAAATAATAAACGGAAATAATGTAGTTTCCAATGCTATTTTTTTCGACGGCATTTGCCGTTTTGACCCTATACATAATAAAAAATAATATATTGGGACAAGATGGTTAAAGCCGTCTTACCGGCAATAGACGTTCTGTCCCGTAATAGGAAAAAAATAACCACACGTTGATATAACGTCATATGCCGTCGCTATAGAATATTTATTTATATAAAATATAATTAATTTTTACTCAAAAATTCATTTATTTTTTATAATTAGAATACATATATATGATTTTTATGAAGTAAAATTATTGCATTTCAATAATATAATAGTAATTCAATAATATAATAAAACAAAACCATAATTATTTTAATTCAAAAACAAAACAATAATTAATTGAATTCAATTGCAAAATATTTAATTATTAAAACCAAAATTAGTTCAAATTTCTTTATGGTATATTTCAAAGCAAGCACCTGGACAAAGAGCAATTTTATCTGGACAATTTTTGCACCTGAACGAAGTTTCTTTGCGTATTTTTGATTTTGAACATTGTTTACATCTTAGGTATGTTGTTTTTCTCTTTTTTCCATCAGGTACCGGTATTTTTTCAATAAAATGGTTATTGTCAGAAACACTTACATTTTCAAGTGAAATATTCTTATTTGGTGCACCTCTAGTTTGACACAATGCTACACAATCTCGTCCATCGTGAATATTATTCGGCAACTGTATCATAGATTGGATAAGTAAATCGCGAAATTCTAAATATTGGATTTTCTTTGTAGTTTTATTGTTATAAATATAATATGAATTCCAAACTGCCAAATCCAGCAAATGAAACTTTAACTTTTTATGCCATCTAATGGTTTTGCGTGGTGATGAATAATAAGAACACATTTGATCATTCCTGTCTATTCCAGACATAAACTTGTTATATTTATTAATTTCTTCAGGTTCAGTTTTAATTTTTCCAAATCTATTCCCTACTTCAACCATTTTTGGATGATTGGCAGTTGTAATGCAAATAACGTCACGTTTATCTTTCCATTTAGAAACATATATTTTCCCTTTGCGACACCAAATATGTTCTCCTTTGGTAAGCTTTTTTTCAATCAAAGATTTAGGATTTAATTTTCTATTAGCTCGTAGCGTACCTGTGCAATGTGTTTTATGTAATAGAAGAGTTTCACATAACTCTACACTATTATAATAATTATCCATAAATAGTTGGTGGCCTTTGTTGAGATACGGCTGCATTAATCGTAAGACTAATGATTGCAACTTTGAATCTTTTGTTGTATCTTTACCCTGGTATACTTCTATATTTACAACATAACCATCACTACTAGTTCATTCAAATAACTTTATGCCATATCTAGCCTTTTTCCCCTTTATATATTGCCGAAAACTGAGCCGACCTCTAAACAAAACTAGTGATTCATCAAGTGAGAGTTCTTCCTGAGGGGCATAAGCTCTTTGAAAGCTTTCTATTAAAAGTTTTAATAAGGGCTTAATCTTTTTAAGCTTACCTTCATCACCAACATTAACATTACAACTGAAGCAACGCAAAAGCTGTTCAAAGCGTCTCCCTGACATTGTAGCTGAAAAAACTGGATGATAATATAAACATTTTTTCGAAAACAAGTACCGTATTCTGGGTACTTTAATTTGACCTTGTAATAAACAAAGGCCTAAAAATTTATACATTTCCTGTATAGTGGTTGACTTAAAAATGGCGAATCTGGAATGTCTAGTCCTAATACCTTGATTTTCACACAGCTTTCTACCATATTCATTGGTACTGTTGACGATTAATTCCATAACTTCTTTACAGAATATAAAATCAAAGACTTCTCTGGGAGTCGAAGTTCCAGATACATCTAGTTTTATACCACAATTCTCTTTGTCGAAATTAAAGTTCGGAATAGGTTTTGTGTCTTGTACCCATTCAATTTCTGGTTCAGCTATGGAATCATCACTTTCTATTTCATTATTGTCCGATTCCATTTCATATTCATCTTCATCATGTCTATCAACTAAATCATTGTCTTCTATGCTAAATTCTTCATCATCATCACTAACAAAATCTTTATCATCATCTCTATCACCTTTTGCGCATTCATAGGAATCGTCAATAACTTCACCATCTGATCCTTCGTCCTGTACATTTTCAGATGGTTTGTACGTAGGATCAGCACCCAATTCAGCTTCATCACTGCATGAATTTGAATCATCATCATCTGTATATTCCACAAAAAGTTTAAAAATTTTTTCTTCATTTTTTTTGTTCCAATCCATTTTTTGCTAAAGAAATAAGTAAATTTTTTTCGAATAAAGTTCTTAAAACTGTTGAAATTCTCTTTTATTATTACCTAATCTAATAATTTTATATAAATTTTAACAAAAATTTAGTACAAATCTACTTTATTATTCACAAAAAAAAAACACCTGCTAAGTTGACACCACTTTTACTAATGAAGCAAATCGTATGAAAACAGAACGGGATATGCAGTCATGCATTTCTGGGAACCTATTTTGCAACTATATGTCATAACGGTTTGTTTTTCACATGAAATCTTAGTGATTAAACATACTTGAAAATAAAATGATTTTTACAGGGACGCTTGAATTAAATTTCAATTCTTTACAATGCATTTTTCGTCTGCATATGCCGTTTTGTCCTAATAGCTGAAAAACTGATCGACGGTATATACCGTCCTGTCCCTATATTTCCTAAATTTATCGACGGCATATGCCGCTTTGTCCGCCAACGTGTTAAGCAACGAACGAATAAGATCATCTTTTTGACATTTGAGAAGTAAGCAACCAGAAAGGGCATGGATCAAACTCAACGCAGCAGGAACCTGGATATATATTATGGATGAAGAGACGCACTTCGACCTAATTTGTGAAGAAACTATGCACTCCATATCTTTGAATGCCAGTGGGATCATTCAACTTCGCCCAATCTGTATGATCAAGCATCCTACACTATATATCAGCTCTACCAACAAACTATCGGGAAACATATACTCATCGCTCATTCCTGATGGGCAATTCATTTCAAACCATCTCAACCTAAGTGCTCGATCACAAGAAGTAGTCCAGCTTCCACATGTGATTAAAGAAGCAAGTAGTATCAACTTAAGCGAATTAGAAAATTCAATAAAACTTCAACAGCAACGCATCTACAATATGCCAAAGCTAACCACCCATGACCTTCATCATTATACAAGCGTATACATCCTATTAGCCATTATGCTCATGCTCTGCGTATACTATTGCTGTCGACGTCACAAAAAACTAAAGCTACAAGGGAAGAAGATTAAACAACCGCAGCCAGCTCCAAGACACCTAACACAGGGGGATAATCAACCAGACCTACCGTCACTCAACCTTGAAGGGGGAGAATGTACAGAATACATATGATGCACATATACATACCTACACAATTCATATTAATCATTCCAAATTAATTCTAAATCATAAAATATTGCTGTATCATAATTTCATTCCCTTTCATTCAATTGACATAATTTCATAAAACTCAGTGTCAGCAATATAACGATCGCACACCTCAGGTGAGTGAACTTATGATGCATACTTTATTTACAATATGTGTCGACATAATTTTCTGTAGCGAGCAATTTTTTGTAATTAACTTTAGTGCTTAAGCAAACAATCATAATGTATATATATATAGATTGATTTTTATAATAAAGTTCAGTTCTTGAGTAAAGACGATATAACACATCGTGAATCTTTTACTTCGAACAATCGCTAAGAAAGCAATATCGAGTGAGTTGAATTGTTATATATGATAAATATCCACACGAAGTATATAGTATGTAGATTATAAAATAGATATATAAATAAATAGTAAACTTGTAACGGAGTTTCGGTGGGATGGCTGCGGATAGCTCGTCGGACCAGGGTTTCTTAAAAATGAAACACCTTCAGTTACAATATAAATAAAAATAATTCTTTATTTAACAAAATAGCCTACCATACACAGCTAACTTAATCTAATTCTATTGATCACCTATACTAGAGACTATGGTAAGGGGAACTTCACACGGCTTACCACAATGTTAATAATTCTAAAGAGACTCGTTTTTACAAATTCCATATATATGCTAGATCTATGTGTCCTATACTGAAAACTAGGTAGTGGTAAGGGGAACTTCACACGACTTGCCACTATGCTATTATTCTGAATTCAACACTATAATAACCTGAGAGGGAGACGGTGACGTATCAAGAAAATATTTGATGAAGGACAGATGGTACGGGGAATGATCACACGGCGTACCAATTAAGTGTTAAGGCGGGATAGTTCACGCTAACCTTAACACAACGGATGAGGACGGATGGTACGCGGAAAAATCACACGATGTACCAAGGAAATGTTAAGGCGGGATGGTTCACGCTAACCTTAACACCACGGATGAGGACGGATGTTTCAGAAAATGCACGGGGATTATTCACACGGCGTGCAAGGGTTTACTAGTGTTGGAATTTCGCGCTTCACTAGTCACCCAGTAAAATGTCTGATCACCTAACTCGTCGAGCTCGCTGACCAGACTGATTTCTGTGGGCAAATGGCGCGCTTTATATAGCCGGGGGTCAGAGATTCTCAGTGGCTGAGTGCCTGATGCTTCTACTGGCGTAAGTATAAAAGAGCTTGCAAGCTCTTTTGAAAAGCTTTTCTTGTACTTGACTAGTACATGTGCTGGCGTGCTGATCATGCAGCCGGTGACTATGGCAGCTTGTTTGCATGCCTCAGTGGCGTGGTTAGTTGGACTTAAGTTCAAGTTTTAACTAAATAACCCAGTGGCGGGCAAAAATAATTGAATTCGGTTTTAAATTTGTAACTTCGTTACAAAATATTACAAGTGGCTGATACTCATTGATCTAAAATTGGCACTTGAGGAATTGGCTGTAAGCTATTAATAATACCCTATCTTCTAATATTTTATTAGAACAATTCTTTATTCCCGTCTAGACGAGTAATAAAGTATTGATGTTAGTAATTTTGATCTCTGTCAAGAGCCCGAGATACCATATGCTTTAAATCAGTCAATACCCGAATTAAAGTTTTATCTTAACTTCAGTCAAAACCCGAAGTAAGAATCCTTATTTCAGTCAAGCCGCGAAATAAAGTGTATGTTAGTAAAAGGATTACCTCAGTCAACGCCCGAAATAATATTCTCTAAGTCAGTCAATGCCCTGCTTACAGTGTTATCTCTACTTCAGTCAAAAACCGAAATAAAGTGTATGCTAGTAAGTGATTACTTTGGACAATGCCCGAAAAAATACCCTTTAAATCAGTCAATTCCCGGCTTACAGTGTTATCTTGACTTCAGTCAAGACCCGAAGTAAGACTCTTTATTTCAGTCAAAAGTCGAAATAAAATGTTAGTCCCTAGTTAACCAACCTATCCCAAGCGATGCCATGTGCAAAAAGAGGTCGAGACAACTCAGCTTGTGGTTTTTATAGCCCTTCCTTGCACACGACACCAATGATGGAGTAACAAAGCGCATGATCACAAGAATTGGCAGTACATCGGTGCACTTACGGTACTGGTGATGCAACTTACATAGCAACGAACAAAAATGCATAGCAACAAGAAACATACGACAACACATGCTGCTGTGATAAATGGAATTTCGGTGCAGCAGCCCATAAAGAAATATAAATTCCCGTTCGATGTTTGTATTGAAAATGCTTTAATTTACGTTTATCTCCTTGATCTGATTGTATATGTGCAATGAGTTGCATATTAAATTACAAACAGATGCTTTTGTTAAACACTGTACCAAATTTGAGAAAATCGCAATTTGCATGATATTTTTGTAATTCCCATTTTTAGAACCAATTTTAAATTGCAAACCTCCTTGATATGTTTTTTAGTAATTGCTTATAACATGAATTGAACTGGTTTATACAGTGGCTATCAAACTTTCAACTGATTTCATGGTAGTTAACTTGCACCGCGTATGCGCTAGCAGTAGCGTATGTTTTGTAAAGCTTCCCACATATGCAAACAAAAACATCCAATCTACCGAAAAGGGGGCAAATATCACATCCTGTGAATTGCGATTCATGAAACATCCACCACCATCACCTAGTTGTCGAACAATGAATGCTAAAAATATCCCCAAGTGGATTCGACTGTATACTCCTAATCAATGGATTTACGCAATGAAGAATAGAACCACCATAATTTAGTCTATGGAACAGATATAATTCAAAAAATTCTGGAAGGTGCCGGAATTTTGAAAATTCAAGTCAACTGCGCCAATTGCACAATGTCTACCCCAGCACACTTCGAGCCTCATTCATGTCAACTTAAATCTCACGAATTTCATGTCATCTGATCAACTGGTGGACCAATCCTACACACCAATTCAATTTCAAAATTATCAAGCCGAATTTACCCAATTAAAGGAAAAGATCACCGAACTAAAGGAGACCCAAAGGTTACCAAAGGACTTGAAATCAACAGATATTCCGCAATTCGCCTTAGGATATGTAGCCATAATTCTGGGAACCATTATTGGTGTCAGCATACTGTACAGATATGTGAAGAAAAGACTCAACCGACAAAAAGTAAATAGACTAACTCCGAGACCGCGTCAATGAACCCGACAGATCTTTACAATCAGCATAAACAAAGACGATGGTTGAACTAATAGGCCAACACTCATCACCGATAGCCGGAGATATATTTTAAGAAATCATGCAATTTTCATAATTAGAAATATTTACGATAGTCAAATATAAGTAATTCACACAAAATAATAAAATTCTGCTGAAACTTTGTTTTTCCATAGATCTAATTACAAGCAGACGATTTTTACCTGCAAAGCTTTTGTTATCGGAGCCGCCCGACTCGCGGTGAGACAATGTCTGCATTTAAAAAAAACAAATGCCTACGCAGGTGAAAATATGTGATCGTACGTAAAAATGTGAATTAAAAATATGAAAATATTATGTAATTTCATGTGTTGCTCCCAACTCTATTTGAGTGTGGGACAATAGCCATCACAACTATGTAATGGCAATATATAAACAAAAATTGAACCCCGAGGGCACTTGGCATTTTTATATCGAGCAGATAACAGTGTCTTCTTCTTCAACGGAGGTCTGACATCCAAATAAACTATATTGTGCAACTTCAGTGTTGTCATTGACTCAAAAAGCAAAAAAAATCCAAGGCGAGCTGTTCAGCCCCGAACATCGTACAAGCGCATGGTATAACCTTTCCATACATAGTGTTTTTTCATAGTTCCAGGAACTATTCTCTACGCATGAAGGTATTTGGTGATCCTACAGGAACCAAGGTACTTGCGTAACATTTTTTGGTGGTTGCATTAAAGAACCAAGCTAGTTGCATAACATTTTTTTGTGGTTCCCTAAAGGAAATAGAAACATTCCATTTAATATAATTCATTTGTTAAGTTCACTCGAATAAAGCAAGCATCATTTCACATAATAGTAACAGTTACAATCATACAACACCCCTACTCAAGACATTATTAAAGACAAGATGAGTCACAACCCAATACATCTGCTTCCACGCAATTAACTACAATTATTCAACAAGAATCCACATTGCCTAGGATTGCATTACTTACATATAATGGAGATTATGATCGATGACGATCATTTCATGATCTTTTTGTATCATTAGTACATAACAATATTAGTCTAACAGATGTGCAAAAATTACATCATTTAAAAACATCTTTAGTTGGTGAAGTCGCGATAGTCTTAAGACACACTCCCAAAACAAATCAGGATTATACACCAGCTTGGAAGGAGCTAAGGGAACGGTAAAACAAAAGAATTTCAGTAAACCATCAACTCAAGGCCTTACTATATCAGCCCAAAAAAAATTTGGAATCAAGTAAGGGAATTAAATCATTAATCAGTACAACGAAGGAATGTCTACAACAACTAAATAGTTTAAAAGTGGACACAAGCTCAAAAACTGCCGTTCATGACTTTTTAGTTATGGGAAGAAGATCAGGGAGCAACTCAATAATTGCCAAAGCTAGCACAATTTATTAAATTTTTGAACATACGCTTAAAAATATTTTAGAATCAATTGCATATGTACTAGTTACTAAGGCACCGCAACCAAAACCACAAAGAAGGCATACAACTTTGACTTGCCACAGTTCAAGAGGAAACAGATGTCCAGCGTGTGATGGAAATCATTTCGTTCAAAGGTGTTCAAAATACAACAAAATTAACACAGAAGCAAGACGAAAGTTCATTAAGATATCGGATATCAATTGTTTTTCAAAGGATCATCTCGTAAATGCATGCATTAGTAAATATCAATGTTTTAAATGTAATAAAAGGCATCACAACACACTGCACGATAACCACGACAAGTAACAATCTAGAACAACATCACAGAAACTTAAGAGGCGCTCGTACGATGAGTCATTCGTACCACAAAAACTCAAACCAATACAAAATCAAACAACTCATAGTGATATCAACCAAGTTGACAATTCTCCTACAAGGGTACAATTATGTTATATATATATACGCGCAGAATCAGTACTCCTACTTGCTTAATTCGTTTTTTCTTTTTTCTGGCGAAATCCAACAGCTCTCTGATTATTCCTTTATTTTCTTCTTATTTTTTTTTTTATTATTTTTTTTATTTTTTCACTAACAAGAAACTTCTCGGTTAATACTAATTTTTTTATTGAACATCTGTTACTATTATTTCGCGAACAATAAGCTTTTCGATTAATTCTAAATTTTTTTTTAATTTATTGTATTCTCAAAACTTTTTTCACTAACAAGAAACTTCTCGGTTAATACTATTTTTTTTTATTGAACATTTGTTACTATTATTTCGCGAACAATAAGCTTTTCGATTAATTCTAATTTTTTTTTTTTAATTTATCGTATTCTCAAAACTGTCGAGCCAACCATGCCAAACCGTCCGTATCCCATGTCGTTTTTTTTTAATTCTTTTTAAATTCACTTCTAAAACTCTTTTCCGAAAACGCCGTACTTCGTTTTTTAAAACTCGACTACCGCGATCAAGAGCCTTCGTTCAGGGTAGAAAATGCATAGTTGCATTTTCACCCTGAGAAAATTTTCATTTATTCTGGACTTGATTAAACAAGTCCAGAATATTTTTCGTTGGACGGAGGCTTGAAATTTGATTCTTTTATAAACATCAGCCACCGTCACGATGATTAGAATTGCCGTATACGCGATACAATGTATTTTCGCGGCGTGCTCTTCTTATCGCGAAAGCGTTTTTGTGATATGTATATACGTTCGTACATACATATTGCAATTTCCACGACAAATTGTACTGAAGTACGATTTGTCTTTTATTTTATTTTTCAAATTAAATATTTCTACTGGCAAATTTTGCTGAAGGCAAAATTTGCCATGGGAATAATTTTGTTTCAACTCTATGGAATGTGAAGAAAATTGCTGACGCAATTTTCTTCACTGATTGAATAGATAAGCTAACCATGTTTTAGGCATGGTTAGCTTATATGAAAATTTATAATTTGGAATTATAATTTGGATTTTCTTTTCAGGCCTATTTTAGATATATAACAACCCTTCCCCCTGAGAAAAAGAGAATTATTCTTTGAAGAGGAATAATTCTCAGGGGAAGTTGTTGTTGGCACAAATTGGGTCTGATTTCCTTATCAAGGTATCAGATTACTTTTTGTTACTTTGCTGCTTCGATAATCGTGAGAGCTTGGGTAGAAGATTTGTTGGTCAGGGATCACTTGAGTTTTAGTACTTGTGTCTGCTAGCTGCTAGTGGTCGAATTTCCGTGTTAGTCCTGAATATTTTTTTTCAATTTCGCCACTATGCTGTTGACGATGAGGTTGAACAACATTCCCCAACACTCACCACCGGGTCTTACCTCTGTGGCTTCTTCAATTTACGTGCGGGTAACGGGGCCCAATCCGGTTGGTCTTGCTAAGACGCGGGGAGCGCCCATTCACCATGTGGGGCGAGGATACCGTGGCCGGGCGCACCTATAAAGTTTATTTACCTTTATACCCGCACCAGGGGCACGCGTGGATTGTCAAAGGTAAATACTTGATCTAAGAGTATTTGTGATTTGTTATATTTTTATCTCTCCCTCCGTTTTTTTCAGGAGGTGCCCTTAACATCATGGGGCGGCATGGATTATGCGCATGTTGCCCACCCCCGTTTTTGATCCTGTGCTCACCTCCATCATCCAGCCGTTGATGGCCACCCCTCCCCTGTTCGAATTCGGTGATGTTTCCGAAGATGACTGGGACCGGGAATGCAGCCGGGACAACATCTAATTTTTATTTTTTGAATTCGATTTTTAACTTTAACTTAGCTTTTTTGTAACTTTCCTATCTTCCTTCTTTTTCAACAACAAAACAAAAAAAAATAAAGAAAATTACTTTCTCCCCCATTTGAATTGTTCTAAATTCTTTCCCTTTTTATACTCTTACGGGTGGACTAAAGGAAGACAAGAAACAGACAAGGGTGGTTTCTAACCTTTTAACTTATTTTGGTGGTTTTACCTCTTTTTTTTTGTGTGATAGGCTTGGCTTGATTGGTTCGGTCGGCGCGGTTATTTTCTATAAAATTTTCTCTTATTATCCTAAGAGACACTTTTTTTTGTTAGGATTCTCTTACTTCTTATTTTTCTAAATTTTGATTTGATTTTAGATTTGCTTTTTTTTTCTTAGTGTAAGTTTAATTTTACACACTTTAAAATATTTTTTATTTTGTTATTTGTAGCCTTTCTTTTGCTTTTATTATTTCAAATGCAATGTTATCTATAGTTTTTTGTTATTTTATCTTTTCTAGTTTTATATATTATATTTAATTCTAGGGCATTCTATTTTAATTTATTTATACTTCTAGCTTTATTTTATTTATTTTATCCATAATTAAGTCTAATGTATTTTAATTTTTTGCCGCTCTATCTATTTTTATATATATTTATCTCTCCTATGTTGTTTATTTTATTTATATATTACTAATGTATACTATATTGATACATTTTATGTTGTTCTTTTTGTTTTTAATTACCAGTTTTCTATGTATTTAATGTACATGTTTTACCAGGTCTACCTTTTATGTCCTTAATTAGGTTGATTGGTTGTCCATATTGACAGTGTCCGTGTTCCATTTTTTTTCTTTCTTTTAAACGATTTGGACTGATTTTGTTTTGGGGAGGCTTCTGGCTCGCCTTAAACTGGGTTGGGGAGCAGGAGTTCGCTCTTCTAAAGGAATTCCCTCTGATGAAATTTCGGGGTTACTTTGTGGTTGATTTCTCTGTTGTGTCATCTTGGTGACAACAGGGTTAAGATATTTTACTCCCACAGCGATCATTATGGCAAGAACTAGTAGGCTCGTAAATGATAGAGAAGTTGTGGACAGGATATGGGATTGTCTGCTTGATACCTTGTTACTATACTGGTCTAACTTGTGCTGGATATCTTCCAGCGAATGTGTGCCAGTATAGATTGATTTATTGATATCGTCCCCTGTTATGATTTCGGTTTGTACACTTTGGTTTTGAGACTTGGGTAAAATTTCGGCTAGATTCAGGTTGAGTAATGAATAATTCAGCGCAGGAAATCGTTTAGGCTGAGTAATTTTGAGTGGGTGTTTATTTTCACCTTCGTACCTTACCACCTTTTCCCCTATTTGCACCTGACATGGTTGCGTTATCTCTAGTATCCCCTGCCCCTCTAATTTTGAGATGGCAAAGTGATCTCGACATGTTATATGTAGTACCGTGGAGGTAATAAACGAAAATAGCCACGCATTGGGCTTGTTTAACTTTATCAACATATCTTTTTGGGGAAATTGTACTCTAGACCTACACTTGGGAACTTCATTTAAAGGATTGTACAACACTTTCACTATACATTCATCTGAGGTTGTTGCCTTAATTATGGGGGTATTTAGTCGACCTATATATGTATTTTCCTCCAGGCTATGAGTGACTTTCTTGAAGCTTTTCATATCCTCGCCTTTTAATAAGAGGAATTCCTGTGTGCGAGCGCTATTTGCCACACAAGAGTATCCAGGGTCAGGGATTATTGAATAATTTGCTGGTTGTGGTACTGGGAAGCATCGGACTTGCCGTAGCCTCATTTTGGGGGAATCAAAAATTGGGAGAGTTATTCTCACCACCAATTTGTTCTGCATAAGGCGTGGCTGGGCTCCTGCTGATTGGTACAGAATCGATAGACAATTTTGGTCGTTTAGACATTTCGAAGTTGATTTTCGATATAAATCCAGCAGATTTTTGGGAGACACGAGGAGTGGGTGAATATGGTTGCCTTTAGTGGCTATTATAATGTCACGGAGGGCTTGTTGACGGTATTCGACTTCGATGATTTGGAGCAATAAGCTTGATATAATCTCTTGTCTTAGTTGCCTCCTGTTTAGGTCCTCGGTCACAGTATGCAGATCGTTAATCTGGTGTGCTATGTTTTGCTGACGATCCATTAATATAACCAATGGTTTTTGAATCTGTTCCAAGGTAGTTTTAACCACACTTATTTGTTGTTTGTCTAGCTCAGCTAGGGCTTGTGTGTTCGATTCAATTTCATCTAAGCGGCTGTATATCTCCTTCTCGTTGTTACTATCCATGGTACCAAATAAATAGTGCATAGCATTGCCTATTCCGTCGAATAGTGATCTGGCCTTACGCCTTCCTGGAACTAATTCCTTAATGGTTCTCGTGCGATTTTGTACGCTATCTATTATAGCGCGTATGTGTAGTTGGTGCACGTTGCACAGGTCTTCTTTGTCCGTGATATTTATGCAGAGTTTATGCACCAAATATTCTGCATGTTCCGTTAGTTTTATCTGCGTGTCTAACTCATCCAAGTCTATCTCCGTGAGAACATTCCAAGTGTTATGATACACCATGAGGCTTCCTAGATCCTCGAAAAATATGCCCGAGCTATTTAGCTTGGTTATAGCATAGGGTTTGTCGGCGATTTCTCCTGTCGCGTACTGGATGAGGATGGTAATTGCAATAATTTGTAGCGCCATTTCTGTGGACAATTCGGAGGATGAAAATAATCCTTTAAGTATGACTTTACTTATTTCGTGCCGTTATTAGACCAGGCAGTTGAGTGGCTCCACCGCAAGTGTTCCAGAGAGCCGTTAAAATGGGATTAATTTGAAACAAACAGAGTAGGAATTTGAGTCAACCTGGTTCTGTGACAACATGTTTATTTCATGCGAAGTATGGTTTTAGATGGTTGTTATGTACCGTTACAATACGCTTACCAATTTTTATTGTGGTGTTCACTCCACTTGGCATAGCAGTTACCTGATAAGGTCCTACCCAGCTTTGGGAAAGCTTATGTTTCCTGCTTTCGTTTTTAATGAGGGGCTTATCTCCTATGTGAAAAGTTAGGGGTCGTACTGTCTTATCATAGTATCCCTTTGAGCGTTGTTTACTGGCTAATTAATTCTTTCTTGCCGTGGCGTATGATTTTTGGAGCTTATACTTTAGTATATGATAATAGCTCTCGTGATTGTAAACTGGTTCGGGATCCCGTTTTAAATTTGATGGGACATCCGCTGTGAAGCCGTAAAGGCAGTCCATTGGAGTAAGTTTAGTACCCTCGTGTACACTATTATTATACACGAATGCAGCGGTTCGTAGGAATTGGTCCCATGTTTTGGGATTTTCATCTACGATTGTTCGCAGGTATTCAATCAGCGGTCTGTGGGCACGCTCTAGTGCTCCGTTAAACTGTGGGTGGTATGCCGAAGTCTGTAACTTCTTTACCTTTAGAAGCTTACATACTCTTTTGAATAATTCACTCAGGAAATTTGTTCCCTGATCGGTGAGTATTCTTTTGGGTATGCGATAGCGCGTGACGATTTCATCAAAAAAACCTTGCGCTACTGTGACGGCTTCTGCATTAGGTATTGCATACCAGTCGACAAATTTTGTTAAATTATCTTGCAAGGTCAAGATATATTTGTTTCCTGACGTGGTCTCTTCTAATGGACCTACAATATCGAGGTAAACTTTGTCGAACTGTTTTTCTGCGATGTCCGTGATAACCATTGGCATTTTATATTGTGGAGAAGCTTTCATCGTCTGGCACTTTGGGAATTTTTTTTATGTATTTCTTGATGTCGCTAAGCACGTGTCTCCACCAATACTTGCGTCTTATGCGTTTATAAGCTTTTATGACACCTTGATAGCCACCAAATGGAGAATCGTGATAATATTTTAAGATTGTTCGGATTTCCGTAGGGCTCGTGATAATTTCGGGTGTCTTGCCAGTACTTACTTTTTGCTCAAGCGATGCTGGGTTTAGTTTTTCCGCCTCCGTGTGTTGAAATTCGTTTTGGTCCGGTTTCGTGTGCTCTTCTGTCTCCACACTGACTGGAGCTATTTACTGTCTCCTGAGCTTTTTGCTTCTGAGCTCGAGTCACGACGAAACAATGAGCGGATTTCTTTTTCTTTTTATTATTTGTGGAATCGTCTTCCTCCACATCTGAGTCCATCGTGTGGTGGACTAGGGCTTCTACCGTTAAGGTATTGCCTAAACTGTCTTCTTTTAATGCTTGAGGGATGCGACTTAGTGCATGGGCATTAGTGTTGTACTTCCCTGGTTTATATTCGATGTTGTAATCGAATTCAGATAACTTGTGGTGAAATCTCACCAAACGGGAAGTAGGGTCTTTCACATTGAAGACACCTTTGAGAGGTTTATGGTCAGTATAGACCGTGAATTTCCGGCCTTGGAGATAGCACCTGAAATCTTGGTAGCCCAGACAATAGCCAATAACTCTTTCTCTATAGTAGAGTAATTTCTTTCGGCTTTGTTTAATGTGCGGCTAGCATAGGCAATGGGCTGGTCCTTTCCGACTTCTCCTTGAGAAAGAACAGCTCCTAGAGCCTCGTTACTTGCGTCTGTAGTGAGATTAAAAGATTTCGAAAAATCGGGGTAAGTTAAAAGTGGTGGAGAAATTAAAGCTTTTTTTATGCTTTGAAATGCTTCTTGGCATTTCTCTGCCCAAGTGAGTTTTACATCCTTTCGGAGTAAATTTGTGATTGGACGTACAATTTTGGAGAAGTCTGGAATGAATTTCCTGTAGTAATTGGCAAGTCCTAAAACTGACTGAACTTGCCTTACTGTTCTTGGAACAGGAAATGTTTGGACGCAGGCCGTCTTACTTGGGTCTGGTAGGGCTCCTTCGCTAGAACATTTATGTCCTAGGTAAACAACATTTCTTCGTAGAAACTGGCACTTTTCTGGCTGCAGTTTCAAGTTGTTGTCTCTCAACTTATCGAAGACTTTCCTCAACTTTTCGTTGTGGTCATTTAAATTTTTACCATAGATGACAATGTCATCTAGGTAGACAAAACATTCGAGGCCTTCTAGGCCGCTTAGTACGAAATTCATTAGGCGTTGAAATGTGGCGGGGGCTCCTTTAGCCCGAATGGCATTCGCTTGAACTCGTAGTGCCCATAACTTGTGCTGAAAGCAGTCTTATGTCGATCTTTTTTGTCGACAAGGACTTGGTGATAGCCGTTGGCCAAATCGAGTGTGGTGAAATACCTTGCGTGACCTAGTTGGTCGAGAATATCCTCGATTCGGGGTAGCGGGAATGCATCTCCAATTGTCTTTTCGTTTAATTTACGAAAATCGACAACGACGCGCCACCTTTTTTCACCGTCAGGTCCCGCTTTCTTGGGGACAACTAGTAGAGGTGAATTCCAAGGGCTTTTACTAGACTGGACTATCCCGCTGTCTAGCATTTCTTTTAGCTGCTCGTTAATGACTTTCCGCTGTGTTTCAGGTAAGCGGTACATTTTTTGATTGATTGGTGCTTGATCTTGCACCAATGCAATATTATGCGTTATCGCATTTGTATAGGTGAGTTTGTCACCTTTGAGGAAGAAGATATCGTTATACTCTTCGCAGAGTTCTGATATCGAAATTTTTTCTTCCGCGGTTAAATTAGGGTCTAGGCTGAGTTCTTGCTCTAGCCTAGAAATACGCGGGTATTGTTTTGGGTCGTCCGGAGTCTCATTATCCGGGTATAGATATCGTACATGTTGTAAAATTACCGTTTTGTCGGCTGAACCTTGGTTTGACTTACTCTTCCTTTTAGGTTTTTGACCTGTAAATAGGTGAGGCTTCTGTGATTCCTTTCGAGGCTTTATTTCGTTGTTCTTAGCATATTGCAGGGTATTGGCTTCCTGCTTTGTTGACGGCTGAGTTTGGTACACCTGTGTGGTCTTTGCCTTAGGTTGTGTGATATACTCATGCGCGTCAATGCTACTGCTTTTTGACCATGCAGAATGTTTTGTATTGTGTGACGTTGGAGTAATATGCACCTTTAATATAGGCTTTAGCGACTCGCTACCGTTCTTATATGGCCGTTGTTTGTTTAAGAGTGATTTATGCCTCGGGATTTTGGACAGAAGAGTTATATGCACCTTTTTGGCAGGCTCAGTTCCGTCTCTTGTAGTGTTTGATATTGCCTCTAAATTTGGTCGTGGAATATGTGTTCTTTTGTGGTCTTTTGTGTGCGTTAATGGGACTATGGTGTAGTCGTTTATGGGAAATAGCTGTAACTTTAAGCTACGTATGACTACTTGATTACTGTTAGCGTTGAGAATACTAACCAGCACTAATTCTTCTCCAGATGACAGCAAACTGTTTCCCAAGAAGACTCCATCGCTTATCTCTTGTGATAAACAGAGCATTTCTTCTTGAGTTTGTAACGGGACTGGGGCAACAATTTGAGAGCGCGCAGGTATGCAGATTGGTTCCTTAAAGGTAACCAGTTGCTGCCTGATTTCATCGGTCTCTTGTTCGCCCAGACAGCCTTTTTCACATTCCTTGGGCTTTTTGGAGCTTGGCCGCCAGCTTTTCTCGTTTGAGAAGCCTTGAAGACACTGCATGTGGATAGTTCAGCCTGTTTAAGCTCTACCTCTTCTGCTAGTGTTCTTACTTCGACTGCTTTTTCAGAATGTAGCTTGTCCTTTTCAAACACTAATGGCAAAGCAAATTCGTCTGGATTAGTTTACCGTGCGAGGAAACCTTAGTGCCTTATTAGGACCCTCAACGGTACAGTTTTTTGCTAGGAAATCATTTCCTAGAAGTCCATCATCGGAAAGACCAGGCAAGTTCTTTACGACTTGAAACTTGCAGGAAATTTTGTTTTTGAAAACGAAGTTTCCCTAGCAATTTCCCAGCGTCTGTCCGGTAACAAATGGGGTCTGAAGTGTACATGCCTCATTGTGGTTAATTTCTTTGAGATCTTTTGATGACCTTTTCTTTATTATACTAAGCTCAGCGCCTGTGTCTACTACTAGTTTAGTTTGGCCGTTCAGGCCTATGTCTAAGGGAAGTTTTACTGTAGCGACACTGGAATCGGGCTGCTGAGGGGACCCTATTTTATTAGATGGGAGATTTATAGTCGAGCCGGGGAGTTTTGGGTCGGCTGTACGTCGTTTCCCTGACTCCGAGCTTCCCATTTACGTTTTTGTGGACAGTTATTTACTGCATGTCCAGAACGACCACAAAATTCGCACTTTTTACGCACGTTATAGACTCTTGAGTTGTTATTCGGGTGGTGTGGCTCTCTAGGACGTTGGTTTGGTGGTCCACTATTATTGTGTGGTCTCTGGAAACTATTATTGTTTTTTCTGCAGTCGCGCACGTCATGGTTATACATTTTACAGTTCACACAATAAGGCGTATTTTTCCTTTTGAGGCAATCAGCATATATGTGGCCTCTTAGATTACAAAAACTACAACTAATTTTATTTAAATAATTATTTTTATTTGGTACATTATAATTTTTATTAGGATATCTTGGCTCCTGTTTGATGTATGCTGTGCCGGCCTGTGTGAACTGTGACGTTGGTATGTGACTGCTTGGGTTAATGGGCATATTGTTTTGCCGGGGAACCTGTGAGTAGGATATGATGCCAGGATTATATACGCTTTGATTTACTAGGGTACTACTTTGAGTTAATGGTGCGTTATTTGGTACACTGGTACTGGCAGAATTTGGCAATGTATTCTGCATCATATTTGTTTGGAATTGTCCTGGAGGTTGCAGGAATAGAGCACTTTGCTGGAGACGCTCCATGTCAAGTGCTCTTTGTACGAGGTCATCCACCGTGCCGTCTGTCATGGTCAGAAGGTATTGGCACATATACGGGTTATTGACTCCTGTTTTTAGTGCGTTTTTTGCGAAGTCTTCTAGCTGTGTTTTCACAGCGGGGGCTGCTGTAGCGCCATATTTGGACTCTGCTGCTTCATTACAGAGTGCCAGCATTTGTTTTACTCGTGCCGTGAAGGCTGTGAGATTTTCCAAAGGGTACTGCCTGGTAGTGATTAATTTATTTACCAGTTCCTGGTAAGTTTCTATAGGTAGGTACGTGCGATTTAACCGTTCTTCTACTTCTTTGAAAGTTGTTGGCATATTTGAGGCAAAAAGCTGATAAGCTTCGCCTCGAAGTCTGGTGGGGAAGATTTGCAAAAATGCTGATAGCTCCTCCACCGAAATGCACTGGATTACCTGCCTGCAGCATCCTAGGAAAGTTTGGAGCTCAAGGCTCAATTTTGGGTGCTGCTCTCCCGAGAATAGGGGATCGAGTTAGCTTGGCGATTTTCGCGTAATCTGCCATGTTTATATTGGGGATTCTGAAGCTAAAGTTTGACACTTGTGGGGAGCTAGTTTCTTCTATGCTGGTTTCCAAAAGGGAGTCGCCAGCCAATTCAATAGGATTTCAATCACGGTGGAATCACTGACACTGTCCTCAATGGCACCTTCTCTTAATTCTACACTATTATTTGTAATTTCTGTTTCGAGAGAGTGCGAGAGTTCCCCAAACTGCTTTAAGCTTTCTTTAAATTTTTCCGTACTTTCTTTGAATTGCGGGATTTGCTCAAGCCGCCGTTCACGGGATTTTTTGAGCTGTTTATAGATAGAATCGCACTGTATAACAGAAAGTTCGGAGGAGTCTCGCACTTTCCCCTCTAGATATTTTAAATAATTTTCTAAATTTAAATTAGAAGGTCTTACTTGTTGGGGCCCTGTAAGGATTGTCCCACTCCTGAGTGTTACTTCTGGTGCTGTTGAATTTTTTGGGGGTGTTTGATTAGCACCCTCTGTTGCAGATGTTGCTCCCTCGTTGCCTCCTTCGTACCGGGACGGATCTTCCTGTGCGTCGCCCGGTGAGGAAGATTGTTGTGGAGTTGGTGGAATTGGTGAGATTTCCGGCGGCGTCTCCTGGTGGGAGCTTCCCTCGCTCTTGGACCACCGTATGTAAAATTTGCAGCTAGGGGGGCTGGTGGGAGCTTCCCTCGCTCATGGACCACCGTATGTAAAATTTGCAGCAAGGGGGGGCTACTGCCGTCTTAATTCGCTTGGTTCAAATTGAGTGGGGGGCTTATTGCCTTCTTCGAGGTCCCTCTCAATTCAGGATCGCTGGTTTTTGTTATTGAAGTTCTTTTGCTGCCGGGGGGGGGGGGGGCCATGGCCCTCTTAAATTCCCCTGGATAAAAGCTGAAAGGGGTCGCGTTGCCTATTTCGAAGTCCCTTTCAGCTCCGGATCGCAGATTGTCGGTTGAGGATTCTTCCTTCAAGTTTCGCGTTGGAATTTTCGGCTATGGACGTCTTATGTTCCTGGGCTGGGATGAAGCCCGCTATTGCCCACGTTGGCACTTTGTGCTTTGATGAGGGGGTGGCTGCGTGTTTTTCAAACAGAGGCAGTTAAAGCTGTCCGACCCCGAGTTGGGAGCCGACAAGATCGAAATACTCCTGAAGCCAGACTCAACTTCAGGCGGAGGGTAGGGTGTCTTGCCCAGTATTCGATCTCGTCCTAAACTCCTTATGATTCGTAGGATAGAGGGTTTTCGAGCGCTTATACTTTTGTTTATTTAAAGTAGGCTTCCTCTATCCTACCGGCTGCGCCAATTCTTATATATATATATATATTCGCAGAATCAGTACTCCTACATGCTTAATTCGTTTTTTTCTTTTTTCTGGCGAAATCCAACAGCTCCCTGATTATTCCTTTATTTTCTTCTTATTTTTTTTTAATATTTTTTTTATTTTTTCACTAACAAGAAACTTCTCGGTTAATACTAATTTTTTTATTGAACATCTGTTGCTATTATTTCGCGAACAATATGCTTTTCGATTAATTCTAATTTTTTTTTTAATTTATCGTATTCTCAAAACTTTTTTCACTAACAAGAAACTTCTCGGTTAATACTAATTTTTTTTATTGAACATCTGTTACTATTATTTCGCGAGCAATAAGCTTTTCGATTAATTCTAATTTTTTTTTTTAATTTATCGTATTCTCAAAACCGTCGAGCCAACGATGCCAAACCGACCGTATCCCAGGTCGTTTTTTTTTAATTCTTTTTAAATTCACTTCTAAAACTCTTTTCCGAAAACGCCGTACTTCGTTTTTTAAAACTCGACTACCGCGTAGAAAACTTAAAATTCAACTCGGCTCTTGATCGCTTTTGTCGCGATCAAGAGCCTTCGTTCAGGGTAGAAAATGCATAGTTGCATTTTCACCCTGAGAAAATTTTCATTTATTCTGGACTTGATTAAACAAGTCCAGAATATTTTTCGTTGGACGGAGGCTTGAACTTTGATGCTTTTATAAACATCAGCCACAGTCACGATGATTAGAATTGCCGTATACGCGATACAATGTATTTTCGCGGGGCGCTCTTCTTATCGCGAAAGCGTTTTTGTGATATGTATGTACGTTCGTACATACATATTGCACTTTCCACGACAAATCGTTCTGAAGGTACGATTTGTCTTTTATTTTATTTTTCAAATTAAATATTTCTACTGGCAAATTTTGCTGAAGGCAAAGTTTGCCATGGGAATAATTTTATTTCAACTCTATGGAATGTGAAGAAAATTGCTGACGCAATTTTCTTCACTGATTGAATAGATAAGCTAACCATGTTTTATGCATGGTTAGCTTATATGAAAATTTATAATTTGGAATTATAATTTGGATTTTCTTTTTTTGGCCTATTTTAGATATATAAAAATTAGCCGACTGTGCTAATGGGTTAAACACTAACCAAACTTTCGTAGCCAGGGAAGATCATTATGCAATACTATCCACAGCATTAGTAATGGCAAAACGTAGGTTTGGTGAACCTACACTTCTGCGCTGCCTTATAGACAGTGGGTCTCAATCCTCATTTATAACGGAGGAAGCCTGCAAGAAATTAGGTGCTACTCACACTTCAACGTCAGTGGCAATAACGGGCTTAAATACTAGTCCTTCTGCTACAGCACATCAGCAAACAACGCTACAAGGTACAGACAGCGCCCCAGAAGACAACGCAGCACAATCAAGTAGCCAGGAGCACCAGAATCCAGATCCATCGCAGGAAACAACAGGAGTTCGTCTACGAAGTGGTACCATTTTAACTGGTCCCCCAGTTGTATCTAAAGTAAGTCTAGAAATTTTTTTAGATAAGATATACATCTCGCAAGTTGTTATATACCTAGAGTAAAAGAATTTTCATATAAAAAAGAAATAGAATTTTTCGTATAAACTTGAAAAGGGCAGAACATAAAAATTATATTCATTAATTTTTCACATAAGCTAATCATGCTTAAAACATGGTTAGCTTATCACTGAAATGGGTGAAGAAAATTGCATCAGCAATTTTCCTCACATACCGTACATTTTATTCCCACAAAACGACTTGGGAAAAACAAAAGTTTCAGTTTACAACCCAAGTCGTTTTAACAGAAACAACTATCACTCCAAACAATTTAATTAAAAAGTAAATCAAAAAGCAAATCGTACCTTCAGTACGATTTGCCGCGAAATATTCAATATGTATGTACATACGTACATACATATTACGATAAAAGCTTTCACGATAAGAAATGCGCGCCGCATAAATGCATTGTATATATATGCGCGCCGCGATTTCAAACGACGGTACGGTGGCTGATGTTTTGAAAAGTGTAAGATTACATTTTTGAAGCCATCGTCCAACGCGAATAATTCTGGACAAGATTGAACAAATCCGGAATTAATAGTAAAATTTTCTCAGGGTAAGAAAATGCAATTAAGCATTTTCTACCCTTAACCACGGCTCTTGATCACGATGAAGGTGATCAAGAGTTGAGTTGATTTGAAAACGTAAAAGCGGCGTGGTCTCAGCGGGCGGTCTCGGTCTTTTGGTGAAGAAAAGTTTCGTTTAATAAAGGAAAGAATGGTGTTGTAAAATGTCCTTGATAAAGTAAAAGTTATGTTTAGAGAAATATTTTTGTAGAATAGGAAAAAAGCTGATACCCTAAATTTTTTGGGAAATAACCGCAGAAATTGTTCTTGAAAAGTTACTAGTGAATAAAAAAAAAAGTGGAAAAGAAAAACCGTCCAAGTGCAGTGTTTCATTTTAACAAAAAACAAAATAATAAAAACACCAAAATAATGAATAAGAGCTTGAAAATCGGAAAGCGAAAACTGTGAATACCCCCGACAACTGTAAGTAGTGTATATAAATATACAGGGTGTTCGGTATATGTATTTAATGCTTTAAGGGGATGAAAGTAGAGGTCATTTAGGTCAGAAAAGTCTAGATACTTTTATATCGAACTCCGCTTGGTTTTCCCGTAAATCTATAATATCCATTTTCGAGATTTTGCATACCTTTTCAGAGTAATTTCGTTATAAGTTCTATTGTAATTAATGGATTGTGACGTTTACACCTTTGTTTAAAAGAACACATATTGGCCTTTCCAAGAATGCATAACTAGTTATAATTGTGCCTTCAGTTATTTAAAAAAACAACAGTTTTCTCTAGAATTTTTTATTTCACCAAAATTTTTGTCGCGCTTCAGTGTACATTTATTCGAAATATCACCTTTGCACGAAGTTGGCAAAACTATGAAAAAATTTGCGCATTATGTCCCCTATCCAAAATGACCTCCCTGAGTGCTATCAACAATAACAATCAAAAGTTATAAGCAAACATTTGGAAGATGTGCCCATCGAGGTAATCTTCAGTTTTTTCGTAGCATTCGATCTCCTCCTACAGTTTTTAACCTATGACAACCGTTTATATGTCATTGTACGGGAATCTGAGCTGGCTATTAGATAGGGTACTTTTCGATTTCGAATTTCGAAAAGGGAGGGGGGTAATTTCGAAAAAACACTTTTTTACCAAACTTGATATTTACGTAGATTTCGTTATTCCGCATCTTCATGTCTGCGAGAGGGGCATGCCCTGGGAGGGGCGGGAGTTCAATGTCTCAACTTTAAGTGGCTATATTTTCTCAACCAAGCATTGTTCTAGCAAGTAAGTCTAAATTCATAAATGGAAAAGACATTTTTGGTAGTTTTTATTCAAACATAGCAAACATTAAAGAAGATAGCATAGTTCTAAATGAACAAATACAGGAAGGAATTTTCATAGCAAATTCTATAATCCCTGCCAAAAGCATCGCGCACATGAAATTTCTGAACACATTAGATAGAGAAATAACATTATATAATTTTGAACCAAAATTAAAACCACTCCAAAATTATCGTATATTAAAATCTAATCTCAAGCATAAAAACAAAGAAAGATTCAGTAATCTTCTCAAAGAATTAAGTATAGAGAATTTCGATCAATATGCAACCAATTCCATACTTAACATCTGCAAAGACTTCTCAGATATTTTTTATTTACCTGGCGATAAATTAACAGTATATAAATTTTACAGTCAAAAAATATCCACAATAGACAAAAATCCAGTTTACATCAAAAATTATAGACTGCCTCAAACCCAAATAGAAGAGATAAACAGTCAAGTTGAAAAACTTCTAAACGAAGACATAATAGAACCATCTGTTAGCCCATATAATTCTCCACTGCTGATTGTTCCAAAAAAAGCAGAGAATGATATAAAAAAATGGTATCTTGTAGTTGACTTTAGACAGTTAAACAAGAAAATTGTAGACGACAAATTTCCTTTAACAAGACTAGAAGATGTACTTGATAAACTTGGAAGAGCTAAATACTTTTCCACACTAGGTCTCACAAGTTCTTTCCACCAAATAGAACTATACAAAAAATCTAGGCCATTAACGGCATTATCAATTCAAAATACTGCCTTTTGGATTAAAACTTTCAACTAATAGTTTTCAACGAATGCTCTCAATAGCTTTGTCTGGATTAGACTCAGAAGCATTCTTGTATATGGATGACATTATAATTTTTGGATGTAGTTTAAAACATCGCAATCAAAATTTAGTAAAAACTTTCAATAAACTGAGAAGATGTAACTTAAAGTTAAATCCAGAAAAATGTAAATTTTTGCAAACCGAAGTAACATACTTAGGTAATTTAATAACAAAAGAAGGCATTAGGAAAGATCCAAAGAAATTCGATACAATATTGAATTATCCTGTACCTGAAAAGGCAGATGATGCAAGAAGATTCATAGCTTTCTGTAATTACTACAGAAGATATATTTCCAATTTTGCTCATATAGCAAAACCCGCAAACTCTCTATCAAAGAAAACTACACCATTTGTATCCAAATTTCGATGAACAATTCAACATAACAATAGATGCTTCTCAATTCGCACTTGGAGCAGTATTAACTCAAGGCGAAATTGAATCAGATCTTCCAGTTTCATGTGCTAGTAGAACGCTAACTACGCATGAGCTCGATAATTCAATTATTGAAAAGGATCTTTTAGGCATCCACTGGGCAATTAACTATTATCGACCGTACATATATGGTAGAAAATTAATAGTGGTTACGGACCACAAACCTTTAGTGAGGGCATCCTCAGCTCTGACACTCTAAACACTTGTTTCTATTTCCACAAATTTTTTTTATTAAATTATAGGTTTGTTAAACAAACAAAACGGACGCGTTTCGCCTTCTTAGGGCATCCTCATGCAACTTCATGCCCTAAGAAGGCGAAACGCGTCCGTTTTGTTCGTTTAACAAACCTATAATTTAATAAAAAAAATTTGTGGAAATAGAAACAAGTGTTTAGAAAAATGTTATCAAGGCAATTCCACCAAGTGCTCTCAAAAAACTCAATCAATTATATGCTCAATCTGTCAAAAAAGACAGACGGCGGAGTCTTCCTGGAACGAGCAGTAATAAGAAACTGCTCCAAGACGCTTGCGGGTAACTCATGATAACCCCAACATCAGGCGCTGGCCAGCATACAAACTGTCTGCCGGTAGCAACTCCCGCAGATCCATTTGGCTCAGCGCCTCTCATATATAAAACAACTAGGTTAAGAGGTAAAATAAAAAAACGACAGTAATAATATAAAATCATTAACTAAATCTAGAATTAACACAGGCGGCCACCTGACAACACATAAGGTACTTGTTCCCAAGCGATGTCGAAAAACAAGATACCAGTATTCAGCCCCGCGTCGCCAGATTAGAGCAAGAACTCAGTCTGGATGAAACCATAAACACTGAGGAAAAAGCCTCAACAACAAATCTCTGTTACGAAAATTATAACATATTCTTTTTGAAAGGTGACAGGTTTACACATATCAATGCCATCACCAACGACACCCCTCCGGTGAAAGACCAAGCAACGATTAACCAACAGATGTACCGGTTGCCAGAGACACAGCGAAATGTCATAAATGAGCAACTCCGAGAAGTGCTGGACAACGATATTGTCCAGCCCAGCAAAATCCTATGGAACTCACCACTGCTAGTCGTCCCCAAGAAAGCGGGACCAGATGGTGAGAAAAGGTGGCACGTCGTCGTTGATTTTCGCAAATTGAACGAAAAAACAATTGGCGACGCCTTCCCGCTACCACGGATTGAGGATATCTTCGATCAACTGGGCCATTCAAGATACTTCACCACCCTAGACCTAGCCAATGGCTATCATCAGGCAAACAAATATATTTCATGGCACATGAATCCACCAGCAGCTCCTCATTTTGGAGGATTGTGGGAATCGGGTGTTAAATCAATAAAACACCACCTACGAAAATGTGTTGGCAATTCCAACCTCACGTTTGAAGAATATTCAACACTACTCACACAAGTCGAAGCCTGTTTAAATTCAAAGCCGTTGTGTCGAATCAACAATGATCCAAACGATTAATTTATTCTAACGACTGGACATTTTTTAATAAGCCAATCGTTAAACGCTATTCCAGAGCCGAATCTTACGGCTGAAAATACGACCTACGCCAGTCGATGGAAAAACATTCAACTGGTTACACAGAAGCTCTGGAACCATTGGTCTAAAGACTATTTGAATCAACTTCAGAATAGACCCAAATAGTTCCAACCAAAAACCAACATACATAAGGGAGAAGTAGTGCTTTTAAAGATCGAAAACTTAGCACCAACAACGTGGCCATTGGGCATTATCGAAGAGTTACACCCAGGACTAGTTCGTGTCGTTCGAGTCAGGACACATACAAACACATTTGTTAGACCCATCAACAAAGTTTGTAGGTTACCCGTATAGTTAACAAATATGTGTAAAATAACACATTTGTTAAATGTTGTGTTGTCCCCTTAAAACAAAAAGCATTTACTTATTAGATTTTATTTACAGATGTCCGAATTTGCAGTCGAGTCGACCAAGATATTTTGGATATTTATGACGACATTAGTTTCAATTTTTCATTGCCGGGAAGTCCCCTCAACGCTCCTGCTTACGACTTAAGCGAGTTCAGCAGCCTGTGGTCCGATATCGTGGAAGCTACGGCAGATTCAGAGCCAGATGTTCAAGAAACAGCGTCTTCATCCACAACAAGGACGCAGAATCTCGAGAGACGAGCTACGTCATCAACGACTGGCGAGCACAACTTGTCCAGGACAGCGAAACCTTACAAGGCTGTAGAAGGAGATACTCCACAGACGAAGCCAGCCATGCAGGACCCTGCAATAATTAATGGTGCCCAAGTCAACGATTTGCAAAGACTTCTAGTCACTACCACAATCAAGGAAGCGGAGATGAGAATCGAGAACTCATTCCAGCGGTTTACAACTCGAGAAAGGGTGGACATCTTCCTGTCAAGGGATACCATAAAAAGAATTAACTTCTATGACATACAACAACGCCGAAGTAGAGAAAGGACGATTAACTTACTAGATCGTTATCAGGTACGCCTGCGAGTACGTCCTGATGGCGAGCTGCGATTTTTCAAGTACCACAAACGAGGGATACGTGAAATCAAGAAACGGTTGAACATGAATGTTCAACAGGGGGGAGAATGTTCGACCAACCTACAAGAAGAAAAGTTCGATTAAATGTAAACCAAAAAATCTTACCGCTCTGGAGATGCAACAGATGAATAGGGTCCCACGACGACCTCAAATAAACAAAAACGAATTAAAATATGAACTTCAAAGATAAATATACTATAGAAATAAATGAAATAAAGAAATAAACAACAATAACAAGTTGTATGTACATACATAGCACCACATAGGCACCATGCAAATGCAATGAATTTATGTTCTACAACATAAAAACACAAATAAGAACGTACTAGGTACGTACACATAATTTAATTACCTTTTACAATTAATGCATAGATATCTTAGGTGAAATTTGCAAATAGATTCACCTTGACAGATATCTATGCCAGTCGAAAAAGAAAGGCAGAAAATATATAATTAATACATAAAACAAATAAATTTATGCACTTACCTGTAGTACACTGTGTAATTCCCGCGATGAATAACTGGGATATACACAAACACTGAATTTAACAGTTAATTTTATTAAAAAACAAAATTCGCGCGCGGCTGACACTTCGCATAAAAATAAACACGTCAAACTCCATACTCTCGCGATGTTTGACATATCACCCCGGGGTGAAAAGAGACGCAGAATCGAATGGGCGCGTTCGCGTCGCGTAATTTTTCACGGTTTACGGAATAATTGCGAATTTTCGAAATTCCCTTTACACCAATGAATGCGAAAGAGACACAAAGGTGTGAAAGGGACAAGGATGAAGATGATCAATGAATTATGAGAGGAATTTGGTAAATTGAACTAAAAGATGGCGTATCGATAAGTTATGGCACAGATTCAGAAAACTTATCATAATTACGTGAAATTAAAAGGGATTCCTATGGTAAATATGTCAAAAAATGCAGCGTGTCATTTGACATCAAGGAAAAATAATTATAGTCAACATTTTATTTAAATTACGTCAGAAAATCGAGAAATTCATTTTTATGGATATGAAATCGGAACAAAATTCTCTATAAAAAGGGGGTTCATTCTTCATTCAGTCTTCTTATTTTTCAAGTTGTCAAAGTGCGAGCATATGTAGTAGCATTCCTCCCTGTTCACGCATCCATATGATTAACAAATTAATTTACTTGTGAATTACTACATTTTCTGTATTTAATGTTATATGCACTTGAATTATAATATAATTTCATTGGAAGTTACGCCTTCATTGATGTTGGCAATGTAATTTTTTAATCTTTGAAACGTGCCCTTAAGGCGATCGCGTTGAATTGTTAGTTGAATAATTTCTGCCATTTTAACCACGGATATTAGTCACTGTCCACGTATGACCGAAGTAATATAAACACAATAAAATCGCGTTATCTATCCCAGCTAGTGTTCTGATTAAATTAAACTATTAATTTATTAATAAAATACTTGTCCAGGCATGTGCTTGTAAAGATTGTAGTACAACAGGCTGCTAATAAAATTTACTACAATCAAAAGAATCAAATTGCAAATTTTCATACAGTGTCATCAACAAAGGGAAATAGAACTTTCGGCAAACTTAGAGCATTTTTCACCAGCAGAAATATCAATTTTTTCCAAACAACAAGGAATTTTCAAGCACCTTATTTGTGCAAATTTATTAGTGACAAATTGTTTTTTTTTAATCAATTAAAGGCACCTTTGTGAATTAATAATTTTTTTTTCAATTTGGGTTAAATTTCATTGTGTTTGCCTACCAGGTGTTGGTCACACACACATGTATGAATTTAACAAGAACGATTGAATTTTTATTATTAATTTCTTCTTTCAGCCATTTAACGATTTTCCTCAAGTAAATCGAAATTTCTAACAATTATTTATCGTGTAAAAAATATGCCATTAGGTCATTTTTACACAACATAATAATTGGAAACTAGATCTACCTTGAGTTCTAATTATTATTTACTTTCAGCCATTAGTAAATATATGAATTAAGAACCAGAAAGGAAAAATTTTCTTTACCTTGTATACTATATGAAATTTCAACGTAGCATAATTTTCTAATTTGGCAATATTGAAAGGAAAAATAAATTCTAGTAAAAATATAGTTCTTTTGCACATGTAAGTTTCTTTTAGTTATTAAATACATATAAAAACATTGTGAATCATTGAATTGAAAGTGAAGTTTCTAAGCGTGTACGTGTAAGTTAAGGGAAGTAAATTTTGCATATTGAAAGAATTTATTCAAGTAATTAATTTTCTCATAAGATTAATATTTGTTTAGTCAATTAATATTTTTTTTGCAGTAAATAATTGAGTGAACAATTGAGTGACAAATTTCCTCTTTTTATTTAACCGCTACACTCCACCAGAATATTTTCTTTCAGCATACGTGGATTTTCGTTCGTAATTGTATATTATTCGAAAGTCAATTATAGGAATTGACAGATTTCATTTAATTTGTACTTTGCGAGCGCAGTTCTTTCGTAGTGTCAATTATTGGAATTGACACAACGGCTGTGGTAAAACAACAACCGTCTAAAGCCTTTCTACGAATAAAATGGTGTCCATAGAATCTAAATAGAACAATAGAACGTAATCTACAAAGTCAACAGAAAACCCATTTTAATACACTATCCTAGACAACAATAATTTTCTACGGACTGTTCCTGACCACGATAGGAGTCCGCGCTGAAGGACCTTATTCAATCACTCCCCTAAATAACACGGGAGTACTATTTAAGGATCTTGGAAGCCTATCAGTTTACCACGACACTTGGAGCGCCGTCACTGAGTTAGATCTGGCCGAGTTTGGCAATCAGACAAAACTCGCAGAACGTGCGAAACACTACGTACATCAATTATATGGTAACAAATCCTTTGATCAAGATCTATGTACCCTACAAACCAAGCATGTACACGCCCTGATGAAAACATCAAGAGACGCACCAATGTCATTAAAGAGGCAGTGCCTAAATCACGCAAGCCCCGGCCCGTCTTTGATGGGATAGGTAATGCGATGCAATATCTCTATAGCGCGATGGATAGCGGAAACGAGCAAGAGGTGTACAGCCGACTAAGCGAATTAGAGGTAAATACTCAAACCTTAGCTGATCTGGAAAAACAACAGATCAGCGTAATAAAAACCACGTTTGAAAAAATTCAGAAACCCCTATCTTCGCTGACTGAACGACAGCGTCAGATAACCAATCAGACTAACAATCTGCTGAACATAACGGACGATTTGATAGCCCACCAAATAAGACAAGAGATCGTTTCTAGTCTGACACTACAAATAATAGAGTTGGAATTTAGACAACAAGCTCTACTCGACATAATAGTGTCCAGCAGAAATAATCAAATTCATCCCCTATTAATCCCCCCAAATCATTTGCTAGAAATTTATCATAAATGTCATCCTACCTAACCCAATCTATAGAACTGTTTATCAGTTCTGTATCAAACAGCAGAAATCAAGACACATTTATTACAGGAAAAATTGGTAATTCGAATAAAACTTCCCATTTTTAACATTTCCAATATGAAAACAACAAATAAGATGTTTTCCCGGGTAGATTCATACCACTCATTAATACCTGATATAAGACATTCCCATGTGGCAAGTCAAATCCAGACCCAGGAATTTCTGCTGCTTAAGCCAAAAAACCTGAAATTATTCTGGAGGATTTCAAGAGGGATCAATGAAGATACGCGGGTTAGGTAAGCTAAATACACCAATCACCAAGGCTACAAAAACAGATGAATGTACCATCAAACTTTTATTTAAAACACTGGGCGAAAACCCACAGTGTAGTTTCAGGGTTCAAATTCCCCCAAGGGACACAATAATTAAGCTCAATATACCAAATTCGTGACTGTACTCCTTAACCGAAACCACTGTAGTACTACTGTTCTACCCAACAGTTACTCACTCATCGTCTTGCAGGACAAGGAATCATGACAATCAACGAACCATGTAAATAGGGCCTCACACTCCGTATTACGAAGCAGAAAATCTGCATCCGCTAAAAATTTTCCAACCAACTTACCTCCCAGTCACAACGAAACTCGGGATAAGTTGGCAAAATATATGTCCAAGATATCCGCTCCTAAAAACTGAGAAACAAGCAACATTACTCCTCGGAGATGATACAAACCAACGTATCTACCTAGATACAAGAACTCTGGACGAAATCCGTAACAAAGTGAACAACGCTCATTTTGGACCAAAAGCAAATATTCCTCATCATGTACTCTTTATAACATCCATATCAGTTACAGGTCTCTTGTTGCTAATTGCATCTGTGGTGGCAGTAGAAAATATATTGTACTGACGTTCATGGCATGGGGTGCTAAACGCAGACAACAGCCCACAGCTGAACACACCCCCATGGAACCGGTTTACGCGAAACCCCAAGAGAAGTTAAAACGGGCTCAAAGTCTCCCCAGGGCGAGATCTATACAACTATGTAGTTTAATCAAGAGATATATACTCATATTTGTCCCCGTCTTATTCTTTTGTTACTGGCGCAGCATCCTATCCTTTAATACATTGGTTTTAGAAAATAAGTTAAAATAATAGTAGCAAATAAGAGACAAAGCGAGCACGTAAGAGTAATAAAAGATAAGAATACAATTTGTTTAGCAGTACCTAAGAAAAAAAAATTGAATAAACCTAAGTAGTACATTTCAAAGTAAAAATAATAAATAAGCAAAAAAATAAGATAATAAATAGAAGATAGAAAGGCATATGATAGTAAAGTTAAAACAAATAAACAATTAAAACATAAAATATAACCGAAATTTATTTACACAAGAATAATAATAATAAAAATAATAAGTAAATAATATTTAGAAACATTAATTAGTACATAGGAATAATTAGCTAACTAATAAGATATAGACAAAAATACCTACGATTGTACTAAATAGAAATGTAATGTACTAATGTTATAAATAGGAAATAGCGACTTAAATTAGTAGAAGAAATAACAAAAGATTTTTTTTATCGACATTAGATATAGCAGAAATTTATATAATCCCATAAGAAATATATTATATATATAGGCATATTCCTGTTAAAACTCAACCGAAAACCGACCAAAACCCAGCCACCAAAAACGCACCAACAAAAACTTCCCCTGAGATTTATTCCTCTTCAAAGAATAATTCTCTTTTTCTCAGGGGGAAGGAATGTTATATACAAAGTATAGGTTAGTAGGGGATATGTGTGTCTATAGGTCCTGAATTGGTATAGGCATCCAAAACCTCGAAAAGTAACCTATACAAACCCTTCAAAAGTTTTTACATGGCCCATGAAAGCCTCTTTCCCGCCTTTTTCAAAATACCTAAAACCCTAAAAACCTAAAATTGGGCATTTAAAAAAAATCATAAATTATAAAATTCCAACAAACTAATCATGCACAAAACATGATTAGCTTATCTTTCAAAAAGGGTGAAGAAAATAGCAAAAGAATCGAGTTGTCATTTACAAACATTTTTTGGTGCCGAAACCGGGGACTTGCAAATTAAAAACAATTTTCTATAAAGTGCACAGACATACATACATAGGGTTCACCTATTCAGAATTGGAGTCGATTGGATCTTGATGAAATATTTTCATATTCATCATTCAAGATAAGTACCTTTTCATTTTTTATTGCAATTAAATCAATAAGGCACATAACTGCATTTAATATCGCCATATGGAGGAATTCTGCGGATGATTTACATTTATGTATAGACAATTGTTGCACATGATCTATAATAATATTTTATCAGAGCTCATATAATTTAATATTTTATCAGAGCTTGAAAATTATTCGAACCCAAGGAGAATGTGTATAATTGTGATTCTCGACTATTTATTGTTGGAATAAGTGCATTTCTATGACAATTTTATCATAGCAGACTTACTTTGTGCACATGTGCTCTCGATACGGATCACGGACAAATAAAGGTCATAATTAAAACAGTGTGTGTGCAATTTATTTTACATATGAATCTAAGTTACAAAAAATTATAATATGTCTAGAACAATCAATTAACGGTGTTTTACTTAATTTATAAAAAGCTTGGTCCGTTTTTACAATAAATATCAACTTCTTAAGAAAATTTAAATTTGTACACATAAGTCGCACACGGCTATGTCTGACACAACTCAATTAAAGGCACAAAGAGGGCGGGTCAAGGATTCATTAACACGTCCTAAAACCTTTTCTCTCCAGAGTAATCAGTGGAAGAGATAGATAGCAGCGCGCCTTGAGAAATTGACCGAATTGTGGGATGAATTTAAAGAAATCGATAACCAATTAGTAATTAACGGCCTTGATTCAGAATTCGAAGACTTTGAAGATATGTACATACTATGAAGCGAACGCCTTATTAACTAAGGGCATGCGCGCGCGGCTTCCCGTTCAGTCAACAGCTAGCAATGGTTCGCCCGCCAATGCATCGTCTGTTAATGTATCTGCTGATCATGTTTCAGCTGAACAAATGTTCAACAATGAATAGACTATTTGAACAGCAACGTTCATTTTACGATAGCTTAGCTAAAAATACTATCACAGCAACACCTTCTGCTGATGTGAGACTCCCTAAAGTGAATGTTCCACCTTTCAGTGTCGATTGGCCTTCCTTCAAGGATCTTTTCACCTCGTCTATACATAATCGGGAAGGGTTATCATCATCTCAAAAGTTGCAATATCTCAAGGGTTTATTGAAGGGAGATGCTGCAAATCTAATTAAACACTTGTCAATAACAGATTCCAATTATAACGAAGCATGGGGAAAACTCACAAAAAGATATGATAAGAAGAAGCACATAATCACATAATATATCAAGGCTTTTATTAATCAACCCAGCCGCGCTCAATCCTCAGCCACGGCACTGCGACGGCTAGCAGATACTTCAGATGAGATAATTCGTGGCATTAAAGTCTTAGGACCAGACGCTGACAAGCGAGATCCTTGGTTAATTCATTTAATTCTAACTAAAACCGATTCCGAAACACGTCGAGCATAGGCTGAAGAATCTACTGCGGAACATTTTTCCACATTTGAGAAATTCCTGGAGTTCCTAAACACACGATGTGATGCGTTAGATACATGCCAAATAGCACCAAGGTAGACTGGCCATCAACTGGTTCGTAATCTACATCTTGACACTTCGTTACGATATCCCAATTGTAACAAGGATCATCAGTTATTCAAGTGTTCTGAGTACAACTCCATGGATGTGACAGCAAGGCGTAGATTTGTTGGTTCCAGTTCACTATGCTTTAACTGTCTGAACGCCGGACATACAGCTCTAAAGTGCAAATCTAAATTTCGGTTTCATTTTTGCAAGCAGCTACACCATTCTAGTCTACACGAAAGTGGAATAATCAATGCAAGGGAATCTGAATCACTTCCGTCCAAAATGTATGAGAAATCTGCTAATGCAGCATCTCTCAATCCTAAGGTGCCTACATGCAATGTAACAACACATACATCAACTGCTAATCATGCACAAGTTAATTCTTCCAACAGCTATAGTAAACATAATGGATTCTTCTGGAACACTACAATTATGTAGAGTTCTTCTGGATTCTGGCTCTCAACCGTCGTTCATTTCAGAAGACTGTGTTCAACGATTAGGCCTCACTCGACAAAAGGCGCGTATTACAGTTAGTGGTTTATCTTCACCAAGGACAACAGTCACAAGGAGGGTAATTACGCTATCTATCTCCTCTTGGTATGATCACAATCAACACCTCACAGTCAAGGCATATGTCCTAGATAAATTAACTTCATCACAGCCAGCTACATCCCTCAGTATTCCTGATTGGAAAGTTATCAGATCTTATCAGTTAGCCGATCCACAGTTTTATCTATCACGCAAGATTGATATTTTATTGGGTGCGGATTGTTTCTTATACGTTCTTCAAGATGGACGTGACACTATTGCCCCAGGTTTTCCTTTACTTCAAAATACGGTATTTGGTTACATAGCTTCGGGATCTCTTACAACTTCTGACTCGAAGCCGTACATCCTATCCCTACATACAGACATCACCGAACTTGATTGCACTCTACGTAAGTTCTGGGAAGTGGAAGAAATGCCAGTTTCAAATCAGAGTCAATTCTACACACCTGAGGAAGAACAAAGTTACGCTACAACACATTATGTGGACCCTAACAGCCACCGCTATGTTGTTAGATTACCTTTCAAGGAAAACTCTTCACGGTTAGGTCAATCAATTCATACTGCAATTAAAGTAACCAAATCAGTGGAACGTAGATTTCAGCGTGACCCAAATTTACAATTAGAATATTGTAAATTTATGGCCGAGTACAGAGATTTGGGACATGTAGAGTGCATCCCATTCCAGGAAATTACCATGGAAGAGGATCATGTGTACCTTCCACATCATGCTGTGATAAAACCTTCCAGCACAACCACCAAGATCAGAGTAGTCTTCTATGGTTCCTCAAGAACTACCTCTGGTGTCTGTCTTAATGACAAATTACTAGTGGGTCCAAAAGTACAACCAGATTTGCTCCAAATACTACTATCTTTCCGAACGTTCGAAGTTGCTGTTACAGCGGGCATCGAAAAGATGTATCGGGAAATTGTCGTAAACAAACTCGATAGAGATTATCGAATAATCTTATGTAGAGATACAGCAACGGAGCCAATGCAACATTTGCGTTTGAAGATGGTAACATATGGATCGGCATCAGCACCATTTCTAGCAACCAGGACACTAAAGTAACTAACCATTGACTTCAAGGATAAATTTCCATTAGCAGAATCAGCACTTCTCAATCACTTTTATGTGGACGATCTATTAGCTGGAGCCAACTACGATGCTGTACCACTAAGACTCCACGACGAACTAAATGCACTACCTCATCAGAGAGGATTTTCATTACGAAAATGGGCTTCAAATTCACAACAGTTCCTTCAATCAATTCCTCAACACGACAGCGAACATACTTCATTGAAAATTGATGAATATCCGAACACTGTTAAAGTTCTTGGACTCCAGTGGCTTCCTCAATTTGATGCTTTCACCTTGCATGTCAATCTAGCAAGCGATCACACTGCTACTAAACGCACTATTCTCTCGGAATCTAGCTAGGTTTTTGACCCACTAGGAATAATCGCACCTGTAACTATAAGATTCAAAATGCTTCTTCAACAACTTTGGTTAACGCATCACTATTGGGACGATCTCATTGATGAAGAATTAAATTCAAAATGGCTAAAACTTCGTAATATTTTTCACTGTCTGCAAGATCTCCGTATTTCACGTTGGCTTCATCTTCCGAGCGAATCATTGGAATAACATGGGTTTTCAGACGCCTCTGAACGAGCGTACAGCGCTGGGGCTTACCTCCGAAGAACTGATGAGACGGGAAGTGTCGCAATTAATATCGTAGCAGCAAAGACCAAGGTAGCACCCTTGAAACAGCTTTCCATCCCACGGCTGGAGCTTTGTTGTTATCAAATTTCATATTATTCATAAGATCAAATATAAATCTTCCAGGTTCCATTTGTTTTGCTTGGAATGATACACAAATCGTGCTATCATGGCTGGCATCTCATCCTCGAAAATGGAAGTGTTTTGTTGCTAATCGAACTACCGAGATCTTTCAAATATTACCAAGAAGTTCATGGCAGCACGTCAAATCAGCTGATAACCCAGTAGACCTAGCGTCTCGTGAAATTTCCCCACCTGAACTAATATCTTCGTCACTATAGTGGAATGGCCCCCTGTGGTTGAAAAATGAGTGGAAGAAAACCACTTCATGTTGTATGAATGCCACACTCCGTGCTCCTGGGGGAAGAGAGTGTGCGTATGGTTGTATCAAATAAATTCGCACTATATCCTTCTGCTTTAATGAAACTGGTTTATTCAATCACTTTTGTTATTTTCTTTTACAAAGCTATAATTTCTATTTAACACTCTTTTCCTTTTTGTTTTTTTTATTTCTGAATAAAACTTCTAATTTCTTGGATACAACTTCAATTATGTAATACTTTCAAAGGAAAAACTATTGAACTCATGTGTAGATCTTTCCGTTTTTAGAATTTCATGCAAAACAACACTCGCGAAGTCTAACGCCGACGGGATGGAAAAAACGACTCCCCGAGGTTTGGTGATCTTGCACCCAGGTACCCATGATATTTTTTAAAGCTTTTCCCTTATCTTTTGCTTTCTCACGACGTTGAAAAATCGTACGTGAGAAAATGCACAAAAGTTTTGATGCAAGCTATATGCATCTATGCAAATCTGTAATCTGATATGCACTTGTGCGCCCGTCTTGAAATATTAATTTTAAGAGGGCGCGAATAATTGTGATAGTGCACATGCGGAAAAAAAAAGTAAGAAGACAGTGTATGTAGGTAAGTGTGCATACCGCGTGAGTGGAATGTGTGTCTGATAACAAAATGCAATTTATGCTAGATTGCATTTTGTTATAATGTGGGAATGCATTTCTAAATGCATTTTGAATTTATATTGAAATTTTAAAATGAAATGGTTTTTCTATTTTCAGGGTCATTTATGAGGTACATCAATATATTGTATAGGACAATATATAGATGTATTGACCTTATGGTTGTGATTCGGGGCATTGGGCACCTGAGGTCACAACATCCCTCCCCCCTGGGGAAAAGAAAGTTTTATTCTTTCGGGGAAAGTTTTCTTTCTTTCGTTTCAAAAATTAAGCCATGCGTATACGTTATATGTCTTATAAAAATTGGTGAATGCAGGTATACATAATTACATAAAATTACAGGAATAAAGTAAAATAAATGTTATACGTTAAAGATTAGTAGTTGTATCTGAAAGGTGAAATTGCCTATCAATATATATATATATTGCGTACTACATACAATCAATTCATTTTATTTTTATATTATTATTTTTTCTTAATAGGATTAGATATACTATGTACCTACTTATAATTTGTGTTTGACTTCTATTTATTACAGTACTAATTGTAAATACGATTTAATTAATTGCTTTTTAGTTTTGCAAAAAAAAAAAAACACATGAATAAAGTTTTAAGATCCTGTGCATACATTAATTCTTATAGATCTTAAGCTTTTATTTTATGTATACCTATAATTTTATTGTCTTATTTATTTGTTTATTTTTATTAATCTAAATAAAAACCGTGTTTTTCATAAAAACCGTGCTTCCATTCTAGTCGCCAAGAATGTGTGTTTCTCTTATATTGGTATATATATAATATACATATACAAATTACCTAAAAATTAAACATTAAATTTTTCCCTTTTTTTCTACGTTTAACATTTTTATATTAATGATTTCATATTCTTTTCATTATAGGGTGCATTAGATTGTTCGGATGGGGATAGGGGTTGTTGGAAATGATAAAAATTGGATGAGAAAATGTTAGTATGGTTCGTTTATCATTGTCCGTAAGTTAAGTTTATCATTGTCCGTAAGTTAAACGTTTTCCGTGGTTTTTCTTTGTGGTGCAGAAGTTATTTTGAATTTTGATTTTCTCGGTGCCGGGGTAGGCACATTCTCCTGGTTATGTTCCGGAAGTATTTTTTTGAATTACGGGTTTTTGTGTTGTATTTGATATACAGATAAACACATAGAATAGAGATAATTAAGGCAATTGTCAGGTACGACACTGTATAGTGGTGAATATGATGATTGTCAATTGGATTGAGCGGAATTAATTCCTGCTCTTTTTGGGAATGGATGGATTCCAGAAGGCTCTCTAGATCTGTGTTTGTTGTAATATTAAGGGATTTGTTTCTATAAGAGTTTCTATGGGAGCAGACGTTATATTCCATAGTATATTGGAAAATATTTATCGTTGGGATGAAATGGGAATTGAATTTGGACAGTTTTACGTTATGTCCGTGCAGGATGAATTCCTTGCTGCGAACATAACAACGCGGATTGATGTGCATTGTTCCTATTCCATGCAGGGTTTGTGAATTAATGAATCTTCACAAATAATGTCTATGGGAGGGATCCTTCAGGGAGAAAAGCCAGGCGTTATGCTGGTATAATTGCGTCCAATAGTAATCCTGTCGCAAGATCAGAATTTTACACTTTTGTGTAATGGTTCTTCTTTAGCAGATTCACTTCACATTGGTTTGTTCTTGTATTTGTGCTTAGGATGGGGAATGAAATGTTGCAGTAGAAATGCATATGGTCCAACGTTGCGCAATTATGAATATCCTGAAGCGTTAATTCAACAAAATTTTCGCGATTGTAATCTATTAATATGTATTCATTTGCTGGTTCGATATATACGAATGATCGTTAAGGAGTGTGGGTAATGGCATTGCCTTGATTAATTGGTATGTTCTTTGAATGGAAGTGGAATTCGGAGCTCGATAATTATTTATTATTTGAAAATATTCGCTGCTATTGTACTCAATTTGTAAATTTGTGATAAAATATTGGCTCTGGAATTTATAGGAAGCATCAGTGAATTTGGTAATTCTTGCCTGATCTTTGATAAAAGCTCCTCAATATTTTTCGGTGATACTAGTGTAGGATGGAATTTTCCATGCTTGGAATCTGTTAAAATATCTATTAATTCCAACTGGGTATTTTGGTATCTGAATGCCATTAACGAAACCAGGAAATAAGTGATTCAAGTTCTATGGATATTTTGTAATCCAATGTTCTGTTTTCCATTAATGATGTAGCTATCTGTATTGAAATTAACTTTTTATGCATAACCAAGAAATCCTTTTCATTTGCTGCTTTAGTTTTGTTGAAAACATTTGCGGTTGCTTCGACTATCGCAGTTTGGTCTTTTCATAAGTTATAGGAGGGAGTTTTGGTTAAGGGTGAGATTACGGCTTTGCTCGTCATAAATCTTGGCATCATCTTCGTCCAATGTGCCGAAAAGATCTTTGGAGATTGAGCCTATAGCATTGAAAAGTGCTCTTTGTTTTCTATTTTGGGTCAGAAGTAACATATTCTTATATTCTATGTTTGCTAATATAAGATTGATTTGTAACAACACCGTTACAAGTGTGGCTCAAGGCTGAGTGTTTGTCCAGCTTCTGACAGGTCGCCGTAATTTGATGGGCTATGAACTGGATGTTGTTGAATTCTGTTTTAAAATTTTCCAGTTCGTAGAATGTCACTAATTTTCACTCGTTGGTGTAGAAATTGGCTCTGCCAATTTCCTCAAAATAAATGCCTGCAGTAGCATTTAGCTGCTTTACCTCTATTCCTGAGCCGTAGATGAAGGGGATGAAAATTAGAATGAATGCTATATGCATTTGGAAACCTGAAATATGATATTGTATTATTCGCTTGGAATGAAGAGGATGATGAAGTTGTTGATATTACTCTGAAAAAAGTTTTAAGTCATTGTTGTGGACTCTTTTATTTTATTATTGATTCTGATGGTGGAATTTCGGGGGAATTATTCTTTGTTATCTCATAAGGACCTGACCATAGTGGTGAGAATTTGTTCTCTCAAACTCTGCTCTTAAGTAGGACTTTATCGCCAGTATTAAATGATTTTTGGACGGAGTTCTTATCGTATTGCAATTTTGATCTTTCTTTGTTTGCATGGCTATGTCTTTAGCTATTTTGAAGCTATGCTGTAGACGCGCTTTTAACTCGTTTGCATAATGTGTAATTTATAGCAAACGGTTGGAGAAGATTTCAAATTGTTTGGGAATTTCGGCTGCGAAGCCGTACAGGAGTTCGCGAGGGAGTATATTTAGTACTCGAATGAGGAGTGGTATTGTAGACAACATGGCATAAGGAATCCATGTATCCAGTCTTGTGGATCTTTTGCTACATAAGATCGGAGATATTCTGCTAAGGTTCTGTGGTTTCTCTCCAATGCACCATTCGTTTGAGGGTGATATGGAGTAGTTTTGAGCCTTTTAATTCTCAGCAATTTAGATACCTCGGCGAACATGCCACTTATGAGGTTAGAACCTTGATCACTTTCTGGAATACCATGTCGACAAACTATCGTTGTCGTGAAGCTTCCGCTAATGTCTCAGACTCGGTGTCGACTATGGGAATAGCCTCAGAAAATTTTGAGAGGTCGTCTTGAAATGTAAGGATATATTTTTTTCCAGAATGAGAAATTGGGAGAGGTTCCTACAACACTCTTTCGAAAGGTTTGGAGCTAATGCTCGAGATTTTCATTGGAATTTTAGGGTTTCTGGAAACTTTGTTCACCTGACAAAGTTTACATTTCCTTACATATTTGACCACGTCGTCTGACATGCCAGGCCAGTAGAATTGCTTTTTGATTCTTTTAATTGTACGGGAAACTCCTTGATGGCCTCCCGTCGGTAATGAATGAAAATCTTTTTAAACTTTATTTATTTTTCCCGCGGACGGGAATCGAACCTACACTTGTTAGAATCGGTCAATGATGGAGAAATAAGAATTTTAAGAACTTTTATTTTTAATGATTCTAAATCAAATTTATAAATACAAGAAGAAAAAACAACGCCTCGTCCGGGATTTGAAACCGGACCTTCCGCTTGCCGGCGACTGCTCTTACCACTGAGCTAACGAGACAGATGATTTTCCTTCTTGCATTTATCAAATTTGTAACTAGCCTACTAAGCCACGTTTTGCTTTCAGCTGGCATTAACCAGTAACGATGAAAGCGCACAAAAAAAAATAAATAAAATTGAATTTACAATTTATTTGTGCGCTTTCATCGTTACTGGTTAATGCCAGCTGAAAGCAAAACGTGGCTTAGTAGGCTAGTTACAAATTTGATAAATGCAAGAAGAAAATCATCTGTCTCGTTAGCTCAGTGGTAAGAGCAGTCGCCCGGCAAGCGGAAGGTCCTGGTAGGCGGTTGTTTTTTCTTCTTGTATTTATAAATTTGATTTAGAATCATTAAAAATAAAATTTCTTAAAATTCTTATTTCTCCATTTTAAAACTTGTTCGATGTCATTAATGTCGGATAAATATTTAATCGAATCTTGATGGAGCTTTATGTTTATTTGTTTAGTTGCGAAGATTTGGGTAAAAGCGGTTTTAATAATTATTAGATACTGTGGATCTAATATAGGGAAGGAGATATTTATTTGTTTTAACTGATTTACTTCTGTGTATGAGCAGATTTCAGTTAAAATCTTTTCGAGGTCTGATCTATCTCTTTGCGATCGACAAGGTAAATTAATTTTTGATATGATTATTGTGGAGTCCTTTTTTGTGAGGAAGTTCAGTTCATTTACTAGAAGTGGAGATTTATCTGAAAGTTTTAATTTCAAAGCCAACACTCTTTCAAGTTCTGTATCTTGCATTGGCAAAATGAAAAATTTAGGATTCGCATACTTAGTTAGTAGGAGAGGAAAATTTGTCTCAGTTATTATGACTAAGGAATTATTTACAGGTGATGGAGTTGGGTTTGGAGTAGTTACACTTGCGTTGGGTGTATTTATATTCGCCTGAACTCTGGCTTGATTTCTAGCTACCACATTTACAAAGGTGGTTGGCTCTGCAGAATGTTCGGGATTTTCCGGAATTGCTCTACTGAGAGCATCTGCATTTGTGTTGAGCTTACCTGATTTGTGGACTATCTTGTAGTCATATTCCTCAAGACGTATTCTCCATTTCATCGGTCTTGAGGAGTGATCTTTCAGATTCATGAGCCATACTAATGGTTTATGGTCAGTTGTAATTGTAAATTGTCTACCATAAACGTATGGTCTGAATTGCTCAACTGCGAAAACGATAGCTAAGAGTTCGTTTTCTATCGTTGAGTAACGAGTCTCTGCACCATTGAGAACTCGACTCACGTGGGCGACTGGATGATCTCCTTGATCATCAACTTGAGAAAGAACCGCTCCGATAGGGTAGTCACTGGCATCGGAGGTGACAAAATTTTTTTTGCCGAAATCAGGATAAGATAGAATTGGTGCTGAAATTAATTTATTTCGTAATTCGCAAAATGCCTCGTCGCAGATTGCGTCGAACTTGAAAGGCGTATCTTTTTTCAAAAGATTTGTGAGTGGTTTGGCTATTCTCGAAAAATTTTGGATGAAGCGGCGATAGTAGCCGACGAAACCAAGGAAGGCTTTGATATCTTTTTCCTTCTTGGGTCTGGGATATCACTGAACTGATTTTATTTTTGGAGGGTCTGGTTTGACTCCATATTCTGTAATTATGTGCCCTAATTACATGATTTCCTTTCTTAGGAAATGGCACTTGTCGGGTTGAAGTTTGAGGTTGAAATCACGAAGGCGGCTAAATACTGCTGAGAGTCTGGAATTGTGGTCTTTGAGATTGTATCCATGGACTACAATATCGTCCATGTATACGAAGCAATAGATGCCTTGAAGGCCAGCTAAGACATTATTCATGGCTCGTTGAAAAGTAGCAGGGGCTCCTTTTAAACCAAATGGCATACGATTGTATTCGTTGTGGCCATAGGGTGTGCTAAAGGCAGTTTTCTCCCTGTCCTTCGAGTCCATTTTTATCTGGTGGAATCCACTGGCTAAGTCTAGTGTGGTAAAATATTTGGACTTCCCCAACTGGTCTAATATATCAGTGATATTAGGCAGTGGGTACGCACCGCCAATAGTAATGTCGTTAATACGACGAAAGTCTACCACTACTCGCCACTTTTTGTTTCCATTCTCATCTGGTTTTTTAGGAACCAGGAGAAGTGGAGAATTCGAGGGACTATGTGAAGGACTGATGATGTCTGACTCAAGCATTTCTTGTAATTTCCGGTTTATCTCAGTTCGGCTTGCTTCGGGAAGTCTTAGAGTGTCTCGATTTTGTGTGTAATCGCATCTGTATAAGATAGGAAATCCCCTTCTATGAAGAAGAGATCGTTGAATTCCCTACAGATATTGCGAATACTCTCAGATTCCTCTGAATTACAGTGATCCAATTTGATAAGGTTTTGTAGTTTATTTATTCTGCCCTTAATTGGATCTCTGTCATAGTCTGTGGAGATTACCACAAAGTCGTCCAAGTCTTGGTAAACTGAGGTCACCTCGTAAGGTGCCAGATCGGCGTCCTCCTCATTTGTGTTGAGGATTAGGACTTTTGCCATACCGTTGACTGGTTCGACTATCGAATTTCCAAGAAATAAACCTGGCCTTATTTCCTTCTTGAAACAGACCGATTGATTTTGAATAGAAGGAGTTGGAATTTCCATAATATATTCTGATCGAGCCGGAATTTTAATTTTATTTAATTTATCCGATTCTTTCGGATTTTTAATTGGAAGGAGATATGGTTCCAACTTTTGTGGAATTTGGAAGGAGTTATTCGATGATTCCGTCTCGATAGAATTAGAATGAGTTAAAAATTTATTGAACTTCTTTGATCTTTTTTATATTTATTCATAGACCTCACCTTTTGTGAATCTATTGTTGAATGAGATTGAATTTTATTTAGTTTAGCCTTTCGTGCGGCTATTGATGGAGATATATTTTCATTATTTTTGGTCTTCACTTCTGATGAAGTATTGGATAGAGATCGATTGTTATTGCTTTATAAAGCAGTTGATGGAGATGGGATTGCATTAATATTTTTATTGGAGAATGTTATCTCCGAATATAATAAACTTTTAGTTCGAGACCTCTTTTCTGGGTTTTCGCTTTTCAAATAAACATAAGGGTAATTTGAATAGTATTGTTCATATGGATAAGATGAATCAGATTCATTAACTTCCAGAGAAATGAATTTATTTTTATTGTCGATACTCGCATTGTATCGAGATAAAAAATCATGACCAAGCAGGCCATCGTATGAGAGCATGGAGTTATTTCCCACTATTTGAAATGGGTGTTCTAGGATGGAGTTATTTCGTGCAGACTCCAGAGATAATTTCGCGAAAATGAGTCCTTCTCTAGAAGTTGACTCTGTAAACAAAGTATTTATATTGAAGACAGCATCTCTGTAGCAGATACTGTCTGGTTTCAGTGGACGGAGTTTTATTAAGCTGATCTCTGCTCCTGTATCAATCAAAAAGGTAAGCTTCGGAGCAGAACAGATGTCGACAGGCAAGGAAAGCGTTAGTGAATTTTTATTTATTTGGATGGGGATACGTATTGAATTATTTTTGTCTGGTTTCCTGTCGATATTGCCTTGGGCTTTCGATGAATCTGTATCGTTGCTTCTATCTGCGAAGGGTTGCCGAAATTGACCCCCCGCTGCATCCAGTTTCCCTGCCTGGATGTCGATGGACTTTTGTTATTTTTCCCGTTCGAAGATGGTGACCTAGCCGAGATATTGGCATTATTATATCTCGGCGGTGGAGTTTGACTTTCTCGGAATACTGGTTGCTGCCAGTTCCTATTTTGAGGCTGTCTGTCAGCCGTGTTTGTTGGTGGAGTACATTTCACCTTTTGGAAATTATTTTGATTTCCTGGGCTGTCGTTAAAGCGATTATTATTCGCAGTTCTTGTCCTGCATTGCTCGATTGTGTGTCCCATCCGATGACAATATCAACATGAAGGAGATTGTGATGGATATTTAATTTTATTAAAATCCGGAGAGCGTTGTAATTGGGGGGTTTAGCTTTGGAACTGCCTTGAAATTTTGCGTGGTGTACCATAGCCAAGGTCTGTAATTGTGGATTGGATAATTGGATAATTGCTCTCACAGCCTGACATTCATTATCTTTTAACAAAGACCGTAGGAGCACCTTGTCCGTTGTATAGGAATGTGTTGCTTCATTTAGCTTGGAAAGTGTTGTATTTAATCTCTGCAAAAAGTCTTTTACACTTTCCTCTCTTCTTTGTCTGGAGTTGGTCAATTGGGATGTTAGTGTGGCCCTAGGGGTTTTGACTTCGAAAGTTTGAGCCAATAGCGATTTTAATTCAGACCAATCTGATATTTGGTTGTACCTGAATACATCATACGCTTCGGCGGATAGTTTACTCCTTATTAAACTAAGGAGGGAGTGCTTTTCGTTCGTCGTCGATGCCGTCGCGTATATGTCATCACAACTTGAAATGAATTTGTGAAGATCTTTGGGATTTCCATTAAAGTTGGGAATTAGCGATCTAGCTTCTGATAGAAAGACGGTAGATTGGTCTCTAAAGGAGACATTATGATGATGGTCTGTAAAGTTATGTGTATTATTCGATACGTTTTGGATTCGAGAGTCCAATTGCTCTTGAAGGGCAATTATCGTGTCTGTGTATGATGTTTCTACCTCGGCGTAAACATCATTTTTGAAATATTCATGCTCCAAATCATTAGGGCCGGTATATGAAATTATTTCATTATGCGTTTCCTCAAAATCATCCCAGTACTTTTGCAATAAGTGATCTTTTGTGTAAGATATGTCTGGGTTGTAGTCGATAATGAATTAAAATTAATCGATTGTATAATTCGTGATATAGACTTTTCCCTGTGATCCTGCAATCTAAACCGTATTGCATTTGACTGATCTCTGTCCGTATTGTCTTGGGTATTAGCTGCAGTTTTTTTCTGCGAATCTTAAGGGGTGGAATATAAAAGGGGTTATTTGTGCGTTCTGTGTGAATTGATATGGACCTCAGCCTATCAGACAGAGTTGCCTTTATAAGATTGTACCAGTCCTCTGTTTTGTCATAGCATGACTGCTTAAAATAATCATGAGTTTCATCAAAATCTTCATGATCTTGAATCAGTGTTTCCGTTTGTATGTATGCCACACTCCGTGCTCCTGGGGGAAGAGAGTGGGCGTATGGTTTTATCAAATAAATTCGCACTATATCCTTCTGCTTTAATGAAACTGGTTTATTCATTCACTTTTGTTATTTTCTTTTACAAAGCTATAATTTCTATTTAACACTCTTTTCCTTTTTGTTTTTTTTTTATTTCTGAATAAAACTTCTAATTTCTTGGATACAACTTCAATTATGTATTATTTCAAAGGAAAAACTGTTGAACTAATGTTTAGAACTTTCCGGTTTTTCAAATGAAGCCCACAGTTCTTCCAAATTTTGGAGTTTTTCAGAAGTAAAATCTGAAGTCCTTTTGCTTTTATTTGCTCTGTGATAATCGGCCAGAATTTATCTAATTTCTGTAATTTTGGGACTTGTGACAAGCAAAGCTCATCGAAAGATTTGGTTTCTTCAGTCATGTTTAATTGATTTATATTTTGTTTGGGAATTAATTAATTAGTTATGGAGGAAATGTTAAAAAAAAATTTGTTTGAGTTTTCCCAACCGACAATTAACAGGTAGCAAGTTGGTTATACGTAGATAATTATGTTTAATTAAATTTTGTAAGAGTTGAGAAAAGCACAACGATAGGAATGTGAAGAATTGTGGAATTTGTCAAATAGGGAAAAGACAAAAAGAAAATTGTTTTATTTTTATTTGGTAGAAAAAGTCTTATGGTTTTTGGTTTATTTTTATTTCTTGGAGATGAGGGAGAGGAGTTGAAAAAAAAAATTTAAATAAATTACTGGGAATCTCAATGTATATAAAAAAAACTGATTGTCACTTGTTTGTTGCTAATATCTCTTATTTAAATCGAAATAAAAAGTTGGAAATTAAATTTATTAAGAATAAGGAAGGTATAATGATAGCTATGGGAACTATTGTGGGATTTGTTAGTAGTAAGACGGTTAATTTATATTAATTGGATGTAGGGGGAGAAAGAGAAGAAAAAAGGTATTTCTAATAATTTTTTTTTTTGCAAATTATAGCGAGAGAAGTAATAAAAAATCGCTCTTTCCAACCACAATCTTTCTCCTGATCGATAGGTATATGAAGCTCTATCGCAGGGGATCAATTTTTGGTTTATTCGAAGTCCTCTGGCCAGCAAGCTCACAAGGTCTTACCGCAGAGGTCGCTTCGTGGAAAAAATAGATTTCAACTTTTATATGTAGGTACAATCAAAATAAGCAAAGAGAGAGAAAGAAGTAAAAGAAAAATCAGAAATGCGAATATGAATTTCTCTAGGATTGCAAAATGATAAAACTATGTATTTTATTTTATTTAAAAAAATAATCCCTTATAGGTGTAAAGGGTTGTTGGCCCAACGGGTTTTTTGAGGCAATTAAATTTATAACAAAAATGGCGTATATATATATATATATATATATAAAGAGCAAATATTAATTCTTGATCAATGAGAAAATATATTTAAAAAAAAAACGGACTTTCACGCTACCTTTCTTTTCATCCAAAAGTAATGCGAACTTGTTGGGGTTTCCACTTTCCTCCTAATAGTAGACTTGCGCATTTGGAGTGGTTTAGGAAAGCCTGTTGATAATTGTTTTATTATTATTTCTCCCGAAGTGCTAAAGTTAGGGATGATGTTGCTGTTTAGAATACTGGGAGTTGATAGTATTGCTGACGCTGGGTGTTGACACAACTGAAGGATGATCAAGGTGATGGTGCTGATACGTCGCGCGTCCTGGACGACGATTTCTTGGAGTCTTCCTTCTGGGAATCATCTTGTTGAGGCAGGGATCAAGCCTCGCTAAATTCCCTCGTTGGAGAACTATGGCACTCTAAACTTTTCCTCTAAGTACCCTTTTCCGGGTACCCGGGCTTATTTTTTTTTCGTTATTATTATTATTTTCTTCTTTGTTTATTTGTTTATTATTCTTTTTATTTTTTTATTTTTAAGGCACTGATTTTATAGGTAGGAGCACCGCTGCCACCAGTTGTTGTATGTATGCCACACTCAGTGCTCCTGCGGGAAGAGAGTGGGCGTATGGTTTTATCAAATAAATTCGCACTATATCCTTCTGCTTTGACGAAACTGGTTTATTCACTCACTTTTGTTATTTTCTTTTTGTTTTATTTCTGAATAAAATTTCTAATTTCTTGGATACAACTTCAATTATGTAAATACTAACAAAAAAAAACTTTATAAGTCAGATTTAGAATTTCCTTTTAACTATTTTAAAGCTATTATATCTATTTAACACTCTTTTGTTTTTTTTAATTTCTGAATAAAACTTCTAGTTTCTTGGATACAACTTCAATTATGTAATACTTTCAAAAAAAACTTTATAAGTCTGATTTAGAATTTCCGTTTAACTATTTTAACGCTATTATTTCTATTTAACACTCTTTTCCTTATTTTTTAATTTCTGAATAAAACTTCTAATTTCTTGGATACAACTTCAATTATGTAATACTTTCAAAGGAAAAACTGTTGAACTCATGTTTAGAACTTTCCGATTTTAGAATTTCATGCAAAACAACACTCGCGAAGTCTAACGCCGACGGGATGGAAAAAACGACTCCCCGAGGTTTGGTGATCTTGCACCCAGGTACCCATGATATTTTTTAAAGCTTTTCCCTTATCTTTTGCTTTCTCACGACGTTGAAATATCGTACGTGAGAAAATGCACAAAAGTTTTGATGCAAGCTATATGCTTCTATGCAAATCTGTAATCTGATATGCACTTGTGCGCCCGTCTTGAAATATTAATTTTAAGAGGGCGTGAATAATTGTGATAGTGTACATGCGGAAAACAAAAGTCAGAAGACACTGTATGTAGGTAAGTGTGCATACCGCGTGAGTGGAATGTGTGTCTGATAACAAAATGCAATTTATGCTAGATTGCATTTTGTTATAATGTGGGAATGCATTTCTAAATGCATTTTGAATTTATATTGAAATTTTAAAATGAAATGGTTTTTTATTTTCAGGGTCATTTATGAGGTACATCAATATATTGTATAGGACAATATATTGATGTATTGACCTTATGGTTGTGATTCGGGGCATTTGGCACCTGAGTCACAACATTCACATACACAATCGGCAGCCACTCGTGAAAATTCCGGTAGCGGAAAACGAGAAAATTACCTGGAAGCATTCTTCGCGGAGTTCACTAATGGTACACTTACAACATTATTTCAACGCTATTCATCATTATCGACAATCAAGCGGATCATAGCTATGTAGATGTTTTCAATTCGTTTGAATCCTCAGATCATCGAAAACGGAAATTATTGAAAAATTTGTATCCTGCGATGATATCATATCAGCAGATAAAAGTTGCATTCGATGGGCTCAAAATGAGGCATTTCACCAGGAGATTCGCCATCTTAAAAGGAAGCAGCCTATACTATGCTCAAGTCGGTTGTTAACTCTCACACCATTTCTGGATTCATCAAATATCTTGCGTGTTAGTGGAAGATTAGTTAACCCAGACTGCTCATATGAAGCAAAGCATCCTCCTATTCTTCCAAAGGATCATATTTTTGTCAAGCTTGTCGTCATCGATATGCACGAAAAGTATCTTCACGCTAGCATTTCACTTTTACTAAGAATTATCAGACAAAGATATTGGATAATCTCGTGCAGAACTGTAGCTATATCATGCATCAACAAATGTCTAACATGCGTACGTCATCGTGCGTCAACTTTACATCAACTTATGGCAAGTTTTCCTAAGAATCGTGTGTTAGCCTGCAGGGCTTTCGAAAATATTGGTATAGAGTATGCTGGACCAATTGAACTTCTGCTACGTCGAGGTCGAGGAGCTCGTACTGTAAAATGTTATATTGTACTTTTTGTATGCTGCAGCACTAAGGCATTATACTTGGAAGCGGCAGGAAATTTAACATCAGAAACATTTATCGCGTGTCTAAAGCGATTTACTGCTAGAAAGGGGATCACTACAAACATTTACAGCGATAATGGCACAAATTTTGTAGGGGCCAAAAGACGTTTAAACGAAACTCACAATCTATTCATGTCATTGTATCAACATTCATTAACCAATAATTTTCTTCCTGTTAATAGCATTTCATGGCATTTCATACCTCCAGCTGCTCCACATTTTGGCGGTATATGGGAGGCAGGCGTAAAGAAAGTGAAGAATATCCTTAGACGATCCATTGGCGAAACAAAGCTGACAAACTTAAGCTAATCATGATGAAATTGACTATTCTGTATTGCTTATCAGTAAATCCATTGTTAAACGATCAGTTAGAATTAGCACACCATGGTCCCAACAAACTTGTTAAATTGGCGACACATAGTTTTTGAATCTCAATCTGTGCGGACCTAACATTTATCAGTCGGTCATTTTGCAATTTTCTTAAAAAAAGGTCGAGCAATTATTGTTAGTTTATAAGTTCTTAGATAATTGCAATAAATAACGTTTAAGGATAAAAGAATCGAGTTGTCATTTATAAACATTTTTTGGTGCCGAAACCCGGGACTTGCGAATTAAAAACAATTTTCTATAAAGTGCACAGACATACATACATAGGTTTCACCTATTCAGAATTGTAGTCGATTGGATCTTGATGAAATATTTTCATATTCATCGTTCAAGATAAGTACCTTTTCATTTTTTATTGCAATTAAATCAATAAGGCACATAACTGCATTTAATATCGCCATATGGAGGAATTCTCCGGATGATTTACATTTATTTATAGACAATTATTGCACATGATCTATAATAATATTTTATCAGAGTTCATATAATTTAATATTTTATCAGAGCTTGAAAATTATTCGAACCCAAGGAAAATGTGTATAATTGTGATTCTCGACTATTTATTGTTGGAAAAAGTGCATTTCTATGCCAATTTTATCATAGCAGACTTATTTTGTGCACATGTGCTCTCGATACGGATCACGGACAAATCAAGGTCATAAGTAAAACAGTGTGTGCGCAATTTATTTTACATATGAATTTAAGTTACAAAAAATTATAATACGTCTAGAACAGTCAATTAACGGTGTTTTACTTAATTTATAAAGAGCTTGGCTCGTTTTTACAATAAATATCAACTTCTTAAGAAAATTTAAATTTGTACACATAATTCGCACACGACTATGTCTGACACAATTCAATTAAAGGCACAAAGAGGGCGGGTCAAAGGTTCATTAACACGTCCTAAAACCTTTTCTCTCTAGAGTAGTCAGTGGAAGAAATGATAGCAGCGCGCCTCGAGAAATTGACCGAATTGTGGGATGAATTTAAAGAAATCGATGACAAATTAGTAATTAACGGCCTTGATTTTGAATTCGAAGACTTTGAAGATATGTACATACTATGAAGCGAACGCCTTATTAACTAAGGGCATGCGCGCGCGGCTTCCCGTTCAGTCAACAGCTAGCAATGGTTCGCCCGTCAATGCATCGTCTGTTAATGTATCTGCTGATCATGTTTCAGCTGAACAAATGTTCAACAATGAATAGACTATTTGAACAGCAACGTTCATTTTACGATAGATTAGCTAACAACACCTCCTGCTGATGTGAGACTCCCTAAAGTGAATGTTCCACCTTTCAGTGTCGATTGGCCTTCCTTCAAGGATCTTTTCACCTCGTCTATACATAATCGGGAAGGGTTATCATCATCTCAAAAGTTGCAATATCTCAAGGGTTTATTGAAGGGAGATGCTGCAACTCTAATTAAACACTTGTCAATAACAGATTCCAATTATAACGAAGCATGGGGAAAACTCACAAAAAGATATGATAAGAAGAAGCACATAATCACATAATATATCAAGGCTTTTATTAATCAACCAAGCCGCGCTCAGTCCTCAGCCACGGCACTGCGACGGCTAGCAGATACTTCAGATGAGATAATTCGTGGCATTAAAGTCTTAGGAGCAGACGCTGACAAGCGAGATCCTTGGTTAATTCATTTAATTCTAACTAAAACCGATACCGAAACACGTCGAGCATGGGCTGAAGAATCTACTGCGGAAGATTTTTCCACATTTGAGAAATTTCTGGAGTTCCTAAACAAACGATGTGATGCGTTAGATACATGCCAAACAGCACCAAGGAAGATGGGCCATCAACTGGTTCGTAATCTACATCTTGACACTTCGTTACGATGTCCCAATTGTAACAAGGATTATCGGTTGTTCAAGTGTTCTGAGTACAACTCCATGGATGTGACAGCAAGGCGTAGATTTGTTGGTTCCAGTTCACTATGCTTTAACTGTCTGAACGCCGGACATACAGCTCTAAAGTGCAAATCTAAATTTCGGTGTCATTTTTGCAAGCAGCTACACCATTCTAGTCTACACGAAAGTGGAATAATCAATGCAAGGGAATCTGAATCACTTCCGTCCAAAATGTATGAGAAATCTGCTAATGCAGCATCTATCAGTTCTAATCTCAATCCTAAGGTGCCTACATTCAATGTAACAACACCTAAATCAACTGCTAATCATGCACAAGTTAATTCTTACACAACATTTCATGAAAATCTAAACCAAGTTCTTCCAACAACATTAGTAAACATAATGGATTCTTCTGGAACACTACAATTATGTAGAGTTCTTCTGGATTCTGGCTCTCAACCGTCGTTCATTTCAGAAGACTGTGTTCAACGATTAGGCCTCACTCGACAAAAGGCGCGTATTACAGTTAGTGGTTTATCTTCACCAAGGACAACAGTCACAAGGAGGGTAATTACGCTATCTATCTCCTCTTGGTATGATCACAATCAACACCTCACAGTCAAGGCATATGTCCTAGATAAATTAACTTCATCACAGCCAGCTACATCCCTCAGTATTCCTGATTGGAAAGTTATCAGATCTTATCAGTTAGCCGATCCACAGTTTTATCTATCACGCAAGATTGATATTTTATTGGGTGCGGATTGTTTCTTATACGTTCTTCGAGATGGGCGTGACACTATTGCCCCAGGTTTTCCTTTACTTCAAAATACGATATTTGGTTACATAGCTTCGGGATCTCTCACAACTTCTGACTCGAAGCCGAACATCCTATCCCTATATACAGACATCACCGAACTTGATTGCACTCTACGTAAGTTCTGGCAAGTGGAAGAACTGCCAGTTTCAAATCAGAGTCAACTCTATACACCTGAGGAAGAACAAAGTTACGCTACAACACATTATGTGGACCCTAACAGCCACCGCTATGTTGTTAGATTACCTTTCAAGGAAGACTCTTCACGGTTAGGTCAATCAATTCGTACTGCATTTACTGTAATCAAATCAGTAGAACGTAGATTTCAGCGTGACCCACATTTACAATTATAATATTGTAAATTTATGGCCGAGTACAGAGATTTGGGACATGTAGAGTGCATCCCATCCCAGGAAATTACCATGGAAGATGATGATGCGTACCGTCCACATCATGCTGTGATAAAACCTTCCAGCACAACCACCAAGGTGAGAGTAGTCTTCAATGGTTCCTCAACAACTACCTCTGGTGTCTCTCTTAATGACAAATTACTAGTGGGTCCAAAAGTACAACCAGATTTGCTCCAAATACTACTATCTTTCCGAACGTTCGAAGTTGCTGTTACAGCGGGCATCGAAAAGATGTATCGGGAAATTGTCGTAAACAAACTCGATAGAGATTATCAAGGGATATTTTGGAGGGATACAGCAACGGAACCAATGCAACATTTATGTTTGAAGACGGTAACATATGGAACGGCAGCAGCAGCATTTCTAGCAACCAGGACACTAAAGTAACTAACCATTGACTTCAAGGATAAATTTCCATTAGCAGAATCAGCACACTTCACTCACTTTCATGTTGATGATCTATTAGGTGGAGCCAACCACGATGCTGAAGCACTAAGACTCCACGACGAACTAAATACACTACTTCATCAGAGGGGACTTTCATTACGAAAATGGGCTTCAAATTCACAACAGTTCCTTCAATCAATTTCTCAACACGACAGCGAACATACTTCATTGAAAATTGATGAATATCCGAAAAATGTTAAGGTTCTTGGACTCCAGTGACTTCCCCAATTTGATGCTTTCACCTTGCATGTCAATCTAGCAAGCGATCACACTGCTACTAAACGCACTATTCTCCCGGAATCTAGCAAGGTTTTTGACCCACGAGGATTAATCGCACCTATAACTATAAGATTCAAAATTCTTCTTCAACAACTTTGGTGAACGCATCGCTATTGGGATGATCTCATTTATGAAGAATTAAATTCAAAATGGCTAAAACTTCGTAATAGTTTGCACTGTCTGCAAGATCTCCGTATTTCTCGTTGGCTTCATCTTCCGAGCGAATCATTGGAATAACATGGGTTTTCAGACGCCTCTGAACGAGCGTACAGCGCTGTGGTTTATCTCCGAAGCACTGATGAGACGGGAAGTGTCGCAATTAATATCGTAGCAGCAAAGACCAAGGTAGCACCCTTGAAGCAGCTCTCCATCCCACGGCTGGAGCTTTGTGGAGCTCTGTTGCTATCAAAGCTCATATTATTCATAAGATCAAATATAAGTCTTCCAGGTTCCATTTTTTTTGCTTGGACTCATTCACAAATCGTGCTATCATGGCTGGCATCTCATCCTCGAAAATGGAAGTATTTTGTTGCGAATCGAACAACGGAGATCTTACAAATATTACCAAGTAGTTCATGGCAGAACGTCAAATCAACTGATAACCCAGCAGTTCTAGCGTCTCGTGGAATTTCCCCACCTGAACTAATATCTTCGTCACTATGTTGGGATATGCCCCCCGTGGCTGAAAAATGATTGGAAGAAAACCACTTCACATACACAATCGGCAGCCACTCGTGAAAATTCCGATAGCGAAAAACCGGAAAATTACCTGGAAACATTCTTCACGGAGTTCACTAATGATACACTTACAACATTATTTCAACGCTATTCATCATTATCGACAATCAAGCGGATCATATCTAGATGTTTTCAATTCATTAGAATCCTCAGATCATCGAAAACTGAAATTATTGAAAAATTTGTATCCTGCGATGATATCATATCAGCAGATAAAAGTTGCATTCGATGGGCTCAAAATGAGGCATTTCGCCAGGAGATTCGCCATCTTAAAAGGAAGCAGCCTATACTAGGCTCAAGTCGGTTGTTAACTCTCACACCATTTCTGGATTCATCAAATATATATATAGTTAACTCAGACTGTTCATATGAAGCAAAGTATCCTTCTATTCTTCCAAAGGATCATATTTTTGTCAAGCTTGTCGTCATCGATATGCACGAAAAGTATCTTCATGCTAGCATTTCATTTTTACTAAGCATTATCAGACAAAGATATTGGATAATCTCGTGCAGAACTGTAATTATATCATGCATCAGCAAATGTCTAAAATGCGGACGTCATCGTGCGTCACCTTCACATAAACGTATGGCAAGTCTACCAAAGAACCGTGTGTTAGCCTACAGGGCTTTCGAAAATATTGGTAGAGAGTGATTGCCAGAAATCTCTATTTACCTTGGTGGATATCCGTATCGGAGCTCAGGGAGCTCTCCTGAATAAAAGACCAGAGTGGAGTATAAAATAACTCTGATTTATTTCCAATAGTACACTCTTTTTATACAATCAAATTAGCGCTTACTTCATCAATATTGCTTGCAAAAATGAAGTTCTCACCGATCGATCACCTGGAATCGGTCTCACACAGAAAGCGCCGAGTAAGCTTTTCGCAATACTCAAAGTTCTTACAGCAATATGTTCAATGCTTGCTTAATGATGAGTTCACTGGCATGGCTATATCGCTTTGTCATGTAAACAAGCTATAATTGTAAATTCTTTTGCTTTCTTTCTTTTTGTGCTTGTTTACTTTAATTTCATTCATGCCGTGAATGCTTCATTCATTTATAGTAAATTTGTGTTAATGCTTCGCATAGCATATTGCCTTTCTTTTATTATGGACATTTTGTTGTGTGATGTGTGGTGTTGTATTATAACAGAAGGTATAATGGAATCCATTCATCCCAGTTGTAGTCTGTGGTGAATGATAAGAGATATTCATTTAATACTCTATGATTTCGTTCTATTGAGCCTAAGGTCTGGTGATGGTATGGCGTTGATGTTACATGTGTTATTTTTAAATGTTTACATGTGTTAGTGAATACCTCATTGACGAATTCTGTTCCCATGTCAATTTTTATTGTTTTAAAATTACCATATTTTAAAATACAATCTTTAACTAGAGCTTTCGCTACTGTTATTGCTTCTTTATTCCTTAATGGAATGGCTTCGATATATTTTGTCAAATCACACTGTATACATAGTTAGTATATATCTGTAATCGTTTGATATCTTTAGTGGTCCTACGGTGTCTACGGATATAATCCAAAAGCTTGTAGATGATGTCTCTGTTATCACCATTCTTTCTTTTGTATGTTTGAGAGTCTTGTTTTTAGCACATTTTTCACATTTACTTATATAATTTATAACCATTATGTTCAAATTTTTCCATATGTACCTCTGTTTAATTTTGTTGATGGTTCTTTTGACACCTGAGTGTCCTCCATGCGGAGAGTTGTGGAATTCTTCAATTATATTATTTTTGATTATTTCATCAGTAAATCTTTTGGGAGGAATATATATTATTATCTTTAAATCTGTTTGCCTACCTTTCATATTTATCTTGCGCTGCAGCTTATTAAATATTATTTTAAATTTGTCGACATTTATGTATTGAAATATGATGTCATCTTTCGCTAACGATAGTGACTCTATTTTCATTTTCTTCATTTCAAAGATCAGTGTCTCCAAGATCTAACCTAAGTCGTGACATGGATTGTTACCGATTTTGATTATCACTCCCTTTTTATTAATTATTATCTTTGGCACACTTTCAGTAATTCTTTTTCTAGAGCTATTTTGTTTGTTAGCATTTTTGTTGCTATTATTGATTTCAAAGCGTAATATTTTGACCCTTCTTACTTCATTAATTGAGATGCTTTCCCATGCATAAAGTTGATCAGTCTTTATGTTGGTAAGGGATTCATACTGGGTCTCTTTCTCTTTAATCTTATTTTTATTGTCATTTTTAGACATTGCTCTAGTTGTTATATTTATATTCGATGTAGATAATATCGCTTTAAGGATATCAGAATCTATTTTTATTCTTGATAAAGCGTCAGCATTAGTATTCATTCTTCCTTGTTTATAGATGATTTCGAAATCATAATCAGATAAGTCAAGCCTTATCCTTGTCATCTTGGAAGATGGGTTTCTATGAGTGAAAAGACTTACTAAACGTCTGTGGTCTGTGACCACTATGAATTTTTTACCATATATATGTACGGTCTGAAATAATTGATTGCTCAATGTATTGCTAGGAGTTCTTTTTCAATAATTGGTTTATTGAGTTCGTGTTTAGTTAATGTTCTACTAGCGTACGAAATTGGTAGATCTGAGCCGATTTCACCTTGGGATAAGGCTGCTCCAAGGGCAAATTGTGAAGCATCTGTAGTTATAATGAATTTTTTGTTAAAATTTGGATATTTCAAGATTGGTGCATTTACTAGTTTGCATTTAAGTGCCGAAAACGCTTCTTGTCTTGTCTTCTTTGTCTAAATGAATGGTGTATTCTTTTTGGATAATGAATTTATTGGTTTTGCCATATGAGCAAAGTTTGGAATAAATCTTCTGTAGTAATTACAGAAAGCAATAAATCTTCTGGCATCATCCGCATTTGCAGGGGTGGGGTAGTTTAATACTGTGCCAAATTTTTGGGATCAGTCCTGACACCTTTTTCTGTTATTAAATGTCCTAAATAAGTAACTTCTGTTTGTAAAAATCTACATTTTTCGGATTTAATTTTAGATTGTACTTTCTCAGTCTGTTAAAAGTTTTCATTAAATTTTGGTTATGATGCTTTAGACTGCATCCAAAAATTATGATATCATCCACATAAAGAAATGCTTCTGAATCTAATCCGGCCAAAGCTATTGAGAGCATTCGCTGAAAACTATTAGTGGAAATTTTTAAGCCAAAAGGTAGCCTTTTAAATTGATAATGTCCCTTGTTACTAGAAAAAGATGAAAAGAACTTGTGAGGTCTAGTGTTGAAAAGTATTTAGCTCTTCCCAGTTTGTCTACCACGTCTTCAAGTCTTGTCAATGGAAATTTGTCATCTAGAATTTTCTTGTTTAATTGTCTGAAATCTACAACAAGACGCCATTTTTTAGTATCACTATCTGATTTTTTGGGACGATCAACAGTGGTGAATTATAAGGACTAACTGAAGGTTCAATTATGTCTTCATTAATAAGACTGTCGATCTGAGTGTTTATTTCCGCAATTTGGGTTTGGGGAAGTCTGTAGTTTTTTATATAAATTGGATTTTTATCAATAGTGGAGATTTTTTGATTGTAAAAGTTATTTACCGTTAGTTTGTCACCTGGTAAATAGAAGATATCCGAGAAGTTTTTACAAATTTCTAAAATAGAGTTGGTTGCATATTGATCTAGCTTTTCAATATTTAATTCTTTTAGAAGTTTACTGTATCTATTTTTATTTTCTTGCTTGATATTGAAAATGTAATAATTTGAAGTGGTTCTGTTTTAGGTTTGAGATTATATAAAGTTACTTCTTTGTCTAAAGTGTTTAGGATTTTAACATGAGCGATGCCTTTTGCGGGTATGATGGAATTTGCTATATAAATTCCATCTTGAATTTCTTCATTAAAACTATACTATCTTCAGTAATATCAGCTTTTATTACTTGTATTTTTTCAGATCTAGCAGGAATTTTTATTTCTTTTAAGTTAGGTACTTTTGTGTACATTGGCAAAGTGTGTTTTGTATCATTAAAAAAGAATGAAATGATAAAATTATAGTAATCTATTTTACAAGAATTTTTTATGAGAAAGTCTCTTCCCAATATTCCACTAGTCATTATAAGAAATGTGTCATCTACAATATGGAATTCTTGCTGGATATCTTGATTATTTATCTTTATATTTGCACTTATTGTGCCTAGAGAATCCGATTCTGATTGCGTGATACCTTTGATTTTGCATTTATTATGCTCATGAATTCCATCTCTTGATTTCAACTCATTTATTTTCGGGGTTGATATGTCAGCTCCTGTGTCAATGAGGAATGTTTTATTGCCGAATGACACATTTATGGTCGCAATAAACACTATGTTCGGATGGATCCTACTGGGACCTACTACTAATACTGGACAAGAACACAACGATTTGCACAACAACAATTACTGACGTCGATCTAGACGCACAGCTCAAGCGATTTTGAGAGTTAGAAAAACTCTCAGTACAATCTGTTCTAACGCCAGAAGAGGAAGAGTGTCAAAAAATCTTTCAAATGACACATCAACGATTAAACAACGAAAATTATCAAGTCAAATTACCGTTCAAGAATAACGAAGCTCCCATATTGGGACAATCAAGGCCATAATCCCTAAGACGATTTTCAGCGTTACAACGACAATTTTTAAAGAATCCGGAGTTAGAAGAGGGTTACAGAAATTGTTTAAATGAGTTTATAAAGATGGCTCACATGGAAGAAGTAGCTCCTCCTGCAGACGATGAACCACACTATTACATTCCACATCACGCAGTCTTTAAAGAGAGAATTACCACGAAATGAAGAGTAGACTTCGACGCGTCATTGCGAAATAAAAGGGGCATTAACATTTATTGATGACGAATCAATCAAAACACTGGGAATAAGATGGCACCCTGAACAGGAATATTTTTCATTCACGGTCTTTCAAAGAGATGCACAAATAGTGTCAACCAAGCGAACAATATTATCTGAAGTTGCATAATTGTACGATCCTCCGGGTTGGCTTGCACCCATCATCATTGTAGCAAAGATATTAATGCAGATGTTATGTATTATCGGCTTTTCTTGGGATGCGGCAGTTCCAGACACCATTCATGCACAATGGAAATCTTTCAAGACAGACCTACAGAAGCTACGATTGTTGAGAATTCCAAGATGGATCCAATATGCCACCCATGCACGCATGCAATTGCATGGATTCTGTGACGCTTCAGCAAAAGCTAATGCTGCTGTCCTCTATTTGAGAGTTGAAGGAGAAGATGGACGCATAACATCAATCTTACTTACGTCAAAATCGGTAGTAGCGCCCACAATACCCACATTGGAGATAAATGGCACACTCGTTCTTGCAAGGTTCACCAAAACAACTATACAAGATATGCAACTAATCGAAGTGCCCATATTCGCATGGACGGATGCAATGATCATACTACAATAGATAAGTGAACATCAGTCAAAGTGGAAGACCTATGTAGCAAACCGTGTGGTAGAAATTCAAGACTTAGTAAGGCATGATTGTTAGCAGCACATCTCAACAAGCCACAAACCTGCTGATCTAGCCTCGAGAGGTATCTCAACGTCTAGTGTAATTGACAGCAATCTGTGGTGGCATGGGCCAGCATAGTTGATTCAGAAGTAAGAGAATTGGCCAAGATCGAATCACATCACAGAAGGTACGGAGTTAGAAGAAAAACAGCCAATTCTAACTGCTTTTCTAAGTAAGTTTACCAATGACATTCCTCTAAGGCATTCCTCTCTTTCAGGATTGATTCGAGTAATGGCAACAGTTCAAAGATTCATACACAATTGTCGAAATCCACAGAACAGACGCTCGAATCTTCTTAACAGCACTGAATGGAATATTGCTGAAACAACAATCTTATGGCTAGTGCAACAAACAGCTTTCCAGGAAGACTACAGTCATCTAATGCACAACGAACCATTGTCTCGTAATAGTAGGCTGCTTAAACTAAATCCATTTAAAGACTTTAGTGGCTTGATACGAGTAGGTGGTAGGTTGGCCAACGCTATATTATCATATACGCAAACACATCCAATCATTTTGCCACAACACCATCATGTGACACTGCTTTTGATCGATAAGATACATTCAGAAACTTAGCATGGCGGACCATCCCCAGTCTTAAGTAAAAGTCGAGAAAAATTTTGGATTTTAGACGCAAGACACAGTGTTCGAACCAAATCGGTTCGAATATATTTTTGTTTTTACCGATTACTTTTAAAGGGAAAACATCCTGAAAACAAAGCAATGTATTTGTCATCTACATAGCACATTGCACAAATACAATACAACAATATAGCCTCATTGAGCAGATCAAACTAAAATTCTTATCATATGATTGAAGCAATTAGTTTCGTGCTAAAAATAATTGCTGAAAAAAGCAAAACAAATTCAATCTAATTAAATTTTTTTCCAAAAATAGGTACAACATCGAACCAAAGCATGTGTTGTCATGTAGGATATAATGCATGGCACAAATACAATCAGATCAAGCAGATCAATTTGCAACTCTATCATCATTATAAGTACTACCGAACGGGAACTTCTTCTCTACGTGATAGAGATAACATTTTTTTCAAATATACAGATTTCAATTTAACACAGCAGCATGGGTTGCCTTAAACTTCTTGTTGCTATGCATTTTTGCTCACTGCTATGCATATTTTATCTCTAGTACCGTAAAATTACAGATGAACGGCCAATTCTTGTGATCATGCGCCTCTGCTACTCCATCATTGGTGTCGTGTGCAATCAAGGGCTATATAAACAGCAATTTAACTTGACTCGATCTCTTTTTCAGTTTGACAGTGCAGTGAGTGACTTGATAATTTTTTTGTTAGTGGTATTTCCTAGTGTTGTGATTTTTGTTAACAGTCTTACACTTTGTTTAGTTGACAGTTTTAATAAATTTTTCTTATTCTGGGTTGCGGCTAGATTAGGAGATTTATTTGGATAGCGACTAAATAAAGATTCTGATTACGGGTAACGACTGTAATAAGAAATTTTACTAACATTAAACACTTTATTGTGGGTAACGACTACAATAAAGATTCTTATTACGGGTAACGACTGTAAAAGAAATTTTACTAACATTCAACACTTTATTGTGTGTAACTACTACAATAAAGATTTTTATTTCGGGTAACGACTGTAATAAGAAATTTTACTAATACTACACACTTTATTGTGGGTAACGACAACAATAAAGATTCTTATTACGGGTAACGACTGTAATAAGAAAACTACTAACAAAACACTTTATTGTGGGTAACGACTACAATAAAGATTCTTATTACGGGTAACGACTGTAATAAAAAATTACTAACGAAACTCTTTATTGTGGGTAACGACTACAATAAAGATTCTTGTTACGGGTAACGACTGTAATCAGAAAATTACTAATAAAACACTTTATTGTGGGTACCAACTACAATAAAGATTCTTATTACGGGTAACGACTGTAATAAGAAAACTACTACCAAAACGCTTTATTGTGGGTAACGACTACAATAAAGATTCTTATTACGGGTAACGACTGTAATAAGAAAATTACTAACAAAACACTTTATTGTGGGTACCGACTACAATAAAGATTCTTGTTACGGCTAACGACTGTAATAAGACAGTTACTAACATTAAACACTTTATTGTGGGTAACGACTACAATAACGATTCTTATTACGGGTAACGACTGTAATAAGAAAATTACTAATAAAACACTTTGTTGTGAACGACTGCAATAAAGATTCTGTGGGTTTCGACTGCAGTAAGAACTACTCACCTCACTTTATTCTGGGTATCGACCAGAATAAAGAATATCCCAATCCCAACCTCAATTAAAATTATTGGAATCAAGTAAATCAATTGCCAAACAAGATCAGGTGAGTACAAAATTTATTGCAACAACATTATTATATTTATTATATATCTTATATTTTCCGTTTATTGAAATTTGATAAAGTGAGCATTAGTATTTTACATTTATCGAGTATTAAAGCTCTAGTTTAACAGTGAAGTGTATAATTTGTAGACATACAATTAAAACCACTAACTTTATACCAGTGGCATCAATTCTCACCACATTATTCATTTTTTGCATGTACGCTCTGACTACGGGCAGTACACACAGCATTACTAACAGACTACATAAATGTCTTATATGTGCCAAGCAAAGCAGCGCAGCAACTACTCAACTAATAGGGAATCTACCTGCTCCCCGAGTAAATGTTATGAAGCCATTTTCAAAGGCCGGCATAGACTATGCAGGACCTGTAACTTTAAGGGCTTCATCGCTCCGAAATGCCAAACGACACAAGGCCTATTTTGCCTGTTTATTTGTATGGCTACCAAGGCGATTCATCTAGAATTGGTCTCGGACCTCACTTCAGAAGCCTTTATTGCTGCATTCAAGAGATCCGTAGCCAGACTAGGCTTATGCAGTGACATTTACTCCGACTGTGGCACTAATTTTGTCGGAGGCAAGTCATTGTTAGAAAAAGATCTTTGTTCAAGCCATTAAGCAATCAATCCCGGAGGCTTCTAAGTATCTTGTGTCAAAATCGGTCACATGGCAATTCAATCCTCCAGCTTCTCCACATTTTGGTGGTATATGGGAGGCTGGTGTGAAGTCAATTATACATCATCAGAACATTAGGAAATCTAATTTGTACCTTCAAAGAGTATGCAACAGTGCTCGCTCAGATTGAAGCCTGTGTAAATTCACGGCCTTTATGTTACATCAGAAATGACCCTGATGATTTATTTGTACTCACACCCATTTCTTAATTGGTCAGGCGTTAAATGCAATTGTTGAACCTGATCATTCTACGGCCAAGATACTACCACAACAAAGGTGGAAGCTTCTACAGCAAATGACCGAACGTTTTTGGGACAAATGGTCGAAGGATTACGTCAATCAACTACAAAACAGGCCAAAATGGTCCACAGTGCCACCGAACATAAAACAGGGAGACGTCGTTTTGGTTGAAAATGAAGGCATGCAACCTATTATTTAGTTGGTCATTTGGTTTGATCAAACAAGTCTATACGGGCACTGACGAACTGGTACGAGTTGTTCAGGAGCGAACACGGGACAGCACGTTACAGCGACCCATAGCAAAGATATGTCGTCTGCCCCTAGACGAGACAAACTAGCCAGGTGGCAACAGTTTAAACAAACAAAACAATCCTAAATAAATTCCTGTTTTTATGTTAACGTTCGTTTATGTCGTCTGGTGATTGTCCTTTCCTACATTTAAAATAATAATAAGGTACAATTTCAGATGTCCAATTTCGAGAGTCACGACGAAGATGTCCTGTACATCCTTGGGGACATTTGCTTCTCTCCTCTCAGGAGTCCGATGGTGAATCTGTTCATGGAACCTGGCTGTGACGTGATGACTGGGCTACCCAACGCATCTCACAGCTATGATCCATTTACATCTGCATCTATGCAAGACGCTCATTCCAAAGAACAGCAGGGATCCAGACAGCAACACTCCGCAAAATATGTCACCACACCACGTACAACGCCGACTCCAGCTCAACCAGCATTGATTAATGGGAGACAGTTGAATTCGCTCGAACGCCTGAAACCCACAACAACAATCGAAGAGCTCAGAATGCGCGCAGAGAACACACATCAGCGATTTATGACTCGGGAGGGCATATACATCTATCTACAGTGACACATTCTAGAACGTATAGATTTCGATGCCATACGAAAGGCAAAACGTAAAACAAAACAATAAATCTTCCCGATTGATATCAGGTAATCCTCCGCGTGACAGCCGATGGGCAGATCTCATTTAATCGCTATCACAAACGCGGCATACGAAAGTTGAAGAATCGGTTGAATGCAGACATTCATCGAGGGAGAATTAAAAGGGGTCAAACCAATTTAAAGTACTTATCTTAAGTACAAGCCAGGTAAATCGACTGGCATACTTTCCTCCCACGTAGAATTGGTACCTACATACCTACGTCCATAGAGAATTAGCTGAAATGAAAAGAAAATATGAATTAATCGAATACACAATGAATTAGATCAGGAAATACTAAGAATCTACAAGAAAAACTACAAGTTTCCATAATTCCCCATGCAAGTAAACATAAGCACATACATGAAAAAGCAACAACAATGCTATGGGAAATGGAATTTCAATAATAATTATTCAAATTTCAATTTCCATCACTTGAAATTTGCACCAATTATTGAATTATACTCATAGAGGAAAATTTCACATAAATTTTCACCTTTGACAGTTGTCACAAGTGAAAATCATTTACTCAAAATTAGAGTTTTTAAGGGATTTTAAGGAGTAATAACTCAATGAAACCAATGTTCATGAGTTATAAATCTCTTCTATAACATAAAATTACAAAAAACTAACTTCCCGTGAAGATCTTCCGCGAAAATCAACAAAAGAAAACCTTACCTTACACAGACACTAATTGATGCAGAAAAACACAATATGCACAACTTACCTTTACACAATCACCACAATTTTCACTAAAAAACGCGCGGAAAACTCGCGACCGCGAACAGTCAAAACAGTTTTATAATTAGCGGACTATCAAAATTTCATGTATGAATTTGGGGTATTTTTTAACGAGGAATCTGATGGAGGTTGTTCGACGAACCTGAAAAGAAAAAGGGGGAATTCATCAAGGTAGAAATAAAAAGTATGCAACGCAAGTTACCGGCACCTGGAGTATGGCACAGGTGAAAAAATCCCTCGATGATCTGAAATAAGAAAAGGAAACAAATGAATTACATATCAAATTTGAACTATTAATATAAACAAAGGAACAAATAAACATTGAAAAAAAAACAAATAAAAAAGCTAAATACATAATTACATATCAAGGTGTTTTTATTGATATGCAAACATATTAAAACATACAAACTGAGCCACCATACAACACAAGAGTAATTAGTAGACATTTCAGGTGAGAAAAACCACCCAAAACAATCTCACCTGTACAGGTGTCCACTAATGTTAAAACTCAGGAAAACTTATAATAATTCACCAAAGTTTATAATTGCCTGTACTATATGACATCCCACGATGAAAACACTAGAAAATACTACACAAAACCACTATTAAATTAATAAAATTAATAAAAAACAAATCGCGCGCGTTTGACACATCGAATTAAAAATTACACGGGGAATTTCAATCTCCCATGACATACGATATGTCAAATTGGGGTACAATCTTCGCGCGATTCTAATGGTCGCGTTCGTTTCGCGGTATTTTTCACGGGATTCGCGTAATTCGCGATATTTACAATTGCAATTTGCACTAACGAGTGCGAAAGAGAAGTACCGTGCGAACAAGACAAAACAGCAAAAGGCATGAGAGGAATTATTTGAAATGAACTAAAAATGGCGCGTCGATAAAGTAGACCAGAAATTCGTAAAAATTAATGAAAATCAAGAAAGATTAAATCTTTATGGTAAACATGCCAAAAAATGTAAAATTCATTTTGGCATATACCAATAATAATCAAAGGGCTTAATTTATTTACAAAATGGCAACATTTTGATAATTTCAAATTATGGACAGTGAAATTGAAACAAATCTGTCTATGAAAGGCGTGTCATTTCTTCATTCGAGCGCTTTTTCTTTCGAGTTGTCATTTAGTGAAAATATGCCAAGCTGGTCATAAGTTACTTCATATGCAAGTTTGTGTTAAAATCAATAGTTCATCGGTATTTTCTGAACTTAGAAATTTTTTATAAAAGTGTTCATCAAGTTTACTTAAGAATTTAAGTGAGAATTCTGGTTTTTAAAATTTGTTGCCAGTTCAAGTTGTGGATTATACGGATCGGCAAAGGAATTTAACAAATTAGTATTTTCTGAACAATTTATTTTGTTCAAGAAGGTAATCATTTTACTCAATTTTCTGAACAATTTGGGGTTAAGGGACAGAGGTAATTGCATGCCATAAGGGTATAATTACTGGTCACAAATTAACTAAACAAATTGAATTTTTAACATTAATAAAAATTACTCTTTTCATTTCAGCAGTTATTAGGTATAAATAAATTGAAGTGCAATTTTTATTGTGGTGAAAAATACGTTCCACATCGAATTTTCTCAACATGGATGACAAGAATTTAATTGCGCCTTGTTATAGCACAATTTGGATTTTAAATTTTCATTCAGTGAAATTAAATTATGATGGACATCTTTTGATGAAAAAAGATAGATGTCAATATTCCTCATCGCATGAAATAATTTATACATGATGAAAAATAATGCATTCTGAGAATTTTGCATTATGGTTTCGGGTTCCACGGACAAAAATGGCAGTTCGGACCCTATATAAGGCCGAACATTTGCATGGATCGCTCTCTTAATTTTTCGAGTGTCAAATAGTCTGGATCCTGTTAGCAAGTGAATTAGAGTGCTTAAAATAACCTGCATATAAAGTTTTTACTAAATCGAAATGTGAATCTTTTTATGCTCGTTCTGATTTTAATATACCGCTACACTAACATAATCCACCAAATTAGCATCATCACATGTGGCGTGTGAACGGTTCTACAGCAACTGCTTTCGTAAACACCCGTTGATGGCCTCCCGTCGGTAGTGAATGAAAATATTTTGGAACTTGTTCGATGTCATTAATGTCGGATGAATATTTAATAGAATTTTGAGGGAGTTTAATGTTTATTTGTTTAGTAGCGAGCACCTTGGTTAAAATGTTTTTAATAATTATTAGATTTTGTGGATCTAATATAGGGCAGGAGATATTTATTTGTTGAACTGATTTGCTTCTGTGTATGAGCAGATCTCAGCTAAAATCATTTCGAGGTCTGATCTATCTCTTTGGGATCGGCAAGGTAAATAAACATTTGAAATGATTATTTCGGGGTCTTTTCTTTTGAAGAGGTTCAGTTCTTTTTCAGAAAGTGGATATTTATCTGAAAATTTTAGTTTCGAATACAACACTCTCTCAAGCTCTGTATCTTACATTGGCAAGATGAAAAATTTAGGATTCGCATTTTTAGTCAATAGTAATGGGAAATTTGTCTTAGTTATTATGACTGAGGAATTGTTCACTTGTGATGGAATTGGATTTTGCTTAATGACACTCGTGTTGGGAGTATTCGAATTCGCCTTAGCTCTAGCTTGATTCCTTCCTACCACATTTATACAGGTTGTAGGTTCTACGAAAGTTTCGCCACTATCCGGAATAGCGCTACTGAAAGCGTCTGCATTTGTGTTGAGCTTACCTGATTTATGGACTATTTTGTAGTCATATTCCTCAAGACGTATTCTCCATCTCATCAGTCATCATTGTAAACTGTCTGCCATAAACGTATGGTCTGAATTCCTCAACTGCGAAGACGATAGCTAAGAGCTCTTTCTCTATAGTTGAGTAACGACTCACATAAGCGATTGGCTGATCTCCGTGATTATCGACTTTTGAAAAAACTGCTCCGATGGCGTAGTCACTGGCATCGGAGGTGACAAAAAATTCTTTGTTTCTTTGTCGAAATCAGAATATGATAAAATTGGTGCTGAAATTAATTTATTTCGCAATTCGCAAAATGCTTCATCACAAATTGCGTCGAACTTGAAGGGCGTATCTTTCCTTAAAAGATTTGTAAGTGGTTTGGCTATCTTCGAAATATTTGGTATAAAGCGGCAATAGTAGCCGACGAAACCAAGGAAGGCTTTAATATCTTTTTCCTTCTTTAGTCTGGGATAGGACTGAACTGACTTAATCTTCGCTGGGTGTGGTTTGACACCACTTTCTGTAGTAATGTGCCCCAGATACAAATGGCACTTGTCGGGTTGGAGTTTCAAATTAAAATTGCGGAGATGGTCAAATACTGATGTGAGTCTTGTATTATAATCTCTGAAGTTGTGTCCATGGACTTCAATATCGTCCATGTATATGAAGCAATAAATGCCTTGAAGTCCAGATAGAACATTGTTAATGGCTCGTGGAAAAGTAGCAGGGGCTCCTTTTAAACCAAATGGCATACGATTCTATTCGTAGTGGCCATAGGGTGTGCTAAAGGCAGTTTTCTCCATGTTTTTCGAGTCCATCTTCATCTGATGGAATCCACTGGCCAAGTCGAATGTGGTAAAGTATTTCGACTTCCCCAACTGGTCTAATATATCAGTGATATTAAGCAGTGGGTGCGCATCGCCAATAGTAATGTCGTTAATACGACGAAAGTCTACCGCTATTCGCCACTTTTTGTTTCCATTCTCATCTGGTTTTTTAGGAACCAGGAGAAGTGGAGAATTCCAGGGACTATGTGAAAGTCTGATGATGTCTGACTCAAGCATTTCTTGTATTTTCCTATTTATTTCAGTTCGTCTTTCTTCAGGAAGTCTATAAGGCTTGGTACTGATGGGCGGTTTGTCTTGGAGTGTCTCGATTTTGTGGGTAATCGCATATGTATATGAAATAAAAACCACTTCTAGATAGAAGAGATCATTGAATTCCCTACAGATGTCACAAATACTCTCAGATTCCTCCGAATTGCAGTGATCCAATTTGATAAGGTTTTGCAGTTTATTTATTCTGCCCATAATTCGATCTTTTTCAGAGTCTGTGGAGATGACCACAAAGTCGTCCAAGTCTTGGTAAACTGGGTTCACCTCGTAAGGGCCCAGATTGGCCTCCTCCTCATTTGTGTGAAGGATTAGGACTTTTGTCATACCATTGACTGGTTTGACTATCGAATTTTCAAGAAACAAACCTGGCCTTATTTCCTTCTTGAAACAGACCGATTGATGTTGAATAGAAGGAGTTGGAATTTCGATGATGAATTCTGATCGAGCCGGAATTTTAATTTTAGTTAATTTATCCGAGGCTTTCTGATGTTTAATAGAAAGGAGATCTGATTCCATCTTTTGTGGAATTTGGAAGGAGTTATACGATGATTCCGACTCGATCGAATGTGAAGGAGATAAAACTTTATTGAAATTCTTTGACTTCTTTGATTTATTCTTGGAATTCATTTTTTTGAGAATTTATTGATGAAGGAGATAAAATTTTACTAGGTACAGCCTCCTGTACGGCTGTAGATGGAGATATACTTCTACGTTTTGGCTTCATCTCTTGTGAAGCTAGGGATGGAGTTTTACTTTCATTAGTTTGTTCCGGTCTGTTCGGAACTGTTTATGGAGATAGATTTATTATTTTCTCGCTTCACTTCTTGTAAAACATTGGATGGAGATATATTATTATTGCTTTGTGAAGCAATTGAAAGAGAAAAATTTTAATAATCTTTACTACTGGAGAATGTTATCGTCGTATACAGTAAACTTTTAGTTTGAGACCTCTTTTCTGGGTCTTCGCTTCTCAAATAAACATATGGGTAATTTGAATAGTAATCCTCATATGAATAAATTTCATTTGAATCATTAATTTCTAAAGAAATATATTTATTTTTATAATCGATACTAGCATTTTGTCGAGATTAAAAGTCATAACCAAGCAGGCCATCGTATGAGAGGATGGACTTATTTCCCACTATTTGCAATGGGTGTTCTAGGATGGAGTTATTCTGCGCAGTTTCCAGAGTTAGTTTCGTGAAGATGAGTCCTTCCATAAAAGTGGACTCTGTAAATAACGTATTGATATCGCAGACAGCAGATACTGTCTGCTTTCGGTGGAGTTTTCGGAGTTTTATTAGGCTGATCTCTGCTCCAGTATTAATTAAAAAGGTAAGCTTTGGAGCAGAGCAGATGTTAACAGTCAAGGAAAGCGTTAGTGAATTTTTATTTATTTGTACTGGGATTTGAATTATTTTCTTGCTGCCTACTTTTCCGTCGATATTGTCTGCTGAATCCTTCGAATTTGTGCTTTTGTTTGTATGTACGAGGGGTTACCGAAATTGAACCCCCGCTGCATCCAGTTTCCCTGCCTGGATGCCGATGTAGGTTGATTATTCCTTCTGTTTGGAGAGGATGATCTAGCCGAGATATTCGCATAGCTATACTTCGGCGGTGGAGTTCGATTTTCTCGGAATACTGGCTGCTACCTGTTCCTGTTTTGTGGCTGTCTATTTGCGGGTGGAATTGTATTTAATTCCCCGAGATTTATTTTGGTTTCCTGGGCTGTTTTTAGAATGATTATTATTTACCACCCTGGTCCTATATTCCTCGATTGCATGTCCCATCCGATGACAATATCGACAAGATAGAACTTGTGACGGATATGTTACCTTATTGAAATCCGTAGGACGTTGAAATCGCGAATTAATTTTTGGAGTTGCGTTGAAATTTTGCGTGGAGCGTTGTATGGGCAACTTGATGCAGCATTCCCCAGTCTATTACATTTGAAGCAATGAAGATATGAATTTATTGTTTGCGCAAATGGAGTTTGATTTACCTTGTTATGTGCTTGGAAGCCGAGTTGTTTCTGCTCTAAGCGTGATGCATGTTCCAAAATATGCGATTTTTATGCAGGAAAAGATTTATCGAATGCACTTTGGCTAAAGTTTGGAATTGTGGATTGGATAATCCGTCTTCAATTGTCCTTGCAGCCTGACTCTCATTATATTTTAATAAAGATCTTAGGAGTATTTTGTCCGTTGTAAATGAGTGTGTAGCCTCATTCAGCTTGGACAGCGTTACATTTAATCCTTGGAGGAAATCTTTTCTACTTTCCTCCTTTCTTTGTCTCGAATTGCTTAACTGGGACTGCAAGGTAGATCTGGGAGTTTTAACTTCAAAAGTTTGAGTTAGGATCGATTCTAAGGTAGGTCAATCTTCAATTTGATTGTACCTGAAGATATCGTAGGCCTCTGCAGATAATTTACTCCTTATTAAATTAAGGAGGGAGTGTTTTTCGTTCACCGTCGTTGCCGTCGCGTATATATCATCACAACTCTAGATAAATTTGTGGAGATCTTTCGGATTTCCATTGAAATTGGGAATTAATGTTCTCGCGTCAGATAGGAAAAACTTTGATTGGTCTCTGAATGAGCATTGTAGTGATGCTCTGTAGAATTATTTGTAGTATTCGTTACATTGTGGAATCGAAAGTCCAAGTGTTCTTGCGGCGCAATTACAGTGACTGAGAATGATGTTTCCATGTTTATGTAAACATCAGTTGCGAAGTATTCGCTGTCTTTGTCGTTTGGGCCAACATTCAAGATTATTTCATTGTGTGTTTCTTCAAAATCGTCCCAATATTTGTGCCACGTGTTTAATTTTTGATTTACATATGCAAGTGAATTATTATCTATAGATTGAATAATATGGGATAATATTTTTCGTCTATCTTCTTGCAACCGAAACCGTACTGTATTTGATTGATCTTTGTCTGTGTTGTCCTGGTTATCAGCTGCAGGCGTTTTTTGCGAAGTTTTCGGAAGTGGAATATAAAATTGGTTATTTTTGCGCTCTGTATGGAGAGCTATGGACTTTAACCTATCGGACAGAGTTGCATTTGTAAGTCTGTATCAGTCTTCTGTTTTATCATAGCATGACTATTTGAAATTATCATGAGTTTCATCGAATTCATCATGATCTTGAATCAGGATTTCAATTTGGGACCTGTGACAAGCAAAGCTCATAGAAAGATTTATTTTCATCAGTCATGTTTAATTATGAGTGTTATTTTTATTAGCTTTGGGAGTAAGGGAAGAGTGATAGAGAAAAGACATTTTTTTTCACACAAAAACTAAAAAATATGTGTGCAAATAAAGACAAAACTCTTTGTTGTTAAATATAATTCTATGTACCTTTGTTTATGTATCTATTACACTTATCGAGCAGTAGATCGATTGATTGGATGGGGGAAAATTGGGAATAGTTTTATTAGATTCCGTGAAAAAAAAAATATTTAAAATTTGTAAAATTATATAGATCAGAGAAAAAAAATGAAAAATTGGTCAACAAGTAATTATGTTTACTTAAAATTTGGCAATTCAATCTTATAACATCTAAGAATAACACAGTGTTAGGAGGATTATTTGTTTGGTTCGTAAATATATAATTAATATATATAATATATATAATTAATAAAAAATATTTTCTGTAAAACTCGCTGTCCCCAACCAAAATCTTTCTCCTGATCGGTAAGCTAACGAACCTCTATCACATGGGATCGATTATTGATTATCGAATTCCTCTGGCCAGCAAGTTCACGAATCCTTACCGCAGAGGTTGCTTCGTGGAGTGGCGTATTTCGTACACATACACACAAATAAAACAATAAAAAATACAGAAACTTGGATAAATCTAAGTACTTTCTTTAAAAAAAAAAAAATCTTTCTATTTAAATCTTTGAACTACCTGGGCCTTATCCACTTCTGAGCTAACGTTCCAACGTTTATATGCAGGAGGATTAAGCTGATAGTGTTGGGGCTGTTTGTTGTAGTGAAATTCCTGCGTCGTTGTGACCGTTTCTTCCTGTCGACTTTTGCTGGAGTCCTAGTGAAAGGCGCGTCGGGCGTCCTGGATGATGATTTCTTGTCGTCTTCCTTCCTTCTAAGGTCTCGTCTTTTTTGAGGCAGGGATGAAGCCTCGCAAGGGTCCCCGTTGAGCGCTATGGTGCTTAAACTTAGTTATCCTCTAACTACTCTTTAGAGTACCCGGGCTCTGTTTTTTCTCTATTATCCACTTATTGGTGTTGATCTGTTACTGTTGCGTTCATTGTTATACTTGAAATTTACTGCATGTATTATTTTTAATTATTAATTAATTTAGATAATTTAGTAAACTCCTTTTGTTTTTATGTAATTTTTTTTTGTAGTAAAGTAAATTTTGTTGCTGTGTACATGTATTTGTTGGGTTGTATCGGGATTATTATTATATTGAACTTTAATTTTCCAATTTTATTTTATTAATTTATTTATTGCTTTGCACTGATTATTGTGGATAGGAGCACCGCTGTATATATGTATATATAGTATATAAATATTTGGCACAAATTCGATATTTAAGCACTGATTGTGGTTGGAATGTTGTTACGTGCCTGTTGTATTATTGAAAATTCGTTTTTCTTTTATACTAAATTAATTATGTTTTATAACTTTAGGCACTGATTTGAAAAAGGACCGCTGCCACCAATTGTTGTGGATTCGTATGCCGTGCTCTGTGAAGAGGGCACACGACCATCGAAATTTGCTTTAAAACTCAAAAAATAAGCTTATTCCTTATTCCAATTCAAAAGAAAATAGTAATCTATAGCACTTTTCACAATTTTCTAGTTTTCTCCTTGAGAAAAAAAAAGGTTTTTTTTGGCATGTAGGCCATGCTCTGCGAAGAGAGCTTATAACGTCGAAATTTATTCTTTAGAACCAAAAAATAGGTTTATCCTCTTAGCACTTAGAACAGTTTTTACTAGTTTATTCGTTTATTTCTTGAACAAAAGGTTTCCCGTAAATCACTTAATATCATTTATTAGCCTATAGCACTTTTCACAGTTTATTAGTTTTCCGTAAATTACTTAATATCAATTTCTTTTCCTAAGACTTCAGGAGCCGGACTTCTTATTCTCGGCGGTTTAAAAGCGGACTCTGCGAGGTTTGGGCTTGATGCCCCCAGGTAACCCTGATCGCTTCAAAAGCTCTTTTTTTCTTTTTATTGTTTTCTCACGACGATGAAAAAACGTACATGGGAAAATGAAAAAAGTGTTGATGCGAGCTATATGCATCAATGAAAACTGTAATCCGATATGCACTTGTGCGTCCGTCTTGAAATATTAATTTTAAGAGGGCGCGAATAATTGTGATAATTGCATGTATGTATGTACATGCAATTAGAGTGGGAAATTAAAGTAATGTAGAGTGTATATGGGGAAAAAATGTAAGACGACACTGTATGTAGGTAAGTATGCATACCGTGTGAGTGGTGTGTGTGTCTGATAACAAAATGCAATTATGGGAATGCATTTCTAAATGCATTTTAAATTTCGACTAAGATTTTAAAATGAAATAATTTTTCATTTTCAGGGTCATTTATGAGGTACATCAATATATTGTATAGGACAATACATATATTGATGTATTGACGTTATGGTGCTGATTGGGGGCATTAACATATGATAATCTTAGTAGCCGATCAACAAAAATTTTGGGACAACCTTCCCATGCATCCGACTACGTGTCCGCTCCCGCTGTGAAAATGTTACACGATACAACACAAGAATGCTTATTAGTATTGGAGAATTTAGATGTTTCAACTACAAATTGAGATCCCTTGCTTTTCCATATCCTGGTTAAAAAGTTAGACAGGGCTAGCCACCCATTATATAAGCAGTCCTTGCCAAATCCAAGGGGACTGCAAACAATGAAGGGTTTCTTGTCATTCTTAGAGGGTAGATTCCAAGAGCTGGAGGCCTTAGGCCACCGGAGCAAAAATATAGATGAGCAGCGAAGGATTAGCAATTCCAAATTAATGATATCCGTTTTCCATTACACCACCAGCTTGCGTATCATGCAAGGGCAACCATCAGCTTTACCAATGCACCAGATTTTCGAAATTAACGCCATCAAATCACTTAAAGGTGCTGAGAGGGAATAACTTGTGCGTCAATTGTATGAGATCAGGACATACTACAGTCAAGTGCAAATCACGTGGATGCACCAAATGCAACAAGATGCACAACACGTTAGTGAATCTGAAGGACTGTGAGGGATTGCAATCACAACAAACTTCTACTACCGTAGCTGCAACACAAGTGGCATGCGGCTCAACCCTACCACTGTCTTCGTTTTCAACAGCTGACCAACCAATTGACTCGTCGTCCAGTGTTACAGCCCTGAATAGCAAACAACATCGGGGTTTTGTATTGTTAAGTACAGCACGGGTCATACTACCTAGCAGCAATGGAAGCAGCTTAGAATGTCGAGCCATCTTAGATTCGGGCTCCCAAATAAATATTATCAGCCAAAGTTCTATTAAAAAACTCCTAAGCCAACACGACAGTTGGATATCTCCTCGTGGGCCATACCAAAGAACACAAACTTAGCAGACCCCGCATTCAATCATCCAGACCAAATTAACATCCTGCTAGGAGCTGAATTCTACCATCAATTATTGTCCATCGGACAGATAAAATTATGAGAAGACCTACCAATTTTGCAGAACACTATGCTGGGCTGGATTATTGCTGGAAGGGTGGAAAGAGCACCTCTAACTACAGCGACATGTGCAATAAACACCGACGAAGACCTCAACAATGTCATCGAAATATTCTGGAAAATGGAAGAGGTCGAAGAACCCAAATTTCGCTTAACACCAGAAGAAAGCCGTTGTGTTGTGTGGTCTACTTCAACCAAACAACTCAAAGAGACTATGAAGGACGCTTATTGGTCAAACTATCATTGCGATTGATCCCACATAATTAGGGGAATCGAAGAATATAGCACTACGACGATTTTTATCTCTGTAGGGAAAGTTAGGTACAAACAACGTACTTAGGCAACACAATGTAGGATTCATGGAGGAATTTGAACGTTTGGTTCATATGGACGAAATTCACATGGATAAATTAACGACTCCATACTACTTCCTGCCACACCATGGTGTTCATAAACCGGAAAGCACTTCTACTAAACTTACGGGAGCCTTTGATGCAACGGCAAAAACCTCCACTAATCTGTCTATAAATGATGTTTTGCATACGGGACCCACGAAACAAGATGACTTATTTTCGATTTTATTGCGATTTCGAATGCCGCGAGTTGTTTTCATGGCAGATATCGAAAAAATGTGCCGTCAGGTGCTGATTCATCAAGATGATCGAAAATATCAGCTGATCCCCTAGAGGAGTGACCCGCAAGAGCCATTAAAATGCTACCAATTAAACACAGTCCCATATGGCACAACATCAGCTCCATATTTGGCAACAAACTGCTTGTACGAATTAGCCCATGCCGGAAGTGGAAGACTTCCTTTGGCGTCAAAATCCGTACTAAAAAATTGCTACGTAGATGTTGTAATAACTGGCAGCGATATTCTCAATGATGCGATACAGACACAGTCGCTACTAATGTCATTGCTAACTGAAGGGGGATTTAAACTCAGGAAATGGTGCTCGAATAACTCCCGGTTACTAAAATACATACCATCGGAAGATCAGGCAATACAACTTGACTTCGGTGAGGAAATCGACCAAAGCTTAAAAACCCTGGGCCTTATATGGTTGCCAAAATAGGACCAAATTTGTGTGAAAACCTGTTGTGTTGACAAATCACGAGCCACGAAGTGCAATGTCGCATCGCTGATAGCTCGTCTATTTGATCCACTCGGGACAATATCACCAATCTTCGTCACTGTGGCAACTTAAGTTAGACTGGGATGCTTCCCTTTCAATGGAGCTACATACTAGGTGGGTTAAATTTCACGAAGGATTGCTGCTCATTGAAAACATACAGTTCCCTAGACATGCATTCGGAGGCGACGTTCCAAAAACAGTACAGTTCCATGCGTTTGCGGATGCATCCGAATAGGCGGTACATTTGATCAACCACTTCTGATGGAAGAATTCTTGTCCGAATTATTTGCTCCAAATCCAGAGTAGCTCCCATCAAACAGGCCACACTGCCCAGACTCGAGCTCTGCGCTGCCAAATTAGCTGCGCAACTAGCAAGCCGTGTTAAGAGAGACTTAAACCTGGAAAACAGCCCCAGACACCTTTGGACAGACTCCGAGATTATTCTGGCGTGGATAAATTCCACTTCATCATCATTTCAAGACTTTGTTGGAAATCGCATATCGACAATTCAAGGACTCACAAATACACAAAAAAAATTACTGAAAGAAAACCCAAATATAAAGCACTTAGCTTAAAGCCAAAGCCAGGGAAGTCGACTGGCATACTGCCTGCATACATTAAACAGCTGAAATATAAAGAAAATATGAATTATTTAAAAGAATTGGCAATGAATACAATGAATTACTTATATACTAAAAAACACTAATTGAATTCATAAGAAAATGTATGATATTTTCCAATTTTCCCCATGCAAACGAAATGTACATACATACATGCAATTACAACAACAGCACTATGGCAATTGGAAAATATGTAATAAGTAGGTTAATTTCAATTTCCATCAATTGAAATTTAAACTAAGCATTGTACTACAATCATCAAAAATCAACAAAAGAAAATCTCACCTGAAGGCAAGTTAAGATTACAAATTCTATAAAAAAAAACGAGTTTTCTTATAAAATAAGCACACACAAACACTGAATAACACACAGAACATGATTTGCACAACTTACCTTTATGTAATTAGCACAATTTCCACTAAAAAAAAAACGCACGGAAAAACTCGCGATCGCGAACAGTCAAAACAAACTTGTAATTTTCGCGGAACTGTCAAATTTCATGTATTGCCAACATATGGCACATGAGTTTGGAGTATTTTTTACCGAGGAATCTGATGGAGGTATTAAAAAAGTGCTAAAGTATCTCAGCGAACAGATATTTACTAATTAATATTTCTCATATAACTAATGGGAAGAAAAGAGACAGCGAGTGGAAGTGAGAGGGATAAAAATACCTTCCATATCGAATTCTCTCAACATGGACGACAAAAATTTAATTGCGCCATGTTATAGCACAATTTGGAATTTTTATTTTTATTCAATGAAAATAAATTATGATGGAAGTCCGTTGATGAGAAAAGATGACGGTTCAGACCTTATATAAGGCCGAGCATTTGGATGGATCGCTCTATTAAAATTTTCGAGTTCAAGCAGTTCAGTTCGTGGTATATATTTGATCAAATTCTTAGTTTTTTTTTCTAGCTCTGACTTTGTGCAAATCGTGCAAATCTGCTTATAATCTGCCTACGGTAAGCTTAACCTCACATGCGATTTTCTTTTTGGTGAAAATTGTGCAAAGACATAATTTATTGGCATATTCAAGTATGTGCGCTTGTGACTAGACGTTTTCTATATCGGCTCTCGCTCTTGGTCTTATTTAAATCGTTTCCAGTTGGTAATTACTGAAAATCTACTTTTCCGCGAGTGTTTTGGAAATACACAGTTTTATTTATATAGAAATAAACCAATTCCCAGTTTCAATTTTGTGATTCGGAATGTTATTTTTAATAAAATTTGTTTGTTCGCTTGACTGAGTTGTGCTCTGTTTGTATTGGTGGAATGACGAGTTATTATTGCTACACGCTGCAGTAGTATTATCAAACGGTGTGTTGATCGTGTTGGTAATCCCAGTGAGCAAACTATCTCTTACAATGGTTGCCAAAGACTCTTCAAATAATAAGCAGCAAAAGGAAGAGAAACTCCAATGTTACCAATGTTACCACCCGCAGTGCATCTATTGTGCTCACTAGTGTCACTCCCACGCTGGACGCTGAGCAGGCCCTTTCCTTAAAGTTAATTCAGCAAATGGAAACTCGTCTGATGAGTAAAATCGACGATCTCTTTAAGCAACTCGAGAGCCGGATTATCTCAAGGCTAGATGATTGCATTGGTTGTAATGCATATCTGTAATCATGCATCATTAAAGCATGTAATTGCATATAAATCATATGCACATCGCCGTAAAAGAAATATGATACCAAGATTACAACTAAAGTTTGTAATTCATTTCAAAAGCTAAGCCTCGAATAAACAAAAATGAAAATACAATTGACATACATACAGATTTGTATGTAATCACCTTTGTGTCAATCATTCATACCTAGTTATGAATGAAGTAATATAAAAGTGCATCAGATTACAGCGCAAACGGAAATAAATTATGTATGTGCAATGCACCAAATTTATAAATGGCAACAAAAAACGCTGCTTGCGTGAGGTCACCGTTTCTTTCATAATGATACGGTGAGAAAATTATCGAATGTAGGTAGCTTTAAGAAATTAATGTAAATAGCATATTTAGCAATAATTAGCGATTATAAATAAGGTAGCATTAAGAAAGAAATTAAGAATAAAGTTTAGACCATTGAACGGTAAAGACAAGGGCTTATTCTTCAGAGCGCAGCGGCAATTAGGATATAGAGGGTTTTTAGCCAGATATCTTCACCATTAAGATATTGAGGCACTCCAGCCAAATATCAAGCAATGATTGAGGCATTCAGCCAGATCCACGGGTAATTGTTATTTCTTTGCCTTTCATGAATATTGAGGCGATACGCCATATATTCGGCATAGTGAATAATTAATTTAAATCATGAATAGAATATTGGATATCGGCGAGTACGCCAATCTATTGGCAACCAGCGTGAAGGCAATCTTAACATGGCGACCCTGTCCATAAACGAGATGGAATCAGCAACAACACCAGAAATAGAGCAATGGATAGCTGAAATCGATATCAAATTCAATAAATTGTACGAGACACTCAACGAAGGATTGAAAGAAGAAATAAAAAAGAACCCACGAGCTGGACCTAGGCCGATTTCTATCGAAAAGTATAGACTGAAGTACAAAACAAAAAGCCAAAGTGTAGCAGTGAAGCAGCCAGAGGAGGAAAAACCGTCAAAGAACCCACGAGGAGGAAAATGGGTAAAGCAGCGACAACGTGTAGCTGAGCTAAAGCGGTTGATAAACACAACTGTAGGGCAATTTAGAGCAAAAGCAGTAAAAGGATTAAAAGAATTGAAAGAAATGCAAAAGATTGCAAAGAAAAAGAGAAATAGAAATGGGAAATACAAAATCCCAACAGGTTGTTGTTAATTGCAACACAGAAGAAGTGATGGAAAATCAGATAGTAGTTTATATAACCTTAGGCATAGTAATTAGTATATTGATTTTTAAATTGAATAGTCATTATAAGAAATATATAAAAAAATTTAGTTAGGACAATAAATGTATAGAACAGAATTTTTCTTTCATTTTATAACATACACTAATAAGGGTTTCACTGATGGAATTTGATTTGCTAATAGAACTCTTAGGAAATTTAAAAAAGAGTCCATGTAGGAAATATACTGCAAATTACATTGAAATAAAAAATAAGGAAATCAACGAAGTCTGGCTGGAGATAAAAAAAATATTACTAATAAAGTAAAATTAGAAGAAGCAAAAAGAAAATCTGAGGAATTAAAAAATAAAATAAATGTCTATCTCATTCCCAAAAAATCATTGGAAAATTCTGACGAGATTTCGCAAGAGACAATGGCAGCATTTGATATTGCGACTGCAACAAAAATAATACCGGAGTTTGATGGTGATTTTAAGACACTATCAAATTATCTTGGTCTAGTTGAATTCTATAAAGAATCGCTGAAAGCCCATCAAGAGAGTATACTGTTGCGATTTCTATCAACGGTAAAACTATCTAATAGAGTGAAGAGCAGACTTTTGTCGGAAAGCGCACCAACAAAAATATCAGAATTAAAAATAAATTTAAAATTTCATTTGAGAGGAACTTTACATCACTTTTCAGCATCTTGACCAAAGCGAAATTTATCTGTTTCTTAAAAATGGGAGTTAGTGTGACCCGAAGTACATTATTATGAATAGTTTGATAAGATTTTGAGGTATTCAAGAGGATTTTGCCGTCCGATTTTTGGTTTTTAACTCGTTGACTCAGTTGCTCTACAATAGTGCATAACCAAGTTCTTTGCCTCCATTCATGCAAAAGACGAAAGAATATTTAATTTTACTTGTGTCATTCTAAAAACCACCAACAATTTCCAATTTTTCTCTACTGCTTCCTATCATCTTATTATGTAATCTTTGACACAGTAATCAATCAAAGCAATTCCAAATTACACAACATTTCTTTATCTCTTTGCGTACACTCTTCTTGACACTTGAGAGCAAAGTAAAAGCAAAGTGAGCAAAATTGCTAGAGCAATTATAAACCCTTTTCACATTAAAAAGCAAAAAGAGCTAAGCAAATTTTCATTAAACACTTTCGGAGCAAAGAGCAAAGCAATTTCGAAAGCTTGTTTTAATAACCAGAGCAAGAGCAAGTGGGAGCGATATGTATCAAAAGTTTTTTTGTCTATAGCAAAGCAAAGCACTGAGACCTATGCTTTGCTCCCGTTTGCTCCTGCTTTCAAACTCTGTGAGCAACCTATGTGATTTTTTAAAAATACAAAAAGCAACATCAGCCCCATTTCATCATGAGACCCTAGGTTCAATCGAGAGAAACCATAAAGTTTTAAATGACTATATAATGACAATTTCCGAGCAAGAAAATTGGAGTGAGATATTACCCTATTATACTTACAGCTATAATACCACGCCACATACTACTAAAAACTATACACCTTTTGAGCTAGTTTTTGGAGATTTTAAACAATAATACAAAAATATATATAATATTGACGATTATATCAATGAGTTCAAAAGAAAATAGCAATTTGCACACAACAATGTAAAAGAATGTTTGCTAAAAGATAAACAGGAAAGGATAGATAAACAGAAAACTGTAAATGAAGCTAATTTTAAAATAGATGATTATGTATATATAAAAGTTGGTAATAAAGTAAAATTACAACAAACATATAAAGGACCATATATAATAATTAGGCAAGATAATGTAAATAGCTATGTAGATATAAATGGAAAAGAAACTAAAGTACAAAAAAATAATTTGAAATTATGTAAACATAAAATTTAGGTAGTTGTAGATACATATAGATATACATAGCAAAACATTGAAAAGTAGTAAATAAGATATCTAAATATGTAACAAAGTATCATGAAGAAAGAAAAGTGATCGAATGTGAACTAACAAATAATTGAATTTTACTTTCGTTAGAGAAATTAAAATTACATCAATCTTTTAAGGATGGGGATGTAATGCATATCTGTAATCATGCATCATTAAAGCATGTAATTGCATATAAATCATATACACATCTCCGTAAAAGAAATATGATACTTTCGTTAGAGAAATTAAAATTACATTAATCTTTTAAGGATGGGGATGTAATGCATATCTGAAATCATGCATCATTAAAGCATGTAATTGCATATAAATCATATACACATCTCCGTAAAAGAAATATGATACCAACATTACAACTAAAGTTTGTAATTCATTTCAAAAGCTAAAGCTCGAATAAACAAAAATGAAAATACAATTGACATACATACAGATTTGTATGTAATCACCTTTGTGTCAATCATTCATACCTAGTTATGAATGAAGTAATATAAAAGCGCATCAGATTACAGCGCAAACGGAAATAAATTATGTATGTGCAATGCACCAAATTTATAAATGGCAACAAAAAACGCTGCTTGCGTGAGGTCACCGTTTCTTTCATAATGATACGGTGAGAAAATTATCGAATGTAGGTAGCTTTAAGAAATTAATGTAAATAGCATATTTAGCAATAATTAGCGATTATAAATAAGGTAGCATTAAGAAAGAAATTAAAAATAAAGTTTTGACCATTGAACGGTAAAGACAAGGGCTTATTCTGCAGAGCGCTGCGGTAATTAGCCAGGTGCTCCCCTACCATAAGATATAGAAGCTTTTTAGCCAGATATCTTTATCATTAAGATATTGAGGCACTCCAGCCAAATATAAAGCAAGGATTGAGGCATTCAGCCAGATCCACAGGTAATTGTTATTTCTTTGCCTTTCATAAATATTGAGGCGATACGTCATATATTCGGCATAGTGAATAATTAATTTAAATCATCAATAGAATATTGTATATCGGCGAATACGCCAATCCATTGGCAACCAGCGTGAAGGCAAACTTAACACTGAAAGAATTTCAACATGCGAAAACAAATTAGCTACACTGATGGAGGGCCATCCCCGCCATCATGATCAAGTTGAGTATCTGCAACGGTCTAGGCGCCTCATTCATGTTATTATACACGGTATACCCACCACTCCGTTGGAGAATATAAGGAAAGTTGTTAAGCAGATAGCTGCTCTTGTAGAACATCCAATCTCTGCATACTGTGACGCATTCTAGTACGTTTTTCATGTCATGCTGAGCAACGATCTTTTCTGTTAGCATTCTACCGACATAAAGGTGTTAAGTGACCTCAGCTAGAGGGGTTCACTTCAACATGCCCTGTTTATATCAATGAAAGTCTTACGCCACGCAATAATTCCATTCTTCGTGTAGCGCTGAAATATCGCAAGTGCACATCAGGAGAAATTAAAATGACCAGCAGCTGAAGAAAATAGGCAGTGCGTATGCGCTACACAGTCTCTATGTACATAGTATATAATACCAATTGGATATCCCATCTACTGTTTCCGTGGCATTGGAGCTGATAAAAATGCGTTCTGTTTCTCTTGTAATTTGTTTTTAATTTTGAAATTTTCTGTACATATTTATTAGCGATTTTTGAATTCTATTACAATATTATTGATATTTTCTTTTAAGTTGAATTTACAACTCTTAATATAGGTATATTTACTTATTTTCTTTAAATTATTACTGCTTCTTTTACATAATATGTCCGTTTGGCATGGCAACCTAGTCTATTTTTTAATATAAGTTCGACTGCTAAGAAGATTCTCCAGTTTTAAAATGTTTGAGGGAATGAGCAAGTGCCTCTTGATTGGGTGGCGAAACAGTAATTTTTCATGAATTTGAATAATTATGATCTGAAGAAGGTAAGGATGATGTTGAAAATCTTATGTGATCATTCCCGTGGGGTAAAAGTGTGTACGTTAAATGCTAGAAGCATTCGCAACAAAATCGTCTAATTTCGATACGTATTCTCCCAGTCCGACTTACACGCTATTATAATCAGTTAAACATGTTTAAAGGACAGTATTCCCTCTGCACTCCTCGCAATTCCTGGCTACAACATTTTTTGTAATGACCGCAAAAATCGTATAGGAGGCGGTGTTGCAATATATGTCCGCGGTTGCTTCAAGGCCAAGCATACACT
>OZ005744.1:53206327-53221327 GCA_963930735.1 Dioctria linearis
GTTATAATGCCATTTATTGAAATAATTTGTTTTAATTGTATTATAGCTTAAGTCTAAAGTCGTTTTTCTTTAGTTCAGCAAAGCCAAGATTTCATAGATATAGATTGATCCTTATAATGAGTATTCCTTATGACTTTACACCAATGTGGCTTTAAAAAGTTTGTGGTGCACCATTTTCGCAAATACCATCTCTCCATCTTTACTTTTTGCGATCTTTGTTGGAATATCCTGATTTTTCGACCTGTTGGTAGGGGACAGTCGACTCGTTTTTGGATGAAAAACTTTCTTCTTTATTTCTGGAAAGCATCGATTTCATAGATGTAGACTCATCCTTATATGAATATTCTTTACTCCTTTCATCCGTAGGCTTTAGAAGGTTTGTAGTGTCCTTAGAACTCATGTTGAAATTATTGCGTAATTAGCTTGCCAAGAAACAGTGATCTGTTTGGGTAAAGAGCAAAATATCAATTCAAAAAACATGTTATGAAACTACAATTTATATGTATTTTGCACATTGTCTTGACCTCTGACGTCACCTTAACCTTTGAAACCGAAAGTGTCTGCTCTTGGGTTCACTTGGAAGATGAGTAGTGTAAGTTGTATGGGAGATTATAATTAGCTGTGAGTAAACTGTAAAGAAGAAGATTTCTGGTAACAGTATGTTCCATACATAATCCTACAGGTGGAAGAAAATTTTATAAGAATCTGGTAACTGCATTTCCTTATAAGCCTTATATAAATTCATATGTAACCAAACCGAGCTATAGATTTTTGTTCTAGATGAATGCACATTATATAATATCTGAAAATAGATAGCAGCAAAATGAAAGGCTATAAGAATTTGGTTGCAGTATATTCTATACAAAATCTAATAACCATAAGAAAATTTTATAAGAATCTGGTACCATGTTCAGTTCACAATTTAAAAAGTAGAAGAAAATTGTATAAGAATCTGGTAATAGTATGTTCCGTACAAAATCTATAAAGCGAAAGAAAATTTTATAAGAATCTGGTAAGAATCCGGTAACAGTATGTTCCATACAAAATCTAACAGGCAGAAGAAAATTTTATTAGAATCTTGTAACAGTATGTTCCAAAGAAAAGTCCAAGATTTTATGCATTTCCTGATGTGTAAACCTTATATAAATCCATATTTTCTATATAAAAAATCGGTATATAAATATCTGTTAAAAAATTAGTTAGGGTATTTAGTGATTTTAAAAAATTCATATCCCCAAAACGGTAGCGAGAACCAAAATCCAAAATCTACTAGGTAGCAGACAATTTTATAAGAATCTGGTATGTTCTATACAAAATCTAAAAGGGGAAGGGAAAATTGCACGAGAGTTTGGTTAGTGGTTAGTGTATTCCCGAATGCTGAACTGTTAAGATGGATATTGAGGAGTTTTTAGGAGAATATAATAACATTTCACTCGATGAGCATAAGAAACAAACTCAAGAATGCTATAACTTCTTAAAATTATATGAAAATATTGAATAAGTCGAGTCAAAATTTGGTGAACACTATATAAGCTGCCCTTGGTCAAGAGATGGTTCAACGGATGGACCAGATACATGTGAATGTTGTGGTGTTGCTGGATGCCTAAAACAAGTTGTGAAGCTATATAAATTCTACCAAACATTGACAAAAGTAATTAGGAGGCATGCCTTAAAAAGTGCGATTTAACTTAGCACTAGAAATTCTCATTTTGTATACTTGGAGAGCTCATAAAGGATCATGTAAACTTACACTGTATGCAGATGTTGATTTCAACAACTGATTACTCAAACACCGGAAATTTTGATTACATACAGCTCTGAACCATAAGATTATAGGAATTAGTACTTTTTAATTTTTAATAAATGATATTTTATATATGGCCTTTTTTTATTCAATTTCCCGTACTAAGTCCGGAACTCCCGAGTAATGTTTGACCACTACAACGGGTGGTGGTGGGTGGTGGTGCGGGTGGTGGTATTGGTTGTGGTGGTGGGTGCCTGGTCTTGGATGGCGCTTGAAACGGATATTTGACGCGTGGTCTCAATTTGACGCTGATTACTCTAGGGTCTGCCGTTCTATCTGTGGATGAGCTGAAAAAGCTGTTTTATAAGCTGATAAGCTGTTACCAGACCTGTTTTAAAAGCTGTTAAGCTGTTATCAGACCTGTTTTAAAAGCTGTTAAGCTGTTTAAAAGCTGTTAAGCTGTTATCAGAGCTGCTTGAAAAGCTGTTAAGCTGTTAAGCTGTTATCAGAGCTGTTTTAAAAACTGTTAACCTGTTATCAGATCTGTTTAAAAGCTGTTAAGCTGTTATCAGAGCTGTTTGAAAAGCTGTTAAGCTGTTATCAGAGCTGTTTTAAAAGCTGTTAAGCTGTTATCAGACCTCTTTTATAAGCTGTTAAGCTGTTATCAGACCTGTTTTAAAAGTTGTTAAGCTGTTATCAGAGCTGTTTTAAAAGCTGTTAAGCTGTTATCAGAGCTGTTTGAAAAGCTGTTAAGCTGTTATCAGAGCTGTTTGAAAAGCTATTAAGCTGTTATCAGAGCTATTTTAAAAGCTGTTAAGCTGTTACCAGAGCTGTTTTAAAAGCTGTTAAGCTGTTATCAGAGCTGTTTTAAAAGCTGTTAAGCTGTTTGAAAAGCTGTTAAGCTGTTATCAGAGCTGTTTTAAAAGCTGTTAAGCTGTTATCAGAGCTATTTAAAAGCTGTTAAGCTGTTATTAGAGCTGTTTTAAAAGCTGTTAAGCTGTTATCAGAGCTGTTTGAAAAGCTGTTATCAGACCTGTTTTAAAAGCTGTTAAGCTGTTATCAGAGCTGTTTAAAAGCTGTTAAGCTGTTATCAGAGCTGTTTGAAAAGCTGTTAAGCTGTTATCAGAGCTGTTTTAAAAGCTGTTATCAGAGCTGTTTTAAAAGCTGTTAAGCTGTTATCAGAGCTGTTTAAAAGCTGTTAAGCTGTTATCAGAGCTGTTTGAAAAGCTGTTAATCTGTTATCAGAGCTGTTTGAAAAGCTGTTAAGCTGTTATCAGACCTGTTTTAAAAGCTGTTAAGCTGTTATCAGAGCTGTTTAAAAGCTGTTAAGCTGTTATCAGAGCTGTTTGAAAAGCTGTTAAGCTGTTATCAGAGCTGTTTTAAAAGCTGTTATCACACCTGTTTTATAAGCTGTTAAGCTGTTTTCAGACCTGTTTTAAAGGCTGTTAAGCTGTTATCAGTGCTGTTTTAAAAGCTGTTAAGCTGTTATCAGAGCTGTTTAAAAGCTGTTAAGCTGTTACCAGAGCTGTTTGAAAAGCTGTTAAGCTGTTATCAGAGCTGTTTTAAAAGCTGTTAAGCTGTTATCAAAGCTGTTTAAAGGCTGTTAAGCTGATATCAGAGCTGTTAAGCTGTTTGAAAAGCTGTTAATCTATTATCAGAGCTGTTTTAAAAGATGTTAAGCTGTTATCAGAGCTGTTTAAAAGCTGTTAAGCTGTTATCAGAGCTGTTTGAAAAGCTGTTAGGCTGTTAAGCTGTTATCAGAGCTGTTTTAAAAGCTGTCAAGCTGTTATCAGAGCTGTTTATAAGCTGTTAAGCTGTTATGTTATAAGACCTGTTTTAAAAGCTGTTAAGCTGTTATCAGAGCTATTTTAAAAGCTGTTAAGCTGTTATCAGACCTGTTTTATAAGCTATTAAGCTGTTATCAGAGCTGTTTAAAAGCTGTTAAGCTGTTATCAAAGCTGTTTGAAAAGCTGTTAAGCTGTTATAAGCGCTGTTTTAAAAGCTGTTAAGCTGTTATCAGAGCTGTATAAAAGCTGTAAAGCTGTTATCAGAGCTGTTTAAAAGCTGTTAAGCTGTTATCAGAGCTGTTTGAAAAGCTGTCAAGCTGTTATCTGACCTCACCTGCGGTTGGCCTCATAGGTCAAGGTGATGTCAGAGGTCAGCGTCACATTGAGACCACGCGTCAAATATCCGTTTCAAGCACCATCCAAGACCAGGCACCCACCACCACAACCAATACCACCACCCGCACCACCACCCACCACCACCGCCCACAGCCACCACCACCCGTTGTAGTGGTCAAACATTATTCGGGAGTTCCGGACTTAGTATGGGAAATTGAATAAAAAGAAGGCCATATATAAAATATCATTTATTAAAAATTAAAAAGTACTAATTCTTATAATCTTATGGTTCAGAGCGGTATGTAATCAAAATTTCCTGTGTTTGATGAATCTGTTGTTGAAATTAACATCTGCATACAGTGTAAGTTTACATGATCCTTTATGAGCTCTCCAAGTATACAAAATGAGAATTTCTAGTGCTAAGTTAAATCGTACTTTTTAAGGCATGCCTCGTAATTACTTTTTGTCAATGTTTGGTAAAATTTATATAGCTTCACAACTTGTTTTAGGCATCTAGCAACACCACAACATTCACATGTATCTGGTCCATCCGTTGAACCATCTCTTGACCAAGGGCAGCTTATATAGTGTTCACCAAATTTTGACTCGACGTTTTCAATATTTTCATATAATTTTAAAAAGTTATAGCATTCTTGAATTTGTTTCTTATGCTCATCGAGTGAAATGTTATTATATTCTCCTAAAAACTCCTCAATATCCATCTTAACAGTTCAGCATTCGGGAATACACTAACCACTAACCAAACTCTCGTGCAATTTTCCCTTCCCCTTTTAGATTTAGTATAGAACATACCAGATTCTTATAAAATTGTCTGCTACCTAGTAGATTTTGGATTTTGGTTCTCGCTACCGTTTTGGGGATATGAATTTTTTAAAATCACTAAATACCCTAACTAATTTTTTAACAGATATTTATATACCGATTTTTTATATAGAAAATATGGATTTATATAAGGTTTACACATCAGGAAATGCATAAAATCTTGGACTTTTCTTTGGAACATACTGTTACAAGATTCTAATAAAATTTTCTTCTGCCTGTTAGATTTTGTATGGAACATACTGTTACCGGATTCTTACCAGATTCTTATAAAATTTTCTTTCGCTTATTAGATTTTGTACGGAACATACTATTACCAGATTCTTATACAATTTTCTTCTACTTTTTAAATTGTGAACTGAACATGGTACCAGATTCTTATAAAATTTTCTTATGGTTATTAGATTTTGTATAGAATATACTGCAACCAAATTCTTATAGCCTTTCATTTTGCTGCTATCTATTTTCAGATATTATATAATGTGCATTCATCTAGAACAAAAATCTATAGCTCGGTTTGGTTACATATGAATTTATATAAGGTTTATAAGGAAATGCAGTTACCAGACTCTTATAAAATTTTCTTCCACCTGTAAGATTATGTATGGAACATACTGTTATCAGAAATCTTCTTCTTTACAGTTTACTCACAGCTAATTATAATCTCCCATACAACTTGCACTACTCATAATCCAAGTGAACCCAGGAGCAGACACTTTCGGTTTCAAAGGTTAAGGTGACGTCAGAGTTCAAGACAATGTGCAAAATACATATAAATAGTAGTTTCATAACTTGTTTTTTTCAATTGATATTTTGCTCTTTACCCAAACAGATCACTGTTTCTTGGCAAGCTAATTACGCAATAATTTCAACATGAGCTCTAAGGACACTACAAACCTTCTAAAGCCTACGGATGAAAGGAGTAAAGAATATTCATATAAGGCTGAGTCTACATCTATGAAATCGATGCTTTCCAGAAATAAAGAAGAAAGTTTTTCATCCAAAAACGAGTCGACTGTCCCCTACCAATAGATCGAAAAATCAGGATATTCCAACAAAGATCACAAAAACTAATGATGGAGAGATGTTATTTGTGAAAATGGTGCACCACAAACTTTTTAAAGCCACATTGGTGTAAAGTCATAAGGAATATTCATTATAAGGATCATTCTATATCTATGAAATCTTGGCTTTGCTGAACTAAAGAAAAACGACTTTAGACTTAAGCTATAATACAATTAAAACAAATTATTTCAATAAATGGCATTATAACCATGATACAATTTTTATTTACAATACATATTTTAGACTAGGCTAGACTTAATATATTGTTACGCGCCACAAATTGATACAAGCGACATCTATTGGAAATGGAAACAACTATAGGTTAGTGACATCCTAGTAAACTGGGTTTGGAGAATGGAATATTCAGGAAGGTTCTAGGATAATTCGTAGAGTATAAATACGGCGCTGTTCACATCCAGGAGGCGAGTATTATCTCAGGGCAGCGAAGTGAACGAAGTGAACTATTTGGATTGCGACAATTAGAAGTACAGTACTAGCGATAAATAAAGAGTTGATTTGATAATTATTTGTGAATTTATGAGAGTAAACAGTAAACAGAATTATATCTGAAATATTGTGTTTTAAATAGCGAACTAAGGCCACGCTCGTAACAATATTTTCTGCGGCACACATCGCTTAATAGTGATAATTGAAGCAAGAATCATTATTGCTCACACCGTGTGTCGCTTTCAGCCATATTTGTTGTTTGCAGATGAAGTGAACCTACTTTCCTTATGTAATCTTAATCATATTATGTAATTTTTTCAGCACTTGGTAAGATTTAAAGATGACTAAATAATACTTCCATATCCTACTAGAATTATATCATTCCAAATACCCACTCTCAACATCGGGGTTCTGCAACTATTGAACTTGAAGCATTATCAATTTTTTTTTCGACCTTTCTGATACTCATACAGCACTATTTCGAGGAGATAAATACCAAATACAATCCATCAAAACTTTTAACGTAATACATAGCCTACCGTACCTACTCTCAACCCCCCACCACGATCTTCACTATGGACTTGGAGAATTATCAAATATCCAGCCGAGATTGCTGATTAGGATTTTACTGCTTCTTCATAGCTCCCATACAACTTCCACTAATCACCTCAGACAACATATCATACCACATTAATATTATAACACAGCGTTCTTCTATCAAAGCTTTTAATTTGACCCCCTCTCAACTTAATGTTAAGTAAACCATGCACCTGCCCCAATAGTATGAAGATAAAAATATCACATTCTTATCAGCTTCATGTGAACTATGATATCATGGTAAATAACTGTGCTACCTTCCAATGCTCACCAGCCCCAGACACAAAAAAAACAAAAACCAATTTGTTTATTTTATTCGAATGTATTTGTTTAAGCAAGAAGTTATATTACTAATTTATATTACTCATCTAAGTCGGCATATCAGCCTGCATTAATATGATAGCTCGTTAATGCTTTTAATTAACCCACTCTCAAGCTAATGATAATATGTAATTTTTCAGATGTGGCTGCTTAAACCACTTTCAGGCTAGACTAACAAGTTCCTCTAGAAAGATTTCGTGTAGCAACACTGGTCATGCCATTACACCTTATCACCAAAGATTTGATGCAAAGTCTTTTACTACACCAATAAAACTTTCACTACTCATCTAAGTCAACATATCATATTATATTAGTAGGTATCACCCTACATTGATGTTATAGGTGATCAAAGCTTTAAATTTAACCTGCCCAAAAATTGATATCATAGGTGATCAAAGCTTTAAATTTAACCTGCCCAAAAATAAATTTTATTGAAAATAAAAAAACAATTTGTCATAAAACGTTAGATTTTTCAACACACACACACGCACACGCACACGCACACACACACACACACACACACACACACACACACACCACACACACACACACACACACACACACACACACACACACACACACACACACACACACACACACCACACACACACACACACACGCACGCGCACACACACACACACGCGCACACGCACACACACACACACACACACACATACACACACACACACACACACACACACACACACACACACATACACACACACACACACACACACACACACACACACACACACACACACACACACACACACACACACACACACACACACACACACACACACACACACACACACACACACACACACACACACACACAACACACACACACACACACACACACACACACACACACACACACACACACACACACACACACACACACACAATACACACATACACACACACACCACACACACACACACACACACACACACACACACACACACACACACACACACACACACACACACACCACAACACACACACACACACACACACACACACACACACACACACACACACACACACACACACACACACACACACACACACACACACACACACACACACACACCACACACACACACACACACACACACACACACACACACACACACACACACACACACACACACACACACACACACACACACACACACACACACACACACACACACACACACACACACACACACACACACACACACACACACACACACACACACACACACACACACACACACACACACACACACAACACACACACACACACACACACACACACACACACACACACACACACACACACACACACACACACACACACACACACACACACCACACACACACACACACACACACACACACACACACACACACACACACACACACACACACACACACACACACACACAGCTACATCGAAAATTTTCTGATTAGGTTTAATTTCTTAATTACTTCATTTTTCTTAACATTCGAAGCAACCGTAGATCTATTTTTAGATATCGAATATCATAGCATGATCCGTATTGTTTATAAAAGATTTTTAATCCCCAACTTTCGTTATAGTTGTTGTTGTTGTTTTTTTCAGCAAAAGAAATTTCAATTATAACTTCCACTACTCATCTAAGACATCATATCCTACAGATTAATATCGGTTGTTGTTGTTTTCAGCTAAAGAAATTAGGAATCTTTCATAAATCGCCCAATTTGTTTACTTTACTCGGCTGCTGTGCGAATTTCTTTACATTATTCGACTGCGAATGTGTTTACTTTACTGAACTGTGATAATTTGTTTATGAAAAGAATCAAATTAGAAGTGTTACACCTGAAGAGCAAAATTAGGCATTTACTAATTTCCATTACATATCTAAGTGAACATATCTGCCTACATTCATCCCCAAACCAGCTTCACCTGATCTATTTTTAGATATATCACCTGAGAAGTTAAGTTCGCTAATATCTCGAACCATAGAGGATTTCTGATGAAAATTGTATCCCCCCTAGTACTAATACTATTGGCATGAACAAAAAATATCCTAGGGCTAACTTGAATTACTACTACTTTTAATTATACCAGCAAAGATAAGATCGCTAATATCTCGAGAACCATAGCCCGTGCAGGATTTCTGATGAAAATTTTGTCCACCTCTAGAACTAGACACCACTGACACCTTCTAGAATCTATTGGCATATTGTAGGGTTAACTTGAATTAATTACTAATACTAATTACACTAATTTTACAACATTTCTTATCCCACCAGCTGCACACATCCACACAACCCTGGGTAACGTTTCCTCAGCCACCAAGTAGCCCAGCCCATCATACCACAGCCACTCATACTAAAGAAAACAACTGAAACCAAACTCAAGCTGACAAGTATACAGTCCCCGATATAAATTCGCTTAGGGTATTTCACATCATTACTTAAGCCGCACACATTCTACCTAAGGCTTGGTACAGGTAACGTAGCCCAGTCCAACATACCCCAGACAGTCCTAGTCATAGTTTCAGATATTGCCACTAAAGCTCTCAGCCTCCAGTACCCAGACACAAGAGGGGGCACCTCAAGGTCAAATTGTAGCCTCCAAGACCAGATCAAACTTAACCCGCAACCTCCACTAATAAAGCTTCCCGCCCCTTCACAAGATGCCAAATTTTCAGTACAAAAGCGGCCCCAGAACCACCTCAAAATTACTCACCGTACCTCAATTTATTAAAAAATCAGGCCTGGCAAGTGCTTGAACAGCTGACGGGGATCAGCTAATCAGTTGATATCATCCCCTGGTCAGCCAGTCGGTAGGAAGGAATTCCCCCAGGCAGGCCCTGTGACGTAGACCACTAGACGGAATCCCCCTCAGTGGCCCAGAGCCTCGGTCCAGAGCTACCAAAATAGTTGGAATCTGCCTTGCACTTTTTGTATGGAAAAAGTGGGCCAGAATCGGCATAGCGTAACTACTTATTGTTGCCCAAATAGCTTCAACTGCGCCATAGTGCAGGAGTTTGAAGACACGTTATCACGTATTTCTCAGCAGTATCCGAATGTCATTGTAGGAGGTCATTTTAATGTTAACCTACTTCGGCAGGATCTTAAAGTCAATTTGTTCTTGCATTTCCTTCATACACTATATCAAAATGTAATCAATAAGTTTCCAACATACTTTAGTGCAGCTAATCCCTCATTATTGGATTTGTTTCTTACAACAGATGCAAGTAAAGTGATCTCGCATAACCAATTGAGCCCTCCTTGTATCTTGGACCATGACTTACTTTATCTTTCTTATGATATGTTTGTTGAGTCAGTACGTCTCCCCACCTTTTATTCATGTCGTCAAATGCTTTGTTTGAGGAATGCGTACGCTTTCCACAGGATTCAATCAATAATTCTTCTTCTGTTAACTGCCAAGTTGAAACATTATCATCGTTAATCACTCACTTATACGATAAAAATGTCCACGTTAGATATAAATATATAACCGCTAATGGCTGTCCGTGGATTTCATATCGAGTTCTGTCGCTAATTGCTGAACGAGAGTTCTTTTATCGTTGTTACAAACGATCTAACACCTCTGGTGCCCGTGTATTATACCAAACGGTACGCAATAAAGCAACTGCATCCATTCGTCCCGTTAAGCGCCACTATTTTAGTTCTAAATTGAACTGCCATCTACAGCCCAAAGTTTTATGACCCAACCTACGACAGGTTGGTGTGTATGGGCAAGCTGTAGCCGATTGTGAATTCAACCCCGATGAACTTAATGTATGTTTTATATCACTTAACAAAAGTACAATGGTAAATCAAGCTGGAACGCTCGAGTCTCCTGCCGACTTTCGCCCTATAAGCATCTTATGTTTCTTTTCTAAGGTCTTGGAAAAGTTAATGTATCGCCAGATGCTTGAGTACCTTGAGGATAATGAGCTGCTTACACGTTGGCAATTAGGGTTTAGACGCTTTCACAGCTGTGAGACTGCGGTGTTAAGGGTATCCACTGACATTAGATTGGCCCTGGATCAAAACAATTTTAGTACCTTAGTACTGCTAGATTTCACTAAGGAATTTGGTAGTGTTGATCATAACATCCTTCTGCATAAATTGTTTGCTATTTTTAAATTCAGTACTTCAGCTCTTACTCTCATTAAAGATTTGTTTGTCACGTCGTCACCAACGCGTTAAGGTAAATAACAATATTTCAAACTAGCTCAACTTATTATACGGCGTACCACAAGGTTCTATTCTGGGCCCATTGTTATTTAGCCTATTCATGAATGATCTACCTGAAGTAGTTCGTGACGTTAAAGTGCATATGTATGCTGACGATGTACAAATCTATTTGAATAGGCCCATTGGCATTACATAAGACTGCCTTGCATTCATAAACGATCATTTAGACAGAGTAGGAAAGTCGCAGTGCATTGCTTTTTACAACAACATTTTTGATAGAAATAGTATTCTTCCCGTCGTTTTGGATGGTACCAATTTAGTGATGCAAAGTAAAGTTACAAATCTTGGTGTTGCTTTAAGCCAAGACATGAAGTACTGTGAGAATGTTAACGCATTGATTAGAAAAGTCTACTTCTGCCTTCGGAGGACTATGGCTCCATGCGAGTATCTTAACACTACCTGCTCGTCTTAAGCTTGTAATGACGCTACTTATGTCATACTTTACACATTGTAGTACGATTTAGCGTAAGCTTGATTCCTTTTGTGCCCGCAAAGTGGAGGTTGCCTTTCATGATTACGTTGGATTTGTATTTGGTCTTCGCAGGTTTGATCATGTTTCCCCTTTTCGGACAAGATTGCTTGATTGTCCTCTGACTTCTTGCATTCAGCGCAGGTCATTGATATTCTTCTTTAATCTTTTAAAGTCAGACACACCAGAGTATCTCAGAGAACTCTTCAGTTTCGCAACATCTGAACGCAATAGGAATATAATAACTCTTCGTTTTTATAAGACGATTATGAAAAATTCTTATCTTGTCCAGATCTCACGCCAGTTATGATTTTTAATATGTTCACAAATAAAAAAGGATTGAATGAAGAAAACAACACAACAATTTAAATTGAATTTTAATTTATTGGAGAGAAGCAAAATAAAAGATTAACACAACCAAACTTTTTGTACACGATATTATAACTTCCGACCTGGTTGACTCAAAAATATAAACTGTACTTCAAGTTTAATTATCTATCTGCATTCATTCCCGTAAACATAAAAGCTTTTTAATTTTTTATCTATTAAGCAGGAATGCATGGGAACGGTTGCATTTCCTGAGTTCTGTTGATTAAGCAAAATTGTCTGAGAACATTTATATTTTATATAAGTGAACATTTTGCGAAGGTTGTTCTGAGGTGTCATGTTCTGTGATGTCGGTTAAATTAGCCGACGTAACTCCTCCCTCCTTAAATTGAGGACTCTCCTGAGTCACATTATTGATTTTTAATTTTAGTCTATGTTTACAGGCATGAACTGCGATAAATATTACAATGCCTATAACTATTATAATACAACTACTTCCAAAAATATAATGCATTTTTCTATGATATTTAATTTCCTTAATTTCCTTTATATTTTCCATTTGTGTTAAAATGATATTGTCAAATGATACTTTTTTATTTAAATCTTCAATTTGTTCAAGATAGTCTGATATTACAAAGCTCTGTTTGAACTTCTTTTGATTATTATATATAGTACGATTATCAATTTTTATCGAACAATTATTGAAGTTTAAGAAATAATTACCATTCTACGTTTGTCGCAAGTACTACTGAAATTGGCATTATTTTGATTTTTCACTAATACTACTCCTCTACTTAGTTCTATGACTTCGGATGCATTATTGTATACTCTCATACAATTCTTTTTAATTATACAATTGTTGGAAATTTTTAAATCTTTCAAATCTCTGTTTTGAACATAATCAAAAATCTTATTTTCATACTTTACAATTTCTTGAATATTAAGAGTTAATTCTTCGTTTTTGTCGTCAGTTATTGGCGTTATTAATATTTTCTGTAAGGAAACTATTTCTCTTGGTATTCTAATCACAAATATTATATTATCTTGATTATCTATTGCGGTATCTAATTTAATATTTTGCAGTTTTTGGAAGTCAATATTATATTCCGCAATTTCTTCGTCTGTTAATATGTTACTATGAACGATGCCTAATCTTGCTGACGCTATGTTATTTTGTATATGTTCAATATTGTCCTGTAGTATTTTTAGTTTGAGTGTAAAGTCTGTGTAAAGTACAAGTCCCTCTATTTTGTCTAGCCTTTCCGAAATCATCATATTTTGTATATGTTCAATATTGTCCTGTAGTATTTTTAGTTTGAGTGTAAAGTCTGTGTAAAGTACAAGTCCCTCTATTTTGTCTAGCCTTTCCGAAATCATCAGCCCATCTTTTTCAATGACATCTTTTAGCTTTGCGAAGGTTTCATTGAAGTTTTGATTGATTTTGATTTGTGCATTGAGATTATTTATAGCGTTGTGGTTGTTTATGTCGATGACCTTAAGATGTTCTTCGATTTCTTGCCTATCATCGTCGTCCATCGTACCATAAATCCATTTAAATGCTGTACCTATGAAATTGAACAAACCACGTTTTTGCCTATGTGGAATTAATGTATTAATTTTATTGCGAATGTGGTTCAACTGGTAGTCGAGGGTTAAAGATTTTTCTTTTAGATTTGCCTGTCTTATATTTATCTCTAAACTATCTACAATGCTTTGGATTTCTTTGGGATTTATTAAATGCAGTATATTGTCATAATTTTTTATAATATTGACTTCTTCTAATTTAATTTCGGTGTATCCGAACTTTGTATCGATTTTATCAACCACTAGATGTGCCTGGATTATTGTGCACATCCATAGTATTTGACAAGCTTTGAAGATCCAACTGCCCTGAAAATTTATTTTTTCTTTTAATATTTGAGACATGTATATTATCTAATGTAGTTTTGATAAATTTGGGTTCTTGTTTGTGTCTAACACTTTTATAATTTTTTATGTAACCTTCTTTCCTATCTTCAGAATATTCCTCCCTTTTAACATTTCGCTTATTAATATACCTAGCCTTTTCCTTGCAAAGATTATTGTATATATTTTTTTTGTCGCAATTTCCCTCTTGAATATTTATTGGTTTTTCTTTAGTAGTTGAATGGTAAGTATTGTTGTACCACTCAATAGCCTTACACATTTTTTCTTTGATGTTGAGTTGTTTACCCTCAATCCCTAAGGTTCTAATTTTTTCTACATCTACATCTACATCGGAATTCCCAGTGTGGTTATTGGGTTTAACTAAGTGAAAGTCAATATTCTCATTTTTAAGATAGTCTTTTATATAAATACTTCTAAATTCATTGTCGGTGACTAACTTACGGAATTTTCCTCTTTGTGCTTTGTATTCTCTCAATTTTTCTATAATTGTCTGATTATTCCTATCTTCAAGGTAGTAAGCTGTCGCGAATTTGGAAAATTTATCTATAAATGTAAGAAAGTTAGCTTTGGAATTGGTATAAGTGTCCATATGTACGATTTCCTTAATGTCTTTGGGGGTTTCAGTAACCTCAAATTTTCGTTTAATGGGGTTCCTATCGTATTTAACTCGATTACATGTGTCGCAGTTATTAATGTATTTTTCTATTAGAGTCTTGAGGTTGGGGAAGTAAATAAGTTTGTTTAATCCTTCGTAGTTTTCATTAATTCCTCTGTGTCCTGTCTCGTATTTGTGATATTTTTGGATTTGTCTATATGTTTCGTCTTCGCTGTCCATGTCTTTAGCATGATGTACACATCTGATTACACACACACACACACACACACACACACACACA
>OZ005744.1:53223827-53251327 GCA_963930735.1 Dioctria linearis
TCACCTGAGAAGTTAAGTTCGCTAATATCTCGAACCATAGAGGATTTCTGATGAAAATTGTATCCCCCCTAGTACTAATACTATTGGCATGAACAAAAAATATCCTAGGGCTAACTTGAATTACTACTACTATTAATTATACCAGCAAAGATAAGATCGCTAATATCTCGAGAACCATAGCCCGTGCAGGATTTCTGATGAAAATTTTGTCCACCTCTAGAACTAAGACCACCACTGACACCTTCTAGAATCTATTGGCATATTGTAGGGTTAACTTGAATTATTACTAATACTAATTACACTAATTTTACAACATTTCTTATCCACCAGCTGCACACATCCACACAACCCTGGGTAACGTTTCCTCAGCCACCAAGTAGCCCAGCCCATCATACCACAGCCACTCATACTAAAGAAAACAACTGAAACCAAACTCAAGCTGACAAGTATACAGTCCCCGATATAAATTCGCTTAGGGTATTTCACATCATTACTTAAGCCGCACACATTCTACCTAAGGCTTGGTACAGGTAACGTAGCCCAGTCCAACATACCCCAGACAGTCCTAGTCATAATTTCAGATATTGCCACTAAAGCTCTCAGCCTCCAGTACCCAGACACAAGAGGGGGCACCTCAAGGTCAAATTGTAGCCTCCAAGACCAGATCAAACTTAACCCGCAACCTCCACTAATAAAGCTTCCCGCCCCTTCACAAGATGCCAAATTTTCAGTACAAAAGCGGCCCCAGAACCACCTCAAAATTACTCACCGTACCTCAATTTATTAAAAAATCAGGCCTGGCAAGTGCTTGAACAGCTGACGGGGATCAGCTAATCAGTTGATATCATCCCCTGGTCAGCCAGTCGGTAGGAAGGAATTCCCCCAGGCAGGCCCTGTGACGTAGACCACTAGACGGAATCCCCCTCAGTGGCCCAGAGCCTCGGTCCAGAGCTACCAAAATAGTTGGAATCTGCCTTGCACTTTTTGTATGGAAAAAGTGGGCCAGAATCGGCATAGCGTAACTACTTATTGTTGCCCAAATAGCTTCAACTGCGCCATAGTGCAGGAGTTTGAAGACACGTTATCACGTATTTCTCAGCAGTATCCGAATGTCATTGTAGGAGGTCATTTTAATGTTAACCTACTTCGGCAGGATCTTAAAGTCAATTTGTTCTTGCATTTCCTTCATACACTATATCAAAATGTAATCAATAAGTTTCCAACATACTTTAGTGCAGCTAATCCCTCATTATTGGATTTGTTTCTTACAACAGATGCAAGTAAAGTGATCTCGCATAACCAATTGAGCCCTCCTTGTATCTTGGACCATGACTTACTTTATCTTTCTTATGATATGTTTGTTGAGTCAGTACGTCTCCCCACCTTTTATTCATGTCGTCATTTTAATAATATTGATGCAAATGCTTTGTTTGAGGAATGCGTACGCTTTCCACAGGATTCAATCAATAATTCTTCTTCTGTTAACTGCCAAGTTGAAACATTATCATCGTTAATCACTCACTTATACGATAAAAATGTCCACGTTAGATATAAATATATAACCGCTAATGGCTGTCCGTGGATTTCATATCGAGTTCTGTCGCTAATTGCTGAACGAGAGTTCTTTTATCGTTGTTACAAACGATCTAACACCTCTGGTGCCCGTGTATTATACCAAACGGTACGCAATAAAGCAACTGCATCCATTCGTCCCGTTAAGCGCCACTATTTTAGTTCTAAATTGAACTGCCATCTACAGCCCAAAGTTTTATGACCCAACCTACGACAGGTTGGTGTGTATGGGCAAGCTGTAGCCGATTGTGAATTCAACCCCGATGAACTTAATGTATGTTTTATATCACTTAACAAAAGTACAATGGTAAATCAAGCTGGAACGCTCGAGTCTCCTGCCGACTTTCGCCCTATAAGCATCTTATGTTTCTTTTCTAAGGTCTTGGAAAAGTTAATGTATCGCCAGATGCTTGAGTACCTTGAGGATAATGAGCTGCTTACACGTTGGCAATTAGGGTTTAGACGCTTTCACAGCTGTGAGACTGCGGTGTTAAGGGTATCCACTGACATTAGATTGGCCCTGGATCAAAACAATTTTAGTACCTTAGTACTGCTAGATTTCACTAAGGAATTTGGTAGTGTTGATCATAACATCCTTCTGCATAAATTGTTTGCTATTTTTAAATTCAGTACTTCAGCTCTTACTCTCATTAAAGATTTGTTTGTCACGTCGTCACCAACGCGTTAAGGTAAATAACAATATTTCAAACTAGCTCAACTTATTATACGGCGTACCACAAGGTTCTATTCTGGGCCCATTGTTATTTAGCCTATTCATGAATGATCTACCTGAAGTAGTTCGTGACGTTAAAGTGCATATGTATGCTGACGATGTACAAATCTATTTGAATAGGCCCATTGGCGTTACATAAGACTGCCTTGCATTCATAAACGATCATTTAGACAGAGTAGGAAAGTCGCAGTGCATTGCTTTTTACAACAACATTTTTGATAGAAATAGTATTCTTCCCGTCGTTTTGGATGGTACCAATTTAGTGATGCAAAGTAAAGTTACAAATCTTGGTGTTGCTTTAAGCCAAGACATGAAGTACTGTGAGAATGTTAACGCATTGATTAGAAAAGTCTACTTCTGCCTTCGGAGACTATGGCTCCATGCGAGTATCTTAACACTACCTGCTCGTCTTAAGCTTGTAATGACGCTACTTATGTCATACTTTACACATTGTAGTACGATTTAGCGTAAGCTTGATTCCTTTTGTGCCCGCAAAGTGGAGGTTGCCTTTCATGATTACGTTGGATTTGTATTTGGTCTTCGCAGGATTGATCATGTTTCCCCTTTTCGGACAAGATTGCTTGATTGTCCTCTGACTTCTTGCATTCAGCGCAGGTCATTGATATTCTTCTTTAATCTTTTAAAGTCAGACACACCAGAGTATCTCAGAGAACTCTTCAGTTTCGCAACATCTGAACGCAATAGGAATATAATAACTCTTCGTTTTTATAAGACGATTATGAAAAATTCTTATCTTGTCCAGATCTCACGCCAGTTATGATTTTTAATATGTTCACAAATAAAAAAGGATTGAATGAAGAAAACAACACAACAATTTAAATTGAATTTTAATTTATTGGAGAGAAGCAAAATAAAAGATTAACACAACCAAACTTTTTGTACACGATATTATAACTTCCGACCTGGTTGACTCAAAAATATAAACTGTACTTCAAGTTTAATTATCTATCTGCATTCATTCCCGTAAACATAAAAGCTTTTTAATTTTTTATCTATTAAGCAGGAATGCATGGGAACGGTTGCATTTCCTGAGTTCTGTTGATTAAGCAAAATTGTCTGAGAACATTTATATTTTATATAAGTGAACATTTTGCGAAGGTTGTTCTGAGGTGTCATGTTCTGTGATGTCGGTTAAATTAGCCGACGTAACTCCTCCCTCCTTAAATTGAGGACTCTCCTGAGTCACATTATTGATTTTTAATTTTAGTCTATGTTTACAGGCATGAACTGCGATAAATATTACAATGCCTATAACTATTATAATACAACTACTTCCAAAAATATAATGCATTTTTCTATGATATTTAATTTCCTTAATTTCCTTTATATTTTCCATTTGTGTTAAAATGATATTGTCAAATGATACTTTTTTATTTAAATCTTCAATTTGTTCAAGATAGTCTGATATTACAAAGCTCTGTTTGAACTTCTTTTGATTATTATATATAGTACGATTATCAATTTTTATCGAACAATTATTGAAGTTTAAGAAATAATTACCATTCTACGTTTGTCGCAAGTACTACTGAAATTGGCATTATTTTGATTTTTCACTAATACTACTCCTCTACTTAGTTCTATGACTTCGGATGCATTATTGTATACTCTCATACAATTCTTTTTAATTATACAATTGTTGGAAATTTTTAAATCTTTCAAATCTCTGTTTTGAACATAATCAAAAATCTTATTTTCATACTTTACAATTTCTTGAATATTAAGAGTTAATTCTTCGTTTTTGTCGTCAGTTATTGGCGTTATTAATATTTTCTGTAAGGAAACTATTTCTCTTGGTATTCTAATCACAAATATTATATTATCTTGATTATCTATTGCGGTATCTAATTTAATATTTTGCAGTTTTTGGAAGTCAATATTATATTCCGCAATTTCTTCGTCTGTTAATATGTTACTATGAACGATGCCTAATCTTGCTGACGCTATGTTATTTTGTATATGTTCAATATTGTCCTGTAGTATTTTTAGTTTGAGTGTAAAGTCTGTGTAAAGTACAAGTCCCTCTATTTTGTCTAGCCTTTCCGAAATCATCATATTTTGTATATGTTCAATATTGTCCTGTAGTATTTTTAGTTTGAGTGTAAAGTCTGTGTAAAGTACAAGTCCCTCTATTTTGTCTAGCCTTTCCGAAATCATCAGCCCATCTTTTTCAATGACATCTTTTAGCTTTGCGAAGGTTTCATTGAAGTTTTGATTGATTTTGATTTGTGCATTGAGATTATTTATAGCGTTGTGGTTGTTTATGTCGATGACCTTAAGATGTTCTTCGATTTCTTGCCTATCATCGTCGTCCATCGTACCATAAATCCATTTAAATGCTGTACCTATGAAATTGAACAAACCACGTTTTTGCCTATGTGGAATTAATGTATTAATTTTATTGCGAATGTGGTTCAACTGGTAGTCGAGGGTTAAAGATTTTTCTTTTAGATTTGCCTGTCTTATATTTATCTCTAAACTATCTACAATGCTTTGGATTTCTTTGGGATTTATTAAATGCAATATATTGTCATAATTTTTTATAATATTGACTTCTTCTAATTTAATTTCGGTGTATCCGAACTTTGTATCGATTTTATCAACCACTAGATGTGCCTGGATTATTGTGCACATCCATAGTATTTGACAAGCTTTGAAGATCCAACTGCCCTGAAAATTTATTTTTTCTTTTAATATTTGAGACATGTATATTATCTAATGTAGTTTTGATAAATTTGGGTTCTTGTTTGTGTCTAACACTTTTATAATTTTTTATGTAACCTTCTTTCCTATCTTCAGAATATTCCTCCCTTTTAACATTTCGCTTATTAATATACCTAGCCTTTTCCTTGCAAAGATTATTGTATATATTTTTTTTGTCGCAATTTCCTTCTTGAATATTTATTGGTTTTTCTTTAGTAGTTGAATGGTAAGTATTGTTGTACCACTCAATAGCCTTACACATTTTTTCTTTGATGTTGAGTTGTTTACCCTCAATCCCTAAGGTTCTAATTTTTTCACTTAGGGTGTTGTGTAAACGTTCTACATCGGAATTCCCAGTGTGGTTATTGGGTTTAACTAAGTGAAAGTCAATATTCTCATTTTTAAGATAGTCTTTTATATAAATACTTCTAAATTCATTGTCGGTGACTAACTTACGGAATTTTCCTCTTTGTGCTTTGTATTCTCTCAATTTTTCTATAATTGTCTGATTATTCCTATCTTCAAGGTAGTAAGCTGTCGCGAATTTGGAAAATTTATCTATAAATGTAAGAAAGTTAGCTTTGGAATTGGTATAAGTGTCCATATGTACGATTTCCTTAATGTCTTTGGGGGTTTCAGTAACCTCAAATTTTCGTTTAATGGGGTTCCTATCGTATTTAACTCGATTACATGTGTCGCAGTTATTAATGTATTTTTCTATTAGAGTCTTGAGGTTGGGGAAGTAAATAAGTTTCTTTAATCCTTCGTAGTTTTCATTAATTCCTCTGTGTCCTGTCTCGTATTTGTGATATTTTTGGATTTGTCTATATGTTTCGTCTTCGCTGTCCATGTCTTTAGCATGATGTACACATCTGACAAATCTTATGCTTTGAATGCCGTCAAATAATTCTATAATCTTTTGTTGTACTCTATTATAATCATTATCGCTCAATTCTGTGTATATGCCTGTTTTTCCCGGCTTTATGTATCTTCTTAAGATGTCTGATAAGTTGTTATCCAAATCATCTGAGTCAATATATATTTTCCTATTTTTATGCTTTATTTCTAATTCCTTTTCCTTTTTGTTGACTAATATAATTTGAGTTTTAAATCGATTAACCACTGTATCCAGTATGGGAATGTGGTTATTAAGATTTTCCTCTTGTGAATGTATTGTTCTAATACTCTCAAGATCTATGTTATTTTCTACGGAAAGGTCGGAAAGTTCTTCGGAATTTTCCATTTCTTCCTCAGTGTCGTTACTTGAATTATTTGTCTCGACTACGTTTATTTCATTTGTATCCGAGTTTATTCGGCTAAGGAAGTCAGCAACCCTGTTTTCCTTCCCTTTTATGTAATCCAAATTAATATTGTACTCACCTAATTTTAATAACCATCTATAAAGCCTTGGATTAACATCTTTTCCTCTGGTTTTTGTATATAGCCATTTAAGAGGTTGATGATCTGTTAACAGATCGAAATTTACACCATAGAGATAGGGTCTAAAATAATTTGTGGACCAAACAATGGCCAGAAGTTCTTTTTCGGAGACTGCATAATTGCGTTCATGTTCATTTAAAGTTCTACTGGCGTAGCAGATTGGATGACTATCTTGCTGGAGAATAGCACCGATTGCAAAGGTACTGGCATCTGTAACTAATTTAAACCTTCTACTGAAGTCAGGGTATTTTAATATAGGTGCTTCTGTTATAATTTTCTTAAGTTCTTCAAATGAATTTATATAATTTGGGTCATTGAGGTTTAATCTAACGTTCTTTTTAAGGTATTTGGTCATTGGCTGGGCTACTTTGGCATAATCTTTAATAAATTTTCTGTAGTACCCAGTAATGCCTAGAAACGACTTTATTTGTTTTGGTGTTTTTGGTAATTTCAGTTTTAAGATATCCTCTACCTTTTTCGGGTTAGGTCTGACTTCTTCAGGTGTCAAAATATGACCTAGGTACTCCGTTTCTTTGGAAAAGAACTTACACTTATCCATTTGGATTTTTAAGTTGTGGCTACGTAGTGTATTAAATATTCTCTTTATACTATTTATGTGCTCATCTAATGTTGTGCTGAATATTAGAATATCGTCTAAATAGACGACACATATTTTATTTATGTGTTCCTTTAGGACAGAGTTCATTAGACGCTGGAACGTTGAAGGTGCATTCTTCAACCCGAAGGGCATTCGCACATACTCGTAATGTCCTAGAGGCATGGAAAATGCTGTTTTCTTCCGATCTTCTTCTTTAACTAAGATCTGATGGAAGCCTTTCGCCAGATAAAGGGTCGTAAAATACTGCGCTCTGCCTAGCTTGTCCAATATATTTTCTATATTCGGAATTGGGAACTTGTCGTCGATTGTTACCTCGTTGAGCTTGCGGTAATCAATGACAATTCTCCATTTTTTCATTCCTGAATTATCGAGTTTTTTGGGTACAATCCACAAAGGACTGTTGTATGGGGAGTTGCTTTCTTTTATGATTCCTTGTTTGAGCATATCTGCTATTTGCGTGGATATTTCTTGCTCATGAACTTGGGGATATCTATATATTTTGGAATATATAGGCTTATCGGTTGTTGTGATAATTTCATGTTGAATATCGAAAGCACTAGTTAAATGGTCGCCTTCTTTAAAGAAGAGTTCTTTATATGATCTTAGCATTTCTCTTAAATTCTTTTCCTCTTCAGGGTTCAAAGATTTAAAGAGATTTTCGAATTCCCTACCCTTTATAACTGTAAACTCTAGCTGATGTATCTCATCTGTTTTATATGGGCAACTATTGATAAATCTTATTTCATTATTGTTAATTTTTAAACACTCGTTTTCCATATCTACGATAGCCCTTAAAAGTTTGAGTAAATTCTGCCCAATTATGGCATCAAAACATTTGTTTCGAAATTTCATGTAAGCATCTTCATTAAATTCAAATGGTAGATTTGTTTGATTTGCTTTGTGACATGTATACTAGTATTGAGGCTACTGAATTTAATAGGTATTTCTAAGGGTTGTCTTCTATATTTTAACAATTTCTCTTCGTCTAAAAGTGAAGTAGAGGAACCTGTATCGATGAGGCATTTAATTTTATCCCCATCGATCGTTAGTTCTACTATTGGTAAGTAAACTTGTGAGGGCTTGAATGAAAATTTACCTCATGTTGGACATGATCAATATCCATATGTTCTACTCTATTTGAGGTATTCTGTCTAGAAATATTATTGGAATTGCTATCAAAGTTCAGTCTGGGTTGACCAGGATTAAATTGATTTCTTTCATTTGTATTGTCTTGTCTATATTGTCCCGAATTTTGTCTGAAGTTATAGTTAGGATGTCTTGCGTAATTCAAATTTCTGTTGCCGTTATTAAAACTATTATTATTATAAAAACGTCTTTGATTGGATTGATTTCTATGGCTATCACTGATTTTATTTTGATTAACATGGTTATATGCTTTTGCTTTTTCTCTTATCATTCCTAAGATATCTAATAAATTGAATGCATCACGTAAATTTGTAATATTCCTATTTAAAATTATCGAACCTAAATTGGCATCAACATTATTTAAAAATGTTTGTAAAATCATTGAATCGTTAACACTAGGACTAAATTCAGTAGGTTTGTCGGCATCGTATTCATACTTCTCGTTTAATTTTGCTAAAATACCTTGCAAAGTTATAAAATATTCTCTTACTTGGTAATTCCTTGCAGAGAGAGCTTGATGATATAACTGATGATATGTTTGTTGAATCCCAAAGTTATTTATTAATTCTTTTCTTACTTGGCTCCACGTTACGTTGGATCCCAAGGACCGGAGGACATCTAAGGCTGGTCCCTGAATTTTATTGATGATAATTCGTTGGTAGACGTATTCCTTTACTTGAGGATGGCCATCAAACAGTGGAAGGATGGTGTCCACTTCTCTTAGGAAGGATGTCAAAGCATATTCGCCGTTACCTCTAAATTCATGTATTCTCTGGGCATCTTTCATTAGATCGTTTATGGAGATTGAAATTGATGGTGTAGTTTCTGCTTGTTGTATTGACCCTGATTGTGTTTGATTGGTTTCGGGTACATTCGTCATTTTATCACTACAATTATCTGTTATCTGGTCACGATTTTCGACTTTATAGTACACCTCGAATCTATCTGATTCTCTCACTTGTTTTGCTTTTGGCATAAAAAAAAATTCTCACTCAAACGTTTCAAACGATTGTAATTTAATTTATCGTAGTCACAGTACTTTTCAGCGAAATATATGTAAATATATATTTTTTTTCCACCACAATAGAAATTCACTATTTGTATTATTTTCACTTAAGTTTTTCTTTTTGTACGATATTGTTTTTTTTTCAATTTTCAGTGTTTATTGCGTTTTGTTAATCTTTTTATTCTCTTTCTTCCAAAAAAAATTTTTTTTCTTCAAATTAGACTTAAGTCCATAATGATTTACTTTCGAATTGCAATGCTTTTGAATGCAATCCTACCGACTGCGCAAGTTATGATTTTTAATTTGTTCACAAATAAAAAAGGATTGAATGAAGAAAACAACACAACAATTTAAATTGAATTTTTATTTATTGGAGAGAAGCAAAATAAAAGATTAACACAACCAAACTTTTTGTACACGATATTATAACTTCCGACCTGGTTGACTGAAAAATATAAACTGTACTTCAAGTTTAATTATCTATCTGCATTCATTCCCGTAAACATAAAAGCTTTTTAATTTTTTATCTATTAAGCAGGAATGCATGGGAACGGTTGCATTTCCTGAGTTCTGTTGATTAAGCAAAATTGTCTGAGAACATTTATATTTTATATAAGTGAAAATTTTGCGAAGGTTGTTCTGAGGTGTCATGTTCTGTGATGTCGGTTAAATTTGCCGACGTAACTCGCCTATGGAATAATCTTGCTATGAATATCCAAAGTACACACTCCTTGATCCCATTCAAGATGCTCATTAGTTTACAAATAATAAATTTGTTGATATTCGTTCCATATTTTTCTACTTATCTTCTTAGCAGCTGAAAGTAAAATCTAGTTGACCTTTCTTAGCGCACTTACAAAGGTTCTGTAATCTTGATAGTTTAATCTATCTTTCTTTCGTTTTTTTCTGTTTTCTTCTGAATTCGCATAGTTTAGTTTATAATCTTTAATTTTTTTCTTTTATTTTTTCGCCTTTAATTATGTGTTTAGAACCGTATTTACTACTCATTGCACAAAAAGAGATGTCTAATCATGTGTACGACTGGAATAAATGATATGATATGATATGATATGTTGTGGTTAAGTGACTGATCTTTCTTTTTGAATAAAGTCCATCAATTTTAGTTATAATATTTAATAACATTTTTTGCTAATAAGTCAATATTAAATTAAAGTGCCTTGTGCAGGATAATTTCAAGTCAGTTATTCCTATACTTCCCAAACCAGGGTTAGCTGGAATATACCTGCGAATTATCCTTTGTTTGCTTGAAATTTGTAATTTAAATAGCATTAAAATCCTAAATGTGTAAAAGCTTTCTAGATCTACATTAGATAAATACCTTGCTGTGAACTAGAGTATTTAAGCTAACCTGCATATGAATTTTTCTATTAAATCGAAATGTAAATCTATTTATGGTCATTCTGATTTTAATATACCGCTGCACTAACATAATCTGCTTCAACGCAATTAACTACAATTACCCAACAAGAATCATCATTGCCTAGGATTGCATTACCTACAATGCCGATTATGATCGATGGCGATCTTGTCATGATCTTTTGTATCATTAGTACATAACATAAGTAAATCAGCCCAAACAAAATATGGAATCAACAGAGGAATGTCTACAACAACTGAAGAGTTTAAAGGTGGACACAAGCTTATTGGATGTATTACTAATTCACCTCTTAGGACAAAAACTGCCGTTCATGACTTTAAAGTTATGGGAAGAAGATCAGGAAGCAACTCAAGAATTTCCAAAGCTAGCACAATTTATCAAACTTTTGAATATACGCTTAAAAATATTTTAGAATCAATTGCAGATGTACTAGTTACTAAGGCATCGCAACCAACACCACAACCAAGGCATACAACTTTGACTTGCCACACTGCAAGAGGAAATAGATGTCCAGCATGTGTTGGAAATCACTTCGTTCAAAGGTGTTCAAAATACAGCAAAATGAACACTGAAGCAAAACGAAAGGTCATTAAGATATTGGATATCGGACATCAATGTTTTAAATGTAATCAAAGGCTTCATCCTACATTGCACGACAACCACGAGAAGGAACAATCTAGAACAACGTCACAGAAACTAAAGAGCCGCTCGTACGATGAGTCATTCGTATCACAAAAACTCAAACCAATACAAAATCAAACAACTCATAGTGATAGCAACCAAGTTGACAATTCTCCTGGAAGGTTACAAATAGCCTTCTGTGCTACTGGGTTAAACACTACCCAAACTTTCGTAGTCAGGAAAGATCATCATGCATTACTTCCACAGCATTAGTAATGGAAAAAGTAAGTTTGGTGAACCTACACTCCTGCGCTGCCTTATAGATAGTGGGTCTCAATCCTCATTTATAACGGAGGCAGCCTGCAAGAAATTAGGTGCTACTCGCACTTCAATGTCAGTGGCAATAACGGGCTTAAATTCTAGTCCTTCTGCTACAGCACATCAGCAAACAACGCTACAACTGCGATCGTGCGGATCCAATAACACTGCAATAGAAGAAGACTTTCTAGTCTTAAAGAGTATTAAGTAGATAAGCTATGTTCATTCTGCGACACCCTTTTAGCTTCCAGGATTTCGCCACAGATGGCGCCACCGTCGCTAGTCCGTGCTAAATGTAGGTTTGTGCTTGGTTGTATTGGTTTGTGTCTTGGATACACCATTGCGCCTTGGATGCACCATTGTGTCTTGGGTGCACCATTGAGTCTCGACCAGCGGGATTAATCGGTACTACCGGTATGTATCATTTGATCTTGAATGCACCCTAGCGGCATTAGCCGGTACTACCAGCATGCTCCCGTACTACGGTTTTCTTAAATAGATATGCGTTGCGGCTAAATGTAGGCTTTTGGTTTCATTGAGTCTCGTCTGCGCCCTAGCTGGATTAATCGGTACTACCGGGATGTGTGGTTTGTGCCTTGGATACACCATTGTGCCTTGGATACCCCACTGTGTCTTGGGTGCACCATTGAGTCTTGGATGTTGGGGATACGAGATCACTTTGGGGATACGAGATCACTTTCAGCACTCTCCACCATAGGGAAATAGCGTAGGATTTCGATTTTGTTGCTGGAGTTCGCTTATTTTTATCTCGAATTTTTGGGGATACGAGATCATTTTGGCGATACGAGATCACTTTCAGCACTCTTCAGCATAGGGAAATAGCATAGGTTTTCAATTTTTTTCTGGAGTTCGCTTATTTTTCATCTCGGACTCGTAGCCTCTAAGTTGACATTAAGTTTTTCATCTCGAGTTTTGGGGATACGAGATCAATTTGGGGATACGAGATCACTTTCAGAACTCTCCAGCATAGGGAAATAGCATAGGATTTCGATTTTGTTGCTGGATTTCGCTTATTTTTCATCTCGAATTTTTGGGGATACGAGATCATTTTGGGGATACGAGATCACTTTCAGCACTCTTCAGCATAGGGAAATAGCATAGGTTTTCAATTTTTTTCTGGAGTTCGCTTATTTTTCATCTCGGACTCGTAGCCTCTAAGTTGACATTAAGTTTTTCATCTCGAGTTTTGGGGATACGAGATCTTTTTGGGGATACGAGATCACTTTCAGCACTCTCCAGCAGCATAGGGAAATAGCATAGGATTTCGATTTTGTTGCTGGAGTTCGCTTATTTTTCTTCTCGAATTTTGGGGATACGAGATCACTTTCAGCGATCTCCAGCATAGGGAAATATCATAGGATTTCGATTTTGTTGCTGGAGTTCGCTTATTTTTCATCTCGGACTCGTAGCCTCTAAGTTGACATTAAGTTTTTCATCTCGAGTTTTGGGGATACGAGATCAATTTGGGGATACGAGATCACTCTTAGCACTCTCCAGCATAGGAAAATATCATAGGTCTTTGATTTTGTTTCTGGAGCTCGCTTATTTTTCATCTCAGAGATCGTAGCTATAAATATTTGTGAAGTGGTGGGAATCTTTATTGGTGGAGGTTGCTGGTTAAGTTTGATCTGGTCTTGGAGGCTACAATTTGACCTTGAGGTGCCCCCTCCTGTGTCTGGGTGCTGGGGGTTGGCTGAGAGCTTTAGTGGCAATATATAATACTATGACTAGGACTGCCTGAGATGTCTTGGCCTGGGCTATGTAACCTGTACCAAGGCTTTGGTAGAATGTGTATTAAGTAATGATGTGAAATACCCTAACCGAATTTATATCGGGGCTGTATACTTGTCAGCTTGAGTTTGGTTTTAGCTGTTTACTTTAGTATGAGTGCCTGTGGTATGTTGGGCTGGGCTACTTGGTGGCTGAGGAAACGTTATCTAAGGCGTGGGTGGATGTGTGCAGTTGTGTATTTATACAGATAATAAATGTGAAATTCCCTTAGAAAATTAGTGTAATAAGTATTAATACAAATTCATGTTTTTGTTCATGTCAATAGTATTAGCACTAGGGGTAAAATTTTCATCAGCAATCCTCTACGCGAGATATGAGCGAACTTACCTTCTCAGGTGTAATTAATATTAGTAGCTGAAAAACAAAAAACAACAACAACAACTGTAATCGAAGTTGTGGATTAATGATTTGATGATCTTAATCTGTAGGTGTCTTTTATAAAAATTGAGCCATGTGATGATATATCTAAAAATAGATCAGGCAAAGCTGATTGGAGCGAATGTTGGTAGATATGTTCACTTAGATAAGTAATGGAAATTAGTAAATGCCTAATTTTGCTCTTCAGGTGGAATGCTTCTAATTTGATTCCTTGCATAAACAAATTCGCACAGTCCAGTGAAGTAAACAAATTCGCGCTCGAATAATGTAAACAAATTCTCACAGCAGCAGAGTAAAGTAAACAAATTGAGCGATTTATATTTTTTAATGTAAGATTCCCAATTACTTTAGCTGAAAACAACAACTGATATTAATCTGTAGGATATGATGTCTTGGATGAGTTATATATATGGAAGTTATAATTGAAAATTTCTTTTGGTGAAAAAAACAACAACAACAACTATAACGTCAATTGTGGTTTGTACGTGTCTTTTATATGATCATGTTATGATATTCGATGTGTAAAAATAAATGACGGCTGCTTGAGATGGTACGACACATGAAATCATTAGAAGTAATGGAAATTAAAGCATTAGAAAAGGTGGCCAGGCGGCTAGTAATTTGATATCTTGCGTAAACAAATACGTCCGAGTAAAACAGACAAATTGAGCACAAATTGAGCGATTAATGTCTTTTTTGTATCTAGGAGTTTGTATTGAAAAGTCTTACATTTTATGACGAATTGTTTTTTATTATCAATAAAATTTCTCTCTCTACTGTAAGTTATGTATTAAGTTAAAAGTTTTGATGTATGGTATTTGGTATTTATCTCCTCGAAATGGTGTTGTACGAGTATCAAGAAGGTCGGAAAAAGTTGATAATGCTTCAAGTTCAATAGTGAAGACCTGGATGTTGAGAGTGGGTATTTGGAATGATATAATTCTAGTAGGATATGGAAGTATTATTTATTCATCTTTAAATCTTACCATGAAAGTAGGTTGTGAGTTTATTAAATTAAAAGTTTTAATGAAAGAAGGTTGAGTTATTATATTAATATAGTATTATATAATTCTAGTAGGATATGGAAGTATTATTTATTCATCTTTAAATCTTACCATGAAAGTAGGTTGGGAGTTTATTAAATTCAAAGTTTTAATGAAAGAAGGTTGAGTTATTATATTAATATAGTATAATATGTTGCCTTAGATGAGTACTTGACAGCTGTGAGTAATATGTGGAATATGTTGTAGATGAGTAGTGAAAGTTGAAAATAAAAGATTTCCAATTTCTCTACTGAAAAACAATAACAACTGTAAATAATATATACCAAATCAATTTTTCACACAATATATATCCACATCAAATCCATTATTTATTTTTATATCTTAAGTTATAAACTTTTTTCTCTATATTTCACATCCAAAAAGCGTTCCAGAGCAAATGTCTGTGTTAGGCTATGAGAGTTCGGCAGCAAAATCCCATGATATTTCTTATTATCTGTCTTGCTCTAACACATTAGGAAGCTTTAGTGAACATCTCACTCGGGACTTGGTCATATACTTCCTAGCTGTGGATATGTATGTATGTAACACTGATATGAATTAATGTAATGTTGTGTAGTGTAAAAGAAAAACTTTCATGGGTGATATGGGGATTGAATCGATGTATGTTATGCACTAGATTGGTGGTATATGTCCTTATTTGATTGAAGCAAATAGTTTCACGACTACCTTACCAAGACTTAAATATAGGTGAAATTCATAAAAATGTTGATGTCAAGAACATGTTAATACTTGTTTTGAGCATGAGCAGTGGAAATCGTGATCATTGCAGCATGTTATGAAATTCAATATCTAAAAATAAACCACATGAAGGTTATTGGGGTGGTAAAAAAAACATGAAAGCATTAGGTTGAGAGTGGGTTCAATTTAAGGCTTTGGTGAAAGAAGGCGGTAGTAGATATTAATGTAAAATGATAGGAGGCATCAGTCAATTTTGGTGAGCCTCAGCGATAGGTAAAAAAAAAATTCAACCGCGCTAATAAATGAAGGTTTTTTTTGGTAAAAAGAGTGGTACAAAGCGGCATATGGAGAGCTGTATTGGACAGACTAAATCGCCGAGAGTGTTATTGAAAGCCACCAGTCGAGGTGGAAGAATTACTCAGCGTGTAAAAAAAAGTGATTTTGTACAGTGGGAGGAAATAGGAACAGTATTCAAAAACAGAATTAGAGCTGGAATTATTGTAAATGCAAACCATACAGATCCTAAGCTATTTATGCAGGATGCTGGTGATTTATTTATACGCCGTATTAAGAATATTTTAAAACGCCATCCCAATATTAAAGTTAATACAAAGTTGTGTGCTGATTTTGCTAAGGATATCGGTGACAATGAAGTTATAAAAGATATTAAATATTTACAAGCAAGAACTGCTCCAATCAATGTAGACGATAAGTTGTATAAAGTGGTATAAAGTTAACATTTTGGATTCAATACTCACTCAGCTGGATGAGTTTCGAGAAAAAGATAGCTGCTGGACATTGGACTCCATTATACATTTAGCAGTACATATCAACAAATTTGAACAGCACCGAGGATCTTCGTACATACCTCTACCGAAGGAGATTGCTTTAAAGCAAGCTTGCATTAATGTAAAAAATATTAATAAAGCATGCTTCGCTTGGGCCGTGACATCAGCACTATGCCCTGGAAATATTAACTCCTCCAGGACATCATCATATCCACATTATTCCACTGTGCTAAATTTAACTGGAATAACATTTCCTAAGACGCTTGAACAGATTAAACAATTTGGGGACCAGAACGATATATCAATAAACGTGTTCATCCTAAAGAAAGAGCGTTCCTTCACCACTGTTCTAGTTAGACCAACGAAACACAAGATGAAGCGACATGTGAATCTACTAATGATACAAAATAATTATGAGCAGGATGATGATGATGATGATGATGATGATGATTATGATGAAAGTAATAACAGGTTTCATTTCTGCTGGATTAAAAAAATTTCACGGCTTGCATGGAAACAAACTTCAAAACATAAGGCTAGATTGTATATATGCGATAGATGTTTGTTTTATTTTTATTCTGCTAAAGAATTAGCATCACATATTTCTGAATGTGAGAAAGAAAAAATTAATATTGAATTAAGGAGCCCAACCATAGAATTAAATGTTAATAGCACAACGGATACTCTACCATTGGGAAAAATTACTTAATTCCATCAGAGTAACAGGGAGCAGCCGCAGAAAACATATGATCTAAGTATAGTGTATTGTAAAAAAAAATGTATTACATATAGTTATAATTCCATTTATTGAAGTAATTTGTTTTAATTGTATTATAGTCCAAGTCTTAAGCCTAAGATATACATTATTGGAAAATAAAGAATATGTTATAGATATATTGAAATCAGGAAGCCCAACAATAGAATGATACACTAAGAATTAAATGCTAATATTTTTTTAATTTATATTAAATCAATAATGATATTTTATAAATGTTATTCTTTTTTATTCAATTTCAGAAGCAGCCAGGTCGTGTAGTTGTGCAGTGTTAGTGTTTATTCGAGAGTTTCTCCGAGAACCGTCAGTGTATGCGTGTCAGCTTCAAAACCCCGAGCATTACTGAACACTGAATCTATTAGTTCAGGATTAAACCTGATTGGAATCGACGCGAATTGCGTGTACCGTAGAGCATTCCACTGAAGGTGAAATGCTGGCCTGATTCTGCCCCAGGTCTGATTCGTTGAGATTAGATCCTGTGGCCAGTCACGAGGATAAGGTGGTCGAACAGAGAGTAGGTAGTAATACTCCCCTATGCCGATCCCTCCCAGTACATTCACCCACAGTTGAGAAATCAAGCTACCTCTCTGGCAAAACACTCTTTGGAAGGCACGCACTTGGAGACACCTTGATTTCACAACCAAGTTAGTGAGACCTAATCCACCTATCTTGACTGGCAGACAGAGCGTGCTTTCAGCAACCCATCGTCTTCCGCACCAAAAGGCGTCTATCGCTTTTGCTTGAAGAAGACCTGCGAAGCCTTCATCAAACGTCTCAGACTTTAGCAGATGAACGATGGACGAAGTAATCAAATAGTTTATCACGACTGACCTACCCATTAAGGATAGTGGAAACAGTCGACTACGCCATGAGTTTACAGCTCTAGGGAGTTTCTCAAGAGCGATGCGGCTATTATTTGATTTACTCTCGCGTCCGATATACACACCTAAATACTTCAGGCAAGTATTAGTCCATTGGATGTTCAGTGGAGTATCTGTACGATCTCTCCACCTTCCACACCACAAGCCTTGACTCTTACTAAGGTTGATTTTAGCGCCCGCTATACGTTCGAACTGTTCGAAAACAGCACGAGCGACCGGAAAAGCTTCATCTCTTGTCACGAAAATAGGCAGATCATCCGCATACGCCAACATAAGAGGCCTCACATTGGTATATGGCAGATGAACGGCATACTGTCCGAGCATTCGAAGAAGATTCACCAGTAGCGGCTCCAACGAAAGATCATAAAGCATACCTGACAATGGACAGCCCTGTCTGATACCTCGATGAAACGAGATAGGAGCCAGAACTTGTCCTTGATGCTTAATCAAAATCGCTGAATCTCTATACAGTTTCCAGACGATATCGAGCCACCTGGGCGGAAACCCAAATGCCTCGAGAGCAGTCAAGAGATACTCGTGCGAGACACTATCAAAAGCCTTTTTCTGGTCAATCATGGCCATTTGAGTACCTGTCTGTTCATGGTAGGCAAACAAATGCTTGGCTACCGCGATATTGTCGTCGATACTACGACCAGGTACACAATAGGACTGTTCCGGGTATATTACCGAAGCAATCACTGAGCGGAGTATCGCCCCTAATGCTTTGCAGACGATTTTGTAGTCTACATTGCATAGGGTTACTGGCCTCCAGTTCCGCATCCTCTGCAAATCTCCTTCTTTGGAATCAACCGCATAACAGATCGCCTCCAACTAGAAGGAAAGTCTGAATGCGTCTCAACCGCCGAATTGAAGACTTCCAAAAGGTCAGGAATTAATAAATCCCTGAAACGTATGAAGAATTCTGGAGTCAAGCCGTCATAACCAGGTGAAGTGTGTCGCCTTAGATCCTTTGTCGCAGCAATCATATCCTCCAATGTGATTACTGTATCCAGGAGCTCCTTACTCTCTTCAGAGAAAGTGGGAATATTCTCAAGAAATTCATGAGTGGTCGAGGATGGTGTCGACGTCGATTCAGAGTATATATATATAGAATATATTCTGATAGCTGTTGTCCGTTGAGGACTTGTCCAGATTCATCAATTATCGATTCGACCTCACAAGAAGCAGTACGACGTCTAGTCGCCTGAAAGAAGTACTCAGTTGGAGAATCGCCTTCTCTCAGCCAGCGCGATTGGCCGCGCAGCACAAACTCCAAGCTGTGCTTGTAAGTCTGTGTCGCCAAGCGTTCTTTTATTCCATTGAAATAAAGAATCAACCCCGGCTGAGTTGGGAGAAGAGCTGCCACCCGAGAGACCTCGGCCGACAAGCTAGAAGCTTGATAGCCATTCGATTGAAATTCGTCTCGATAAAAGACCGAATCTGGAGCTTTCCAACATCCCACCATTGACTAAGAAAAGGAAAATCAGCTTTTCTCTCTTGCCAATCGTGCCAGAAATCAATGAACTCATTGATGAACTGCTCGGAATTCAACAATTAGTTGTTGAATATCCAGTATGCAGTTCGTCCTTCAACTAGAGTGCTGGTCGCCACTACAAGAAGATGATCACTAATCGAACACACTTCATGAGTGACACCAACGAAATGTTCTAGTATTCCAGGTGAGACGTAAAGCCTATCAATTCTGGAGCCTGCGAGACTTCCATGGATATTTCGCGAGACCCTCGTGTATGATCTAGTCGTAGGATGCATCCAACGATAGATATCCACGAGTCTGAAAACACCGACAAAATTCCTCAATCGAGTAGCATTGACAGAGTTGAACTCAACTCCAGAGTGCCGATCCATTGAGGGATTCAGAGTGCGCTCAAGTTGTGTATATGTGTCTTGTGTAAAGTTCGTCTCCTGTAGAAGCGCGATGTCTATATCGAACATTTTGACATGTTCGATAGTGCTGTGTAACCTTGTATGTGCACTTAAACCCCCGGTGTTGATAGAAGCTATCTTGCACATTCAAAGAGATGCAAAGCTCAAACGATGATGGTACGACGTCTACGGACGAGGAGAGTCGACCAAGCGATGCTCCTGCATCAACTCCTCCACCTTCCTATGAAGTCGTTCTAACCGCACTACATCATTGTACTTCCTCCTCTTCTTGGACTCCTGTTGTAGGAGTAGAAGCTGAGGAAGTAACAACTCTGGCCTCTCCAGCTCCCTTACAAGAATACTCCAGATTTTATCTGAATTCTTCTTGTACTGGAGCTGGGTAAGAATTCCGGCGATCTTCTTCCTAGAAAGGGTTTCCATCCCCTTCGAGACCTCAAATTGGCTACCAGTCGAAATGATACTATCACATGACTCGTAGCCACCGAGGCTCGAAAGACCATTCTCATCAAAACCGGTCATATCGCAGTCCGAAAGCTGCTCGAGAGACACTTCCGTGTCCGTCACAACAACATTCGAACCGCGAGCACCACTATCGTCCTCCTCCGAGTGGAGCCGGTTTGGAGCGACTGGCTTTGCTGGCTCTGGATGAGGCAGCATCACCCGGTCCACCTTCGTCCTCCTCCTCGTCCTCTTTTTTTTTACTACTTGGCTATTCGACTCCTCGTCGGAAGTAGCCGTGTTTTCACGTGCCGACGTGGCGCCGTTTACAGCCATAACTATTTTTGCCTCTAGGACAACTTCAGGCACCTTAACCACTGGCTGCTCCAAAATAGCAGGTTGAGTGCCGGCCGAAGGCTCCTTCTCCAAATCCACTACTGTAGTAGTGGCTTCCTTCGAGGGAACCCTCGGTTCAGCCTTCTTTCCGGTTCTCCCGGGGCAGTCTGCAATAAAATGCCCTACCAAATGGCAAGCATGGCATTTCGCTTCGGTGCCAACGTCTATCCAGTATCTCGAGCCGGATATGCTCAGGTAAAAGCCTGACGGAAGCGTACACCCCTTATTCAAGGTGATGGATGCTTCCCGGCTAGTACCGAAGATACCCCGCCCGAGACCCTCGTCCAAATTTTAATGGGAATAGCGCGAACCTTTCCATGAACCTTCCCGAATCTCCCAAAGAAATTCGAGAGGTCTTCATGTTGGGCTCGCATAGGGACCCGCGAAAACACGACCTTCGTGGGCTTCTCTTTTAACGGGAATGGAACGAGGTGCCTACCCTCCACCTCGATGCCCTAAAGCATAAGCTTAGTGGCGCTTTCGAGGGTTGTGGTATACACCTCGACCATTCCTCCAGCTATAATTCCCATTGAGAAAAGCTGCTCACGGGAGATGACGCGGAAGATTGCCTTCAGGTATGCAGTCTGAGGACATCCTCTAATGTGCTCAAGCTGCATCCCGTAGCTCTCGTCCTGCCACCTCCCGTCGAAGAAGCCCTGGAGACACGCACTGGTCTTGGGCCGAGGCTTACCCGCGTCCAATGGGGGTGGACGAGGAGTGATGGCTTTACCTATAATTTCGATGCTGGAACTATTCTTGGTACTACCACTAACCTGTGCATAAGATATCCCTGGAACTAACGCCGTGGATCGTGGTGCTGCTGTTAAGGATCTTGGTGCTGGCGCTGGTGGTACAGTTGTTTTTGACTGCTTCTTCTGGCCAATTGCTTTTCGTGAAGAAAGCGCTGGCCTTAAGAATATCGTGTTGGGCTTAGGCGCTGAAGCCGAAGCCGTTTTGACAACATCTTATAATTTCGGATGTTCTCCATTCATTTGAGATGTCTCCAGTTCTGTAGCATGTACAGATGCGATTGCTGTTGCTGTGTTAACTTCTGGAGCTGATGGTCCAGGAGCTTCCGCGACAGCAATTGTGGCTAAAGTTGCAGTCTTCTCCGGTGCAACTGAATGCACATTTTTGGCCTCTTCAGTAGGGCCCTTATTGACCTTTTCTGTGGGCCCTTCGGTGTTTTTTCCGGAAGAAGAAGAAGACTTATTTCGCTTCTTCCTCCTTCCCTTTAATTTGGCAGGATCATCTGACCCCCCAGAATCGCTACTGCTCGCATTCATTTCGAATGCGGCAGAGCAATCTTACAGGATTTTACCAAAGTTTGGTATTTTGTGTTTTTTTTTATATTATATATTTCACTCCAGTTTTTTTTCAAATTTTTGCAACAGTTTCTATTTTAAAATTTAGAATTTAGGCGCTCATGTTGCCATGGCAACGGCGAAAAATTGATTTTAATTAATTAAATTTTGCAAATGTCAAATGTTTAGATTTTCTGGTTTAGTCTTTAACACAATTTTGATATTTTTTTTTGTGTTTTTCTTACGTAAGAACGACACTTCACACTTACTATTCACTCATCACCACTTTTGAATCTTTTGCAGGCTAATATACTATATTTCTGCGACGCTTTATTTGTTAACATAAACTGACACGTCCGCTCTCTCCAGAAATAATAATAATAATATTTTTTTTTTTTTATGTATATAAGCTCTTTATTTTTTGGCTCTTTGGCTCTTTTCAAAATTCCTTAAAAATAGGTGGCAAAAGGCTCTACAAAGTGTAAACAAAAGGTCGCTAGCTAATCTAAAAGTTATAAAAGGTCAATAGGGACAATTAAACAATTAAAACAATTAGAAAAACTAATCAACAAGAAAAAAGACACAAACAAAAGGAAAACAAACAAGACAAAATTCTCAAAAGAGACTAAAAAACGGCTACAAGAATTTTGAAAAGGATCTAAAAGATAGACAAAAAATTTAAAAGTCCCAATTTTTAAGTCGCAGCTCCAAGAAGTTCCAAATTTCCAAAATAAACTAATAAAAATAATTGCCTAAACGAACGAATTTTCAACATAAAATTTTGAAATTTAGCACCGACACCGAAACCGAATTAAAAATAAATGACCGAAAGAACGAAAAATTTACGCGATACAGTTGTAGAGTCCCGCGAGGGCAGCCTGTAGTATCGTAGACCTCTACAAACTGCCCTCATCATCCCTCCAGCTTAGCATCTCTAACAGAGTGCTTGTTCTTCCCACAGCACGTGCAACGATTCCTAAGCGGGGAGAAGCCCCGTGGACTAGTGTTGCAAATGCTGTGGCCTGCTATCACCAGCGAAAGACAAGAGCTCCGTCCTGCACCGACGATAGCGGTTGCCATGTGCAGTTGAATGTGTCTGCGTTCGTTGCCAGATATTCAAGACGTCAACTTCTCTTCAATCTGTCAACGAAGTGGCGCTTAAGTGAGTGTGCGTGGTGTTGTGGGTCAGTGTTCTGATTCCCAGCTTCGACCCTTATGTAGTACAGGTGAATTGTAGATTTGGCCAGTGTCAACACAAAGCTAATCAAGCAATTCACTCGACTACAGACCTTTGGTCCCCATAGAAACGATGTCCTAGTAATGCCGAAATTCGGGTGGATCAACTGACACATACCGCGCACGACATCCATTAGACCCTGCAAAGCCGGACAAGTGAAGAACCTGTGAAACAGGGTGCCCTCCCCAGCACAAACTGTGCAAATCCTCTGAACTCGGCGGTCGATATGTGACAACTGATTAGGATGCATAAGACTGTGATGCAGCAATTTGAATGGTACATCAGCATCTTTGTAACTAGAAGGATAACTGCAGACTACTCTGCAAGTTATCCCTCCCATCACGCCCATATTCACCCCGAGGTGTGTTCGCCATCTGTTGTATCCTGTATACTCCGGAGTTCTTATTGACATAAGCACGTCACGGAGCACACGTATTGTAAGTGTGCTGAAAGCTGTGTGTGGTGGTCTGTTCAGAACGAAAGCATCTTCCAACTTAGTGCCAGGGTCACTGGTCCCAAGTTGGCGAAATCTCTCCCGCGCAGAAGCAGCCAGGTTGTGTAGTTGTGCAGTGTTAGTGTTTATTCGACAGTTTCCAGAGATATCAATAATATCTCCGAGAACCGTCAGTGTATGCGTGTCAGCTTCAAAACCCCGAGCATTACTGAACACTGAATCTATTAGTTCAGGATTAAACCTGATTGGAATCGACGTGAATTGCGTGTACCGTAGAGCATTCCACTGAAGGTGAAATGCTGGCCTGATTCTGCCCCAGGTCTGAATCGTTGAGATTAGATCCTGTGGCCAGTCACGAGGATAAGGTGGTCGAACAGAGAGTAGGTAGTAATACTCCCCTATGCCGATCCCTCCCAGTACATTCACCCACAGTTGAGAAATCAAGCTATCTCTCTCGCAAAACACTCTTTGGAACACAACCAAGTTAGTGACCCCTATTCACCTATCTTGACTGGCAGACAGAGCGTGCTTTCAGCAATCCATCGTCTTCCGCACCAAAAGGCGTCTATCGCTTTTGCTTAATGAAGACCTACGAAGCCTTCATCAAACGTCTCAGACTTTAGCAGATGAACGATGGACGAGGTAATCAAATAGTTTATCACGACTGACCTACCCATTAAGGATAGTGGAAACAGTCGACTACGCCATGAGTTTTCAGCTCTAGAGAGTTTCTCAAGAGCGATGCGGCTATTATTTGATTTACTCTCGCGTCCGATATACACACCTAAATACTTCAGGCAAGTATTAGTCCATTGGATGTTCAGTGGAGTATCTGTACGATCTCTCCACCTTCCATACCACAAGCCTTGACTCTTACTAAGTTTGATTTTAACGCCCGCTATACGTTCGAACTGTTCGAAAACAGCACGAGCGACCGGAAAAGCTTCATCTCTTGTCACCATCATTTATACGTAGACTGTACATTTTCGAGCGCAAGCTTGCAAATTCGCTCATGATTTTCCCATTCAGCTCATCCTTCATTAGACCAGGAATCTTTTTAGTCATGAACGGTAAATTGAATTGATTATCTTCTGGGTAATCACTTGTATCAAATTTGTTTATATTTTCAGCCATAAACTCATATGCATTTTTCTCTTCAAGTTCATATATTAGAGAATCTGTATCTGTATACATGACTTTACGTTTATCTCCAAATTCACGCTGCATAAAACTGTAGTGGAAATCGTAGAGTCATATCTTTGAAATTTCCATAACTGCCATTCCAATATAGAGAGGCTTATTGAATAAGATTTTTAGTCGCCTTGATTCCACAGCAACTAAATTCTCATCAAATATCGTTGCACTGTGGAAGTTGGGTGCCGCAATCCGAGCTTTTGCACCATAGCGACCTTCCCACTTTACGCAAAGCTTGATATCGCTATATTTGCGCACATTTTCCATGGTCTTACCAAAGGCTGCATTATTCATCTTCTTAAAGCTGTTCTCCTTATGATCGCTTGTAGCCTGCATCCGTTTGGTAGTATTTAAGTCAATATATGGTTTAAGCCAAGCTGATTGGTTGAATTGAAGAACCCGGTGCACTTTTTCAGGATGAAGCCATGTGACAAGCATTGCTTCAAACTTCGGTAGTGTATAACATATTTAGTTTTAGGGTGTAATGTTGTCAAAAGCTTTTCTAATTTTGCTCCAGGTGGTGCTGCATGCTCAGAGCAAAACGGTAAGTCCTTATGCTTATCATGCAGATGTTGAGGATAATCCAAGTCGACTTCGAATATGTATCCAATTGGTGAATCATCAGGAATTTCGAAAACGTCGATATTGGGAGCATCAACCCATTTGAATCCTACAGTTGGTAAATAATGTGACATGGCCCATCCATAAAGGTTATTCACATCATAATACATCAAGTATTTCTCTTTCTCCGCAGGCTTAAAATCATCCATATTTTTATTATTTGCTTTACTATATCTGTTCGAACATTGACTTATACCACCTCGAATGCCTCTCTCTATGAATAGCAGTATATCTACGTCGGTTATCAGCTCTAGTTTCACATTAGTGTATCTTAGCATAGCATCCCATGTTAGGCCTGGCATGGTGTAATAATGTGCTGGATCTAAATTGTATGTCTTCATGCACACTTCTCGAAAGTTCTCAAACACATCGGCCAATAGGAGAACATCAGTCTTAAGATATAGATCTGAATATTCACCAAGTGTTTGTATTTCAAATTTTTGCCAGACCTCTTCAGCATGATTGTAGTCCTCAGGAGATATAGCACTGTCAATCAGTTTATTGTAGAACGCTTCCTGTGTTGGCAAGTTCCGGAAATCTAATTTATCCCAGTCATCAATAAAATCATATGGGAAGACACCTTTGCGTGTAAGAAGTTTGATAGTGTCATCATCCAATCCCTGCCATACTGATCTTGTATTGTTTAATTATCCATTGGCAGCAGTGATGATAGCTTATCTAAAGATTCAGCCATAAAACGGAAGGAATCGATGAATCTGAATTTTATGTGGCTGCCTTCCATGTGCTTGGTGAACGAGATATATCTTTCCTTGTTTATTGGTAAGAGATCAACTTTTCCTGGGAAAGATGTAGCTATATCCTTAATTATGAAGTGAGCATCATATCCGGATAAATTATGAAAAATTACTGGAACTATGGAGCAATCTTGATACATGAGATTGCATGCATTATGCGCTGGTCCTCGATATTTTCCTGTTAAGTGGCAATGATCCCGAAATCGTTCCTCATCAGCTGCAAACGTTTTTTCACATATATGGCAGCAAGTATTTTCCATATGTGAACGCCGTTCCTCTTTAGTCAGGGGCTGCATTGGCCTGATGTTCAGCTTTTCCTGTACAGCTATGGATGCAATTTTTTGCAATTCTAATGCAAACCATTGTTGGCAATTCTTGCCTCGATATGCTCTGTAATATGAGAGCTTAGCATCATGTTTGCATGTTTGAAATAGAATCCTATGCTATGAACTTCATGCTCCTGGATTCGCTGTGTATTTTGATCATTTCCCTGAATCGGCTTCAATGTTGACTCAAGATCTGCATACACACAAAACGGCACTGGATTCTTATGGTTATAATTCTTATATTCCAGCCATTTCTTTTGCTCTGAGGGAATCATAATTCTGCAATCGTTTTTATTCTCGCATTCTGGAGTGTGTGACGCTAATTTTTCTTCACAGTAAAAGCAGAGCAAGCATCTGTCGCATATGTGCCTTTTAGCATGATTTTTCGAAGTTTGCTTCGATATGAGTCGGGAAAGATCTTTAATCCAGCAGAAATGATATCTGCGATCATCATCATCGTCCATATGATCATCAGCATGGTCATAGTCATCTTGTAGCATTAAGAGATTAACATGTCGCTCCATCCTGTGTTTCGTAAGTCTGACTGGAACTATGATGAAGAAGCGCTCTTTCTCTAGGATGAATACATTTATTGATAAATCGTTCTGGTCTTCAAATTGCATAATTTGCTTAAGTGTCATAGCAAATGTTATCCCATTTAAATTAAGTACAGTTGAATAATGTGCATATGATGAGGTCCTATCAGAGTTGGTAGTTGCAGGATACAGCGCTGAAGTGACGGCCCATGCGAAGCATGCTTCATCATTATTTTTCAAATTAATGCAAGCTTTCTTTGATGCAATCTCTTTTGGTAGAGGTATATCGGAGATCCTCGGAGCTGTTCAAACTTGTTGATGTGTACTGCTAGATGTATTATAGAGTGCAGTGCCCAGCCACTGTCTTTTTCCTGGAATTCTTC